>JAJPUD010002613.1:23692-225365 GCA_023553655.1 Myrmecobius fasciatus
AGGAAGGAAGGAAGGAAGGAAGGAAGGAAGGAAGGAAGGAAGGAAGGGAGGAAGGAAGGAAGGAAGGAAGGAAGGAAGGAAGGAAGGAAGGAAGGAAGGAAGGAAGGAAGGAAGGAAGGAAGGAAGAAGGAAAGAGAATGAAAGAAACAGTTAATTTTTTTTTCTAAATTCACAAAAGATACTAGAAGGAAATTCAGAAGGATCTCTGAATGAGCAAAATAATGTTAATAGTGTACTCTGTTAAATGCAATTTGTACTTTTTTAAAAGGAAAAAAATTTACACAAGGTAGAGATTCACTATTTTGTCTATAATCGATTATATTTTTTATTCTTTATATATGGGAATATTTGCATTTGTTTGCCAAGTTTATAATGAAAAAGAACTTTTTTTTAAATTTTTAAATTTTATTTTATTTTACTGAGGCAATTAGGGTTAAGTGACTTGCCCAGGGTCACACAGTTAGGAAGTGTTACGTGTCTGAGACCACATTTGAATTCAGGTCATCCTGACTTCAGGGCTGGTGCTCTATCCACTGTACTACCTAGCTGCCCCCAAAAGAACATTTTTTAAAAGAGCAGAGACAGTGAAATTTAGGCAGATGTGGGACAAAAAAAAATCCCAGGATAAAAATTCCAGAAAAGAAAATAATTCTGTAATGGCAGTTGCAAATCCTAGAAAAAGAATGTTATAACCACAAAAACTTTGAGAGTATATGTAAAAGTTAATAAAAACTGGGAAGAATAAGTGTGGAGCTTAATAAATTGCTAAGAACCATATGGTGAAGCCTTGGCAAAGAAATGGATTCCTTGGGGGGGGGGGGGAAGAGAAGAATGGTGTAAATGGAACAAAAGAAAAGGATGAAAGAGTTAGAACCCTTGATATATATACTGCTATCAAAAAACAATGGTCTTGAAAACAAATAACTCTTGGCCTGCAAGAAACATACTAAAACCAAAAAGTGAATAGTAAAGGAGACTATGGTCTCATTTTCCTAGAATTGTCTGTTGTTATGTATCTCTCATATAATTAAGGTTTAAAATGTACCTAGTTCCAAATATAACCAGCTGCTGCACCTCTCCATCAAGTTTGCTGATGTGGTACAGTTCTAATTCCACCTTCTTTATCTTAAGTATGCCCTCTGGCTGATTTTTAGAAAACCCAGTTTTGCCTAGTTTAGGTCCATATTCCCTGATCCCACCATCTCACCCGTGTTTTGACAGTTGCCCTGGCAGACCCTTTACCTGAAAACTCTCTATAAAATGATCATTAGAGGTTCTGGGCCTTTAACCAAAGAATATATACCATTACTTACCCATGCTATCACTCAGCTTATTGCCTGTTGGGCAAGATGTGACTATCCTTGACTATTCATCCATATTCTTCTATGCTACCCTTGACTGTGAATATCAATGAACTATTTTAACCCATTTTAACGTCACTGCAGGCTAATCAACTGAAATCGACCTTACATTTTCATGATAAATTAGTGCCAGAAGTGGATTTGTCTGACATGCTAGCCAAATATTTTAGAGGAAGAAGTTTCCTAGAGATAAGGAACCTGGGCCCCCTCAAGTTAGGAAAAGCATTAGAAAAAGACAACAACTTAAGGTTGGTTAATTCCTGATGGAATAACTTATCCAATTGATTAACAGGGAAGCAAAGACATATATGCTTAGCAGACTATAATGTAATAAATATTACACTCGAATAATTTTATAAAGGTGTTATTCAAAGCACTTTAAGTTATACTGCTTAAGGTTCAGTAACTCATAAATATTTACCACAATAGTTTTTAATTAATTAAAATGAATATCTATGATTTTTCTAATATTCTGATTCTTAACATATCCTACTTATCTTTCTGATAGATTTGTATAACTGAAAAAGAGAATAGTGAAGTCTCCAACAATTATTGACTTTATGTAATTCTATTAGGTTTTCCTTTAAGTTATTATGTTATATATAGGTCAATTTTCTTATTATTTAATTATCTATAGTATCTTTAAACATAAAGTATTTCTACTTGTTTCTTAATTTTATATTTTATTCTTTTGACTAAAATTAATTGTTATGTTTTTGGATCCTCTTGGGACATAGTAAATTCAAATCTAGTTTCTTTTTCAATAACAACTTTATAAAAAGTGGTCATATTCTGGCAACAAAAAGTGATAAATAAATGCAGATATATAGATATTCATAGGACCATAGATAGAAATCCAAAAGAAACCTCATAAGTTATAATAGTTCAAACCCTTATCTGACAGGAGAGGAAACTTAGACCCAGAAAAATTTACTGGCATTCTAGATCATATCAGTAGTTGACAGAAGAATAAGATTTGAACCCAGCTTCTCTGATTCTAGATTCAATGTTCTTTCTACTGCACTATTGTTTTATTAAATATATGCTTAGCAGATTATAATGTAATAAATATTACACTCAATGAATAAAAATGAAAAAAAGTACTTGCATTAGAAATAAATTAAAAGTGAATCAGGAAAAAAAAATCAGAGAAACAACAGTTATATTAAAGAGCAATGTAATGATGAGAAAACTTTCTATTTAAGCACTTTTCCCTAGCTGCTTTCCTGCTAAATAGGAGGGAATTAGAATGTGTTACTAAGTAAACCCTTGTCTCTCTTTCTTACTGCATTTTTATTGCTATAATCCTCCAGGTGGGGAGAGAATCCCAAGTCTTTTTCTCCCCACCTGAACTTCTTCCATGTAGTCAATGAAAGCATGTCCTTGATGGCTTATTTTTTTTTTGTCCCTGCTGTGCCTATTATTTCCTGCTCTTAAGGAAAAAAAGACAGAATAAACTAGGCTAAAGCTTGTGAGTTTTGAAAGGTCAGAAGAGTACCAGGAATCCACACCAGAGTTTACAAGTACATGAGACAATTGAAGCATCATCCCGGTCCAGAGAAGTGATATATGGGATCCAACTTGGCAATGGATTGATCTGGTGGCCAAGATGCCATTTCTGCAGTAATAGAGTGACTTTTCATTTGCAATATTGATTTTAGAAGTGAACATAGAGAGGAAATGCTTTGTAGCAGCTACTTTACATTTGAGTCCAGCATTCCCAGGTATAAATGTGGCAGAGGAAAGTGTGCTCCTGGTTTGGAGCCATGAATTCATATTTCTCTTCTTGCTATCTCTTCATATTCCTTTATCAAAGGTGATTAATATCAATTGTTTGTTAGTGATAATGAAGAAAAAGGAAATGGTCAAATGAATAATGACACCAATAATTACTAGATCAACCAATGTATAGGGAAGATACTAACTATAACTGGTAGATGAAATTGAAGAGATGACTGGCAGATTGATAATGGGTAGATACTATGACAATTTGTATTCAAGCTAATGGCATTAGATGAAACCCCATAGCCAATGATTGGTTCTTAATATGGGGTTTATGAACTTGATTTTTTTTTTAAATTTTTATTTTATTTGCATAACATATGTGTGGGTAATTCTTCAACAACAACCCTTACATAGCTTTCCGCTACAAATTTTTCCCCCCAACTCCCCACCCCTCCCCTAGATGGCAGGATATCCACTACATGTTAATTATGTTAAAATATTGGCAAATCGAATATATGTATACATATTTCCAAACTTGTCATTGTTGTGCAAGAAAAATCTTATCTACACAAACGATATATCAGATAAAGGAAACACAATGTAAGCAAACATCAATCAAGGAGTATGAGAATGTTATGTTGTGGTCCACATTTCGCATCCCTCCCTCTGGGTGTATATGGCTTTCTTCAGTGAACAATTGGAGGTGGTTTGAAACATTTCATTGTTGAAGAGAGCCATGTCCATCAGAATTGATCGTCATATAGTACTGTTGTTGCCGTGTATAATGATCTCCTGGTTCTGCTCATTTCACTCAGCATCAGTTCATGTAAGTCTCTCCAGGCCTCTCTGAAATCATCTTGCTGGTCATTTCTTACAGAACAATAATATTCCATAACATTCATATACCATAATTTATTCAGCCATTCTCCAATTGAAGGGCATCTATTCAATTTCCAGTTTCTAGCCACTACGAAAAGGGCTGCCACAAACATTCTTGCACATGTGGGGCCTTTTCCTTCCTTTATGATTTCTTTGGGATATAAGCCCAATAGAAATGCTGCTGGGTCAAAGGGTATGCACAGTTTGATAACTTTTTGAGCATAGCTCCAAATTGTTCTCCAGAATGGCTGTATCCGTTCACAGCTCCACCAACAATGCATCAGTGTCCCAGCCCTCCCACAACCCCTCCAACATTCATCATTAACTTTTCCTGTCATTTTAGCCAATCTGACAGGTGTGAAGTGGTATCTCAGGGTTGTCTTGATTTGCATTTCTCTGATCAATAGTGATTTGGAGCACCTTTTCATATGACTATAAATAGTTTTAATTTCATCCTCTGAAAATTGTCTGTTCATATCCTTTGACCATTTATTGATTGGAGAATGGCTTGAATTTTTATAAATATGAGACAATTCTCTATATATTTTAGAGATGAGACCTTTATCAGAACCCTTAAATGTAAAGATGATTTCCCAATTTATTGCTTCTCTCCTAATCTTGTCTGCATTGATTTTGTTTGTACAAAAACTTTTTAACTTAATATAGTCAAAGTTATCTATCTGGTTTTCAATTAAAAGTTCCAGTTCTTCTTTGGACATAAATTTATTCCATCTCCACAGGTCTGAGAGGTAAACTATATTATGTTCCTCTAACTTGTTTACAAAATCACTCTTTATATCCAGATCATGAACCCATTTAGATCTTATCTTGGTATGTGGTGTTAGATGTGGGTCAAGCCCTAATTTCTTCCACACTAGTTTCCAGTTTTCCCAGCAGTTTTTGTCAAATAGTGAATACTTATCCCAAAAGCTGGGGTCTTTGGGTTTATCAAAAACCAAATTGCTATAGTTATTGCCTAGTTTGTCTTGTGATTCTATCCTATTCCACTGATCGACTACTCTATTTCTTAGCCAGTACCAAATGGTTTTGATGACCGCTGCTTTATAATATAGTTTTAGATCTGGTACAGCAAGTCCACCATCTTCAGCCTTTTTTTTCATTAATCCCCTTGAAATTCTAGACCTTTTGTTTTTCCAAATGAACTTTGCTACTATTTTTTCTAGATCTGTAAGATAATTTCTTGGGAGTTTGATTGGTATGGCACTAAATAAGTAAATTAGTTTGGGTAGTATTGTCATTTTTATTATATTCGCTCGTCCTACCCATGAGCATTTTAAGTTTTTCCAATTGACTAGGTCTGATTTGATTTGTGTGGAAAGTGTTTTGTAATTTAGTTCATATAGTTCCTGACTATCCCTTGGCAGATAAATTCCCAAATATTTTATACTATCAACAGTTATTTTGAATGGAATTTCTTTTTGTATCTCTTGCTGCTGAACTTTATTGGTAATATATAAAAATGCTGATGATTTATGTGGATTTATTTTGTATCCTGCCACTTTGCTAAAGGTGTGAATTGTTTCTAGTAGTTTTTTAGTTGAGTCTCTAGGATTCTCTAAGTATACCATCATGTCATCTGCAAAGAGTGATAATTTGGTTTCTTCACTACCTACTCTGATTCCGTTTATCTCTTTTTCTTCTCTTATTGCTAAAGCTAACATTTCTAATACAATATTAAATAGTAATGGTGACAGTGGGCAGCCTTGTTTCACTCCTGATCTGATTGGGAATGGTTCTAGTTTGACTCCATCACATATGATGCTTGCTGAAGGTTTTAAGTAGATACTACTTATCATTTTAAGGAAAAGCCCATTTATTCCTATACTCTCCAGTGTTTTTAATAGGAATGGGTGTTGGATTTTATCAAAGGCTTTTTCTGCATCTATGGAGATAATCATATGATTTTTATTAATTTGGTTATTAATATAATTGATTATGCTAATAGTTTTCCTAATATTGAACCAGCCCTGCATTCCTGGTATAAATCCTACTTGGTCATGATGTATTATCCTGGGGATGACTTTCTGTAATCTTGTTGCTAAAATCTTATTTAAAATTTTTGCATCAATATTCATTAGGGAAATGGGTCTATAGTTTTCTTTCTCAGTTTTCTCCCTACCTGGTTTAGCTATCAGCACCATATCTGTGTCATAGAAGGAATTTGGTAGTACACCTTCTTTCCCTATTTTTTTGAATAGTTTATATAGTATTGGGATTAATTGTTCCTTGAATGTTTGGTAAAATTCACATGTAAATCCATCTGGTCCTGGAGATTTTTTCTTAGGGAGTTGATTAATAGCTTGTTCTATTTCTTTTTCTGAAATAGGTCTATTTAAATAATTTATTTCCTCTTCTGTTAATCTGGGCAATCTATATTTTTGTAGATACTCCTCCATTTCATTTACATTCTCAAATTTATTGGCATAAAGTTGGGCAAAGAAACTCCTAATTATTACTCTAATTTCCTCTTCATTGGAGGAAAGTTCTCCCTTATCATTTTTGAGACTAATAATTTGATTTTCCTCTTTTCTTTTTCTAATCAAATTAACTAAAGGCTTATCTATTTTGTTGGTTTTTTCATAAAACCAACTCTTACTTTTATTTATTAATTCAATAGTTTTCTTATTTTCAATTTTATTGATCTCCCCTTTAATTTTCAGAATTTCCAATTTGGTATTTAATTGAGGGTTTGTAATTTGGTCTTTTTCTAGCTTTTTAAATTGTAAGCCCAGTTCATTAATCTTCTCCTTCTCTGTTTTACGCAAGTAAGCATCTAGAGATATAAAATTACCCCTTATAACCGCTTTAGCCGAGTCCCACAAATTTTGGTATGTTGTCTCATTGTTGTCATTCTCCTGGATGAAATTTTCGATTGTGTCTATAATTTGCTCTTTCACCCATTCGTTCTTCAGGATTAGATTATTTAATTTCCAAATAACTTGTGGTCTATTTTCTCCTGGCCTTATATTACATGTGAGTTTTATTGCATCATGATCTGAGAAGGATGCATTTACTATTTCTGCTTTTCTGCAATTGATTTTGAGGTTTTTATGCCCTAACACATGATCAATTTTTGTATAAGTTCCATGAACCCCTGAGAAAAAAGTATACTCCCTTCTATCACCATTCAATTTCCTCCAGAGATCTATCATACCTAACTTTTCTAGCCTTTTGTTAACCTCCCTAACTTCTTTCTTATTTATTTTGGAATTTGATTTATCTAATTCTGAGAGAGCAAGGTTGAGATCTCCCACTAGTATAGTATTACTGTCTATTTCTCCTTGCATCTCTCTTAACTTCTCCTCTAGGAATTTGGATGCTATACCACTTGGTGCATATATGTTAAGTATTGATACTGCTTCATTGTCTATGGAACCCTTTAGTAAAATGTAGTTTCCTTCCTTATCTCTTTTAATTAGATCTATTTTTGTTTTTACTTGATCCGAGATAAGGATTGCTACCCCTGCCTTTCTTTGTTCACCTGAAGCATAGAAGATTCTGCTCCAGCCCTTTACTTTCACTCTGTATGTATCTCTATGTTTTAGATGTGTTTCTTGTAAACAACATATTGTAGGATTCTGGCTTTTAATCCAGTCTGCTACCCGCTTCCGTTTTATGGGAGAGTTCATCCCGTTCACATTCACAGTTAAAATAACTATATCTGTATTCCCTGCCATCTTATTTACCCAGAGTTATGATTTTCTCTTCCCTTTCCCCTCTCTCCCTTCCCCCCTCCCCAGTACTTTGCTCTTGAAGACCACCTCCCACCAATAATCCTCCTCCCTTTAGAGTCCCTCCCTCCCCTTTATACCTTTCCCCTAATCCTTCTATTAGTTTATCCCTTTCCTTATGAACTTGATTTTTTAAAAAAAATTGTTAATTCCTTATAACAAAAATTTAAGGAGGGAAGAAGAAAAAGAGAAAAAAAATCAACAAAAACAGTAAGTTGAAAAATCTAAAAATAATAATATTATATATTTTACTTTATGCATTAGAGAAAATTATTCTGAGAAGAGATCTTTAGATTCTGCCAATCTGCCAAAAAGAACTTTAACATATAAAATGTTAAGCTAGTCCTTAGAGTTTCTCCTTGGGCCCTAAGTGATACGTATCTAGCTTCTCTTTGGGAACTTAACTTGCCAGTATCAGTATAAGCTAAGAGAAAGATCTCTAGAGTCTATTCAATACATTTATATGTGCATTTATTGTCTTCCATATTAGAATGTAAGTTCCTTGCAAAAGAGATTGTTTCATTCATTGGTATCTACAGTTATTAGCATAGACTAGAACATCATTTTCCTCTCTAATCTGCAAAAACTTATTCCTTTTTTTTCTGGACCATGTATTTCCTTTGTATGTCTGTATGTTTTTCAAACTTAAGTTTTTTTGTTAAACACAAAGTGCTTAATAAATACTTGTTAAAAAAGAAAGAAAAACTGAATAATTTGTTGTTTGCAAGAAAACACTTAAAATATAGTCAAAGAAAATTGAAAGGATTTATATTAATCAAGTTAAGCGAATGAGGACTTAAATATCTACTCTATTCTAGGCACTATGTGAAGAACTGGAAATACAAACACAAAAAGACAATCTCTGCTTTTGAGAAGCTTACATTTAAATATGATCATCAATGTATACATGATGGTTGTGAGATAGGTTTAAACAATCACAGGGACTATAAATGGAACCACAGAATGGTATGTTGGCACAAACTTTCCAGTGGTGATAATAGTATTGATCTGATCATTACTGATGGAGTAAAACAAAGATTAAAAGTGTTTGTCATTTCTCAAGATGTAGGTGTTTATACTGACAATTTAACAATCGGCTCTCATGAACCTGGAAAGCAGACTGGTACACACATGGCAGCAAGGCAGATAATAGAATGCTAAATGTGTTTTGGGATCTGGGCAGATGACCAACAGGTGTCAAATCATATTACTTCTTCCTACTCATCTTTTGCATTAGACCTCTCTTTATTCACAAAGCTACTGCTTTAGTTCAAACTCTCAGCACCTCTCACTTGAACTATTGCAATGGCTTCCTGTTTTAAGTCTCTCCTCAGTGGAAATCCATCCTCTACAAACTACCTAAGTGATTTTCCTTAAATTCAGATCTCATCACATCACTGTTTTAACTCAACAAATTTCAATACATCTCTAATGCTTCTGGGATATAAACATAAACTTATTTGACTCTCAAAGACTTTGCAAATCTGATCCCAACCTATCTTCCTAATATCATTATATATTATAACATTTCCTATACTTTATAGTACACTCAAACTGTACTTCCCTGTTTTTGACTCCAATATCAAGCACTATCACTATACCATGCTGTCTCTCAAATATACAGTACTCTTATAATAACTAGAATATAAGGGTATAAAATAAACACAAAGCATTGTACTTCCCTACAATGTTATTGCTTTAGTTGAGAATCAACATTTTCCTCCATAGAAATTAGAGATGGAAGATGATTTGTAATTTCTGTGTAGTATACCTTTAAAATCGGGTATTATTCTAGAGAGGGCTACATTATTGGGTTGAAAACAAATGACTCAAATACCCTAATATATAATTCTGCAAAGTGCTTGGAGGAGGCACTGTAGAAATGATGAATGGTGAAGATGGAATTATTACTCAAGTTTCATTTGTGACAGTTGACTTCTGTGATATTTATATTACATTTTTCTTTTTGGCTGTATATGTATTTGTGCATGTGTAATACACTTTATATATTGCCACTGGCCTATCTATTATTATATTGGCAAAAGGAAATTTCCATTGATTAGTTTCTCTCTATTTACTTTTTCTTACTCTAAACCTTCATGCTGTAATGCAGAAGATTTATTTTCAATGATTTATTTAAATGTAATTCTAAGGTGACTCTTTATCACAGAAGTAATCTGCAGGCTATCTTTGTTTAAACTTGCAATCTGCTTTGTCAAGGAAAACTGCCTATGAAATTTTCATTATAATAGACAGCTTTTCATAATGAACTGGAAAACAGTTATTATGATTGAAAACAAATTGCTTTGAAACATATTCTTTGAAACAATGTGCTGTTTAATTGTAATTTGGGGGAGGGGAAGCAAAAGCAATCCTATTTAATTGGTTACATTTTTCAGTTCTATAAATTAATTTGTGCTACCCAATATCACTTAATTTTTCCCTAGGAAAGCTTTTGCTTGCCCTAGCAATATTATAACTGCTAATTCAATTACATTGAAATTGTTTAATAGAAAATATAATTGCTTATTCATACAGAATACCCATTAAGGAAGTGCAGAAGGGTGAACCCTAGGGTTACTGCATATTAAGACTTTGGGAATAAAGATAGTAATGTTGCAGAGAGAAGGTACATGCTGATCTTTAATTGTTTATCACCTGCCTTCAAAATAATTTGAATAGACCTAAACTAAATGACCAGTCATTACAAGTTTCTATTTTGGAGCCTGGATGGGATCAGCAGATTACTTATGCTGATCACAATGATTTGAAGTTGTGATTACCATAAGCAATTTAAATTTTATTGATCTGTCCTTCTGAAAGCTGTAATTGAGCATGGATGTTGGACCCAGAGCTCTCCAAACTAAATTGTACTCTGAAGCCCTTGCTGGATTACTACAGGAATCAATAAGCAGTCAGTCACATTAACAATGAAATAGGTCCATTAACATACAGGCCTATTGGTGAAACTTTATTTAGAAAGGGTGTTAGTCCACTTCAGTATTTTATCAATGAATCTCAGTTATACAACAAAAAATATTGCTTTAATATGTGTAATAAGCTTGTATGGAAATGAAATTATATATTATAAATATATGACATATGCCTTGGAATGCCCTGGGATTCTTATAGAAGAGTCATTTTAATTCATAACATCATTTTACTGTAAACAGAGCTTTATATGACTGGAATTGCAACATAGCCCTGCAGTGCTTTGCGGTAATTCAAAATTTTCCTTCCTCTTTGTTAGATGGGAAACATCATTCTATTAAAGTTAAGTATGTCTTCATAGGGCCATATTCAGTGCAAAGGAAGGGTTTGTTAGTATCATGGCCTACTTGACTAAGTCAGAAAACTGGGAATTTCATTAAAAATAAAAATTATTCCAGAACTTCTAGTTGATAATATCCCTTGCTACCTTAGTACTAAGAGGCATTCCTCCATCAAGTCCTCAAGTCAAAAGACCCAGGCTTGAGTTCTTGCTCCAACATCACCAATTTGACAGTGAATCTCAACTTTTTTCTTTGTCAAATGAAATTCCTAGTTCTTATATTGCCCATAGAATTATTTTAAGAAAGCTACTTGTAACCTTTTCCTCTCAATAGTGTATAAATGTGAGTCATTATAATATCAGTTGTTTAAGTATTGTGTTATAAAATGTGAACAAAATTTCAGGATTTTAAAAATGAATTCCTTTTAAATTATAAATCGCATCAGTCAACAAGCATTTATTAATTATTTACTATGTTCTGAGGCACTACGCTAATGATAGTAGCTAGCATTTTTATAATATTTAAAAGTTTGCAAAATGCTTTACAAATATTATTTTATTTTACCTTCACAACCATCCTGGGAGGGAGATTCAATTATTATTTTTCCATTTAATTGACTTGTTTGGATTCATACATTATATGATGAAAGATTTGAATTCAGATCTTTCTGACAAGTTCTAACACTATCTACTGCACAACCTAGCTGCCCTATTGCCTACTAAGTTCTGAGATTCTGCCTGCTCCTCTATATTGTAGTTAATAGTTTTTTTTTTTTTAAACGGCTAAGAGTCCAGTTATTTTTATTTGATTTTGCTGTATTTAATCAATTTTTATTAGTTTAAATTTTTACTATCTTTCCATTTTTCTGATATATCATCTTCCATGGCATATGACCAATCTCCTGACACTCTCAGAGTCCTCCTGAATTATAATGGGACATGCTCATATTCCCAGAAACTTTCCTAGACCCCTAAATTTTAGGACTTTTCTGGGCTTCCTTAAAACTATGCCTTGTGGGGGACAGCTTGATAGTGCAATGGAGAGAGTGCAGGCCCTAAAGTCAGGAGGAACTGAGTTCAAATTCAATCTCAGCCACAGAATATTTACCAACTGTGTGATCTTGGGCAAATCATTTAATCCCAAATGCCTCACCATCATCACCCAAAAAAAGAAAAGAAAAAGAACTATATCTGTGAATTTAGAGGAATTCCAATGGTCACTGAGTCTCTGCTACTGCATACTATAGGAAACCTCAGAGAAGAGCTCAAATTAATACATTGCAATTGATCTTAATGTTTTTCAATATTGAGGTCCCCACATGAGAATGATAGAATGGTACCATTACCATCTATTGCTTTTGTGGCCTTGGGAAAATCATTCAATTCAATAGATTTCATTCAATGATGAATTCATTTATTCAATGTACCTCCATTATGTGCTAAATACTGTGGTAAACATGGGAGAAAGTACAAAGTACAAAGACAGAATCCCAGACTTCATGCGAGTTGTAGTCCAATAAGAAAATAAGTATGTATGTGCTGGAGCAAAGATCCCGAGAGTCCTATTGGTAAATTGTTAAAGTGTGTACATTTACACTTCAGAAATTATTAAAGCCAACTGTTTCATTGGTTTTATTTTATTGTAGAGAGTTAAGAAAATGATGGAGAAAATATTAACAATACTATCTCTCTATCTATGCATCCATCTACCCATCCATCTCTCTCTCTTTCTCTCTCTCTGTCTCTCTCTATCTCTGTCTCTGTCTCTCTGTTTCTGTCTTTCTCTGTGTCTGTGTCTGTCTGTCTGTCTGTCTCTCTGTTTCTTTGTCTCTGTCTCTCTGTCTCTGTCTCTGTCTCTGTCTCTGTCTCTCTCTCATCTATCTATCTCTTGGTAAGTTGGTTGTTAAATGTTTATCATCATACCCCTGAAATAAAACTCGATATTCTAGTGGTTTTCTATTGCCTCTATGACAGAATATAGGCTACTCTTTTTGACCTTTAATGTCAAAACTTTAACAACCTGGTGCCTGCCTAACATTCTAACATATTTAAAGGCTGCTAGGTAGCATTGTGGATACTGCGCCGTGCTTGGAAATAGGAAGATTTGAGTTCAAATCTGGCCTCAGACATTTGCCAAAGCATTTAACCACTATCTGTCTTAGTTGCCTCAACTATGAAATGAAGATTCTAAGACTTCTTATCTCTCAAGGTTGAGGTGAGGATCAAATGAATCCATGTAAAGCACTTAGCATAGTTTCTGGCATATAGTTGCTACTAAGTAAAAGCTTGTTTTCTTCCTTATTACTCATTATATTGCTTCATAAACTCAATACCCTAATTGAACTGACCTTCTTCCTGTATTCTGTAGTTTTTCAGGGATTGTCTCCCATGCCAATAAGCACTTTTAGTAATGTCTTCCCCTCCCACAGTTTTTAGCACTTCTCCCACCATACTCTTTCTGTATGTGTGTATATATATATGTGTATATGTGTACATATATGTGTGTATGTACATATATATATGCATGCACATACAGAATATTTGTATCTGCTTTTTTACCTTTCCTGATAGAAAGTATAAGAAGGTTTTTGAAGAAAACAACTGTTTTACTTTTTTCTCTCTATCCTCAATATCTGGTCCATAGTAACTACTTAAGGAATTTTTAAAATTGATGTTTGTATAGATGAACACAAATAATTATAATATAAAATTGTTTCATGGTCTATCCCTCCCTACCAGATCTTCCTTAAAGAGTCTTAGAGTAATTTGAATTCCCATATTCCCAATCCTCTGGAAGAATTCAGGAAATGGAGGGAAACCTTAAGTTTCATTAAGATATGTTGGCATGACAGGAATACTCACCACTTGGACTCAGAGACAAAGGGAAAAGGCAACAGAAAGAAACTCTATAAATCTTTTTGAGACTTTAAATAAAAGACTAAGGAGTAGTTAAGGATTGAGAAAATGTCTTTAGACTTTTGTGATTAGAAGATTAAATTAACTTTGGAGGGCGAAATTTGATTTAGAGGGTAAGATTATAAGCCAAATTTTAAAGAGTTAAGAGAATGAAAGAAAAAAAAATGGAGGCATCAATGGTAGATGACCTCCTCAAGTTGGGTAGCCACAAAAGGGATGAGGCGACTAGGATAATAAGTAGCAGCGAGGAATGGATCAAATTAGTTTGTGTGTATGTGTTTTTGTTTGTTTGTTTGTTTTTTGTTTTTAAGAATGAGGGACATATGACTACTTGTAAGAAGTAGGTAAGTAGAGAGAGAAATTGAGAGAGCAGGGATTTAGGAGGCAAGAGGAGGGTAATCTGGAGAAGAAAGGATGTGAGAGAATCACTTGTGCATATGGATAGGTTTAACTTTGGCACAGACAGAAGTTACCTCTATGTTTTAGATATATATATACATATATATATATATATATATATATATCAATAGCATCTTATGATTTTGTCTTTGTTGTTCTTTTTGTTGTTGTTAATCCTGCAGATGTCTATCCCTTTCCCTCCCTTATTGGGGGCTTTAAATTGTTTCATCATCTGTGCCTACCCTGATTGCTGTATTTGTTCACTTTTCTTGTATTTCTATTGTCTGAAGTGTTTGTAAAGCAAATAATTTGTTCAGATCTTGTTTTCTTTTTAGGAATTTTTGAGAGTCTCTCTCTCTCTGTCTCTCTCTCTCTGTCTCTCTCTCTCTCTCTCTCTCTCTCTCTCTCTCTCTCTGTCTGTCTCTCTCTCTCTGTCTCTCTTTCTTGCTGAGGCAATTGGGGTTAAGTGACTTGCCCAGGCTCACATAGCTAGGAAGAATTAAGTGTCTGAGACCAGATTTTAATTCAGGTCATTCTCCCTTGAGAGCTGGTGCTCTATCTACTACACCACCTAGCTGCCACTGAGAGTCTCTCTTTTTTTTTTAATTGATGTCCATCTTTTTTTTTTTCCCCATTAATGTTTAGGTTCAGGATTGGAGGGTATATCACCTTGAGTTGCATTTTGATTTTTCCTTTCTTTTTGGAATGGAATTTCCTCCTTTGGTTTCTGGTAGATGCAGAACAATCTTCTATTAGTCACACTTTTCCCCCTTTATATTTGAAAGTCTCCCAGTTGCTTGAATAATGTTATCTATCATTGGAATAACTAAATTAAATCATTCTGTGTCTTGGAGTTCACAGTGTAGGATATTTTTTTCTTTTTTTGAAGGCAATTGGCACTGTTTCTATGTTCAGAAGTTCTGTGTAGTTTTCTCATTATTCTTTGCATTAAGATGCTAAGATTTTTTTGGACACAGTATGTTCTACCAGAAGATCTATAATCTTTAAATTGCCCTAAATATCCTGTCTTTGAGATCAAAATGTTTTGCTTCTATATACATAATGCTTTATTTTAAGATTGTTACATTTTACATTTCTTCTAGATTTTTTTCTTTTTCTTTTTTTTTTTTGCATCTTTGTTTTTGCATTCCAGATCAACTGATTTCTCTTTGGTTTCTTTGGTGAATTTTTCTTTGGTACTGAATTTTTCTCTTCTGATTTTTTTTTTCTGCTGTGTAGACCATGAATTTTACTTTCACAATTTCTATTTCTCTTTTAAGCCATTTGAGAATACATTGCCTTCAATTTTCCCTTCAAAATCCAGATAGTCAATTGTATAATCAGATGTTGATTCATTTTCCTTTTCCATTCAATGTGTATTTATTTGTGTGTGTGTGTTTGTGCACTTATTAAGTTTAAATGACTCCCTCATGTTCTCTAGAGTAAAATGAAAATATGTTTGCATGTATTTCGCAATCTGGTGATAACATATATTCAAATTTATTTCATAGCTGATATGGAAGCCATAGTCCCTTCTGTGATTACTTTCCCTATTGGTTTATGTGTTTATGTTTAAGGTTTTTAACCAAATTTTCTTCCTTCTGATATTTTAGGTAATCTCAGTCTTTTTTCTTTACATTCCTCTATTGCTCACTTTCTGATTCTTTCCTCTTTGATGGCAATTATTCTGGGGATTGGACCTCAAAACTGTCTTACTCAGCCTTTTCCCAAAATAGAGAATTAATATTTCACCATTCCCATTCTTGGCCCCATGTAATTTGTGGGGCAACAAAAGTGGTTTCATCTGAATGTTGAGTTCCTTTCCTTCTTTCCCCAGTTCCTTCTATTTACATCTATGGCTGAGCTCTCTTGTAGCACCAACTACTGTAGTATGCATCAGTGCTGACATATGTCTTGGTTTTTGAAGGAATGGGATTGGGAAGGGGGTAGAGTTGAGTTCTGTTATAAGACTCAGAGTCAACCTTTGAATTCCTGCTGGAGTATGACTGATGGAGTGAGCAGATGGTGAATGAATGTATCATAGTTTAAGTGTATCAGTGTATTAGCCTTCTCTAATCTTAAATCCATTTGAATTTTACCTTATTAGGGCTCTTGTATTCTGATTCATAAAAAAAAATTGGAATTGCCTTATACCAAACACGTAATTCCTGTTTTGAAGAGATTAAGAAACCTGAAAATTAGAGAAAGTATTTAAATCTCCATCCTTTGATCATGTTACCTGAATGTTCCCAAAATTACATTATTTAAGAATATATAGTGAAAACATTGTGTATATATGTGAAAACATATTTTGGTGGGAGGGTGCTCTGCTAACCTTTAATTTCTCAAGCTATATGGTTTGCTATACATTTTTGCATGCTAAAATTGTCTTAAAAAGAAATATTTATCAATTTTTATGTGATGAAGACCTTTCTGAGATCATCATTCCTATATTACCTTGACATTCGTATAGTATAGGGCTCTGTCCTAAGTCTTAGTCTTCTCTTCTCTGTACGTTGCATTTCTTGATAATCTCATTGAACTTTTGGGTTTAATTATCATCTCTGTTCAATTGTCTTTAAAAATCTACATACTGATCCCTTTTTCTTCTTCTGAGTGACAGTCACATATCAACAACTGAATACTAGCCATATCCATTTGGAAGTCCCATAAACAACTTATACTGGAACAGAACCCATAATTTGCTTAATTTGTATTTAGATATGATAAGTTCTTTCTCTAAGTATGGATAGCATTTTTCATCATAAGTCCTTTAGAGTAATCATGGATCAATTTATTGCTGAGAATAACAGAGTCTTTCACAGGTATTCATTCCACAACATTGATGTTACTTTGTATATAGTACATTTTACTTTGCTTAAATTCATGATGGACTTTCCAGGATTTGGGAGGGGTTTTTGAGAGCATCCTGTTCATCATTTTCCATAGAAAAATAATATTCCATCATAATCACACACCATAATTTATTCAGCCATTCTCCAATTGATGGGCATCCCCTCAATTTCCATCTTTTGCCCTGAAAAGAAAGCTATAAATATTTGTATACATATAGGTCCTTTAAAAAAAAAAAAACCCTCTTTGGGGATTCATACCTAGTAATGGTATTAACTCAAAGGATACACATGATTTTATAGTCTTTTGGATGTAGTTCATATCTTTTAATGATTTATAAACTGGGGGATGACTCTTCTTTTTAAAAAGTGCATTTGACTCAGTTCCCTATATATTTGAGAAAAGAGGTCCTCATCTGAAAAACTTGCTTCAGAATTCTTTTCCCAATTACTGCTAAATGTATTTCCCCTATGTTTATTCTATTCTCTTTCTTTTCACCTTCACCCTCCTCAAAAGTGTTTTACTATTGACTACTCCTGCCCTCAATATGCCTTCTCTCCTATTATCTTCCCCTTTTCCGATTTTTTTTTGGTTTTGTTTTATTGTATCTTGATTTCTCATAAAGTCATTGGCTTCCTTTTCCTCAATTCTAATTTTTAAAGATTTTCCTTAGTGAACTTTTGTGCCTCCTTTTCCATTTGGCCAATTTAGCTTTGTAAGACATTCTTTTTATTATTAGCTTTTTATATTTCCTTTCACACCATTTTCAATTTATTTCTCAATTTTTACTCTATCTCTCTTACTTGATTTTCTAATCTTTTTTTGAGCTCTTCCATGGCCTGAGAATTCATACTTTCCTTGGAGGTTTTAGATACAGGAGACTTGACTTTGTTTTCTTCTGAGTCTGTGTTTTGATCTTCCTTATCATCATAATAACTTTCTATGGTCAGAATCTTTTTCTGTTGTATCCTCATTTTCCTAGCATATTACTTGGCTTTTAATTGTTTCTTAAAATAGGACTCTGTTTCCAGGGTGGAAGGTGCACTATCCCAAGTTCAAGGGTTTTGTACAGATAGTAGCACAAACTTAGACATCTGACCTTCTAAATTGTCTTTAGGTGAAAAGTGATATTCCACTCGGAGTTTTTGTATATTCTGATGCTCTAAAATTTGTTCAGAGTCATTATTTAAAGGAATTTGTTGCAGTTTGGGGGAGTACTTGGTGAGTTCCTGCCTTTACCATCTTGGCTCCTCTTTTTTCTCCTCAGTGCTATTGCTTCAAAATCTCTAGTTCTTCTGAAGCAAGATCTTGTGCTATGAGTTCTTATGATCTCTTCATTGTTAGTGTTCTTCACCTCTACCACAATTACTTTGTGTTTACTTCATAGATATTCTCTTTTTACTTGTTTTTCTCCAGTAAATAAGTTCCTTGAAATCAAGATCTGTTTTGTTTTTGTCTTTGCTTTGTGTATCTCCAACATCTGGCACTCTACATGTCATAAAATAAAAACTCAATAAACACTTGTTGAATGAAATTGAATTGAGACTATAACATTCTATCATTCACAGCAATGCAATATTATAAGAAAAGTACTAATAGTTTCAGAGGAAAGCTTGGGATCATTAAAATCTGTAAAGTTCCCGAAAAGCACTCTAGCTCTCTCTTTTTCTATAATTTAATAATAAAATAAATGAAAATAAATTCATTTCTGCTTTAAGTGTTTGTAATTTATACAAGTTCTAAGTGTAACTTCGTAAGTGGCATCCCTTAGATGCATTGTATCTTTTGTTAAAGCTATTTTTAATGCAATTTCTTTTTTGGTCTCGCTATAGTTGTTTTTGTTTTTTTTTTTAATAAATAACACTTATTTATAAATAACATGATTTTGTGGATTTATTTTAAAACCTATTTCTTTACCGGAGTTAGAAATAATTTCAATTTTTTTTTTGAGGCATTAATGCACTGTGGATGAAGCCTTATATTGATTCAACTATTCTGAAGAACAGTTTGGAGCTATGATGCTCTTTGACCAAGTATATTACTAATATGTATCCCAAAGATATATGCATACATATGTATGTATATATACACATATATTTAAAAGGATCTCTCTATATATACACCCCTACATACACATACATACACACATTTATAACAGCTCTTTTAATGCTGGCAAATAATTGAAAATGAGGGGATGTACATCTATTGGGGAATGGCTGAATGAACTCTGTATGATGGCAATGGAATAATATTGTGCTATAAGAAATGACAAACAAAATGCTCTCAGAAAAATCTGTAAAGGGTTACATGAAGTGATGAAGTGTAATGAAAAGAACCAGGAAAACATTGTACATAGTAAAAGTAATATTTTATAGTGACCAGTTATGAAGAATTTAATTTTTCTCAGCAACACAATGATCTAAGATAATTCCAAAGGATTTATAATGAAAAAAGACTAGTCATTTCTAGAAAAAGAAATGATGGAGTTTGAATGCAGATCAAAGCATACTTTTCTTTGCCTTCTTTATCTTTCTAAGATTTAGATTTTCTTTTGCGGGGGTCCTATGTTTTCTCTCACAACATGACTGACAAGGAAATATGTTTTCCATGATTGCACGGGTATAACCTATATCAAGTCACTTGCCTTCTTATTGAGAGGCAAAGGAAGGGAGACAAAGAATTTAGGTTTCAAATTTTTTAAATGAATGTTAAAGATTGTTTTTGCATGTAATTGGGAATTATATTGTCATTAAAAAGAATTTGTTTCCATTTTTGTTAAATATTTAGTGTTCTCTAAGTAAACCATTATAATAATTGAGAATAGTGATAATTTCCTTTATTCTTTGTATATGCTTATTCCCTCAATTTTCTTTTATCATCTTCTTATAATAATTAGCATTCTAGAACTACATCAAATAATAGTAGTGACAATGGGCATTCTTGTTTTAACTTTAATGTTATGGGAAAGGTTTCCAATATTTTTCCTCTGCAGGTAATACTTGCTTTTGGCTTTAGATATTTTCCCCAAAGATAGAAAATGTTCATTTTATATGCTTTTTTTGGTTTTTATTCCAAGACAAATGAATTGTATTGTCAAAATCATTTTCTTCATCTATTGCTATAATATTGAGATTTTAATTAATATAATTATCATATTTATAGTTTTCTTCAAGTTGAATAAACCTTCACTCCAGTTCATAATGTATAATCTTTTGAATCTGTTCCTAAATCCTCTTCTCAAATATTTTGCTCAATACTTCTGTATCCTGACATAGTGGATAGATAATTGACCTCTTAGTCAGAAAGCTCTGGATTTAATTCCCACCTCTGACGTATGTCAGATCTGGGACCAAGTACCATACTCCTAAACTATAAAATGAAGGAACTAGAATGACTAAGGGCAATTGAATAGACTTGTTCTCTCCTTCTTAACTCCTTGAACTCAGGGAAACTATTTCCATTGCTATAATGACTGTGCCTAGCATAATATTGTTCTGCCTCTGATAAGTAATAGCTACCTGGGGAGTTGCCTTAAGTCACTCTCTTAGACTGTAAGTATCACTTACTGATCTGCTTTGGCAGAGGAAGTTTTCAATATAGGTTTTCTCATGCATGTGAAATCACGTTTGTATAGCAAAGTCCACATACACCCAACACAGTCAATTGATTTACTTGGTTTAAATAGTTGACTCTTTAAATAGTGGACTTTATATATAATAAGTACATAATTTAAATATATTTATAAATCTTATATTATTTAATATTTAATTCTATATAAATCTTTTATAAAATCTTTACATATGATATTTATATAATAAATACTGGTCTAATTACACCATTTCCCTTCTTAAGAAATTCCAGGGCTTCATTAATGTTTCTAAACTCCTCTTATTGTCATCAACTAGCATTTATTAAAAACCTACTATGTGACAGATCCTGTGCCAAACATTCAAATTGTTATTTAAAACCCATTACCGTCTGACTACAGACAACCTTTCTACTTTTAGTATTCATTATTCCTTTACACCTCTATATTGTTCCTATACAATATTACTTACCATCTATAGTAGCAAATATTTTTACAGATTAATCTCCACTCAAGATCCTCTTTTCTGATCCCTTTCTCTAATCTCTCACTCAATAACTATAAGGCTCACTTTAATTGCCACATTCTAAGAGAATTTCTTAGATTTCTAAATTGTTAGTGTCCTCTTCTTGGAAATTTCTGTGTCTATATTTTCTATATCTTTGTATGTTCGTCCTCCACCCCAATAGAATGGAAGTGTCTTGAAGGCAGGACTGCTGGTTTGTTGGACTGGTTTGTCTTGGTATCTTGATGCATAGCACAGGGTTTCATATATTATATTGTTGATGAGGCATTTTAGGCATATCCAACTCTCTGTGACCCCATTTAAGTTTTTCTTGGCAAAGATACTGGAGTGATTTCTCATTTCTTTCTCCAGCTCATTTTACAGATGAAGAAACTGAGGGAAACAGGATGAAATGACTTGCCCCAGGTCACACAGCTACAAGTATATGAGAAAAGATTTGAATTCAGGCCCTCCTGATTTATGGGCTGGCACTCTATCCACTGTGCCATCTAGCTATCATCTTGACACATAGTAGGCATTTAATAAATATTTGCTGAATTAATCAATGAAAAAAAATTAATCAATGAATTGCCAAATTCCAGGAAAAAATAGTCAGAGGTCTTAACCTTGTGTTATATTAATGGGAATTAATAGGATAGGACATATCCTATGATGTTGCCAAAACTATTTTTTTCTTCTACCAAAGGGAAGCATAAGTGCCGAGATATTAAAAGTTTAAAAAGACTATCATATCATCTTGGACTTTAATTACTAATTAAATTCCATTCAATAAACATTTTTAAAATTCCTTCTATGTATAAGGTTATGAAACAGAAATTAAAGAAAATTATACAATTTGCATTAGAAAAAAAAGTTAACATAGAGAAACAAAATTAAATTATGCCTGTCTAGGGAAAAAGGAGGCACCACCTTATTAGAGGTAGGAACTTCTAGAGCTAATTTTTTATATTCATTTAACTTGAAATTATTTTATTTTATAATGAGACAATAACACTTTAAAACTCATTATTTTTAAGACAGTTTACATTTTTTAAAATAGATTTTATTTATGTATTTTGTTTTAACATTGTTGCCAATTCTAGATATACTCCCCAACAATCCTATAAGTCAATTCCTCCTTATAGCAAATAAAATCAGTTAAGCAAAATCTACTAGTTCAGGTACCAAATGTTTTACAAAGCATGCAACAGTCTGTCCTCATGTTTCTCTAGATATCTTCTGAATATAGATTGTGTATGTGTGTGTGTGTGTGTGTGTGTGTGTGTGCATAAAATCTCATTTTGTTGCCATTGAATCAAGTCCTTTTCTGTACTACATCCTTTTAAGGAGTCTAGTAACTAGCATCCTCTTGCCATTTAACCATCTAACATCAGATTAGCTTTTGCAAAGAGACATTTGCTACAAAATTATAGAAAGAAAATATTTCCCTCTAACACTTCATGCAAAACCCCTTGGGGACAAAAATCTAATCCCACCTTCCATCCATATCATACACACTTGGTCTTCATTTCTGGTGATAGAAGGCAATTAGGTTCACATTTTTAGTTCAATTCTTTCATCGGTTTAGTTCCCCCAGTTTTAAGTCTAAAGTCCCATTGGTCTGGTATCCTTGGAACCCTGGTTCTAAAAAATTTCTTGTTGGATTGGCTACAATACCAGTCCTGAATTCCTAGAATCCCAGTTCTCCATAGTGATGAAGGCTCCACTCCCTTCAATGTAAATAGAAAAGAACAAAAAAAAAAAAGTCAAAGATCCCGGCCCATTTATTAGGACCACATATTTATTAGGACCTACAGGAATAGGGAGCAGAAAAGAGAGAGCCCTCAAGGCCTTCTCCCTCAATCCTTATTTAACACATGATATCACTGAAGTATGAATGAAGGAGACCTTCACTCTCAGACATGTCATGGTAAAAAATTTACATTAATCACTTAGGAAATCCATTGAGAAGACAAGAACCAAAAGGGTAACATAAAGAATTAAAGATATACTAGACAGAAAAAGAGTCATAGGACCAAGAAAGAAAGGCCATAGAAAATTTATATGTGATGGAAACTATTAGGAAAGGAAACTGTCTCTGAATAAGCAATGCTTTTTGGGGGGGAAAGCTTCTTAATAACTTTCTTGTTTAATTTCGCTTCTGTTGGAATATTCATGTGGATTTGGGAGAATTAGCTGAAATCATGGAACAATAAAATTGGACATAATTATCTGAGGAATTAGAGGTTACCCTTTGACAAATGGTAATTTGTTATATTTGGCATTTTCAGTTTGATCAATTTAAATTTGAATTTAATTTGGATTTTATATAAATATAATTAAATTTAATAGAGTATTTGGGAGTAAATCTAGTTAGTGATTTTAGTTGGAAACAATTATCTATTTTGCATGTGATCTTTGATCTTGTACATATTAATTGATTGACAATCATTTAAACATTCTGGCATTAATGTTGATTAACTATACTTACTCTGTTGTGCTTTTTGAAGGCAACCCACATATTATGTACAAATTGCCTCATATAAATATAATATTTTACCCATGTAGATAATTTAGAGATATACTTGTTTAAAATAATGTAATTAGACAGGGCAATAGGTTTTAATTTCATGATTTTAACATTTTTAATTATTTTAGCTTTCTTTTATTTTTACACATTGCAAAAATAGGTTGCATCTTATTTTGTAACAGATAAAGCTATTATATCAATGGTTACAAAAGAATTTTAATAATATTTTTGAAACCTGTAGTATTATTTACATCTGATAATTTAAGTGTGATAATCTAATATTGATTTGTTAGTATATTAGTATTATAAGATTTAAATAACATTAGTTGACACCGATCATGCAGACCCTTAAGTCTTTTTCGTTTTACATGTTCTTAGAAGAGCATGGTCATTAGCTACTGGCTACTGAGAATATAATGGACTTTGGTTTTAAACCAAAGGAAGGATATTTATTAGGTTTAGTTTGATTTTCAGGAATATTGAGTTTTAGGTATCTTGATTCTTAGTACATGTTATAATATTAAATGAATTGTTTAAATGATGACTACTTCAAGGATATTTTTATGCATTACTTTTTGGAATGAATTTCATTGTTTATATTAAGTTCATTTTATGACATTTTTTACAAAAATGAGAACATACAAATTATATATATAAAGAAGAGATAGGAATTCCTTCCATTGTTATACTTAATAGTTAAAGAAGCCCCCTTTGCAAGTGACATATGACTGAGGAAACTGACTATAAATGACAATGTCAGGAGAAGCTTCACAAGAATACAATTGCTGAAGAAGAATCTGAGGTCATGTATCTAGAAGACTCAAGACTGAAACTAATATAATGATACCACTTAGAACTTTATATGAAGAAAACTATTAATATTGAGGGTTTAAATAAGCATAGATTTGGGAATATGGATGTAATGATTTCAACTACTTCTGCCCACTGAATGCCAAGGATGTGAAAAATGGATGTAATGATTTCAACTACTTCTACCTACAGAATGTCAAATATGTGAAATATCTTTTTGATTTGTATTTCATGGTAATGCTGCATATATAAAATTGGTTATGTCTGTTGTTGGATGATAATTGCATATACATGGTATTCCAAAAGTTTAAAACTGCACTTAAAACTAAAAACTCTATCAGTCTATCCATCTATCTAATTATAAATGGCTAGATGAATATCTCTATCTTTGTGTATATTCTATCTTGATACTAGTTTTTCAGAGCATTCCTCCCCATCTCATTTTCAGAAGACCTACAAATTAATAAATATTCAGGCAGATATTAGACATGTGTTCTGATAGGCAGTCATGATGATTGACATCAAAAACTGGAAGATGATTATGAGACCTCTTCAGCTTAACCATTGTTGAGAAAATCATACCTAACATATCTTCTAGGTGTTTGAATTAAGGTGGGAATGCCATTTTCCCTCTTCCTTTGATCCATTATTCAAGTGGTCCCCAATAACTCAGAAATTTAACATTAGACTTTCTGTTATGACTATGGATGGTGATAGAATATCTAGCAAGATGGAAGAATGAAAATTTCTAAGTAGCCTATGCTTTCTTTGCTGCCATCTCAAAATACTGAGAAATTTGGTAATGAAGTAAAAGAACACTCAAGAAAAGACAAGGAATCCCAAATGTTAATCTCCAAGGAGGGAAAAGAAGTAGAGGACAAGATTACTAGCAAATTTTAGTTCTCAACTTTTAGTATCCCTTTAGTTCCAGAGGATATAGAGTCAAAAGAAATTTGGAAGGAACAATAGGTAGAACGCAAACTAGATGAATATACTTTTAACATCAACTTAATTAGAGCTCACTATTCAACAGAGGCAAGTACACAAGTTAAAAGTGGATCTGTGATGATGTGGAATTTGAAGGTGGGGTAGGGGATGAAACAGGAGACAGGACAGAAATACTGAAGAACTTGAAAAGAAAAACTAATGATGAAAAAAAAAATTAAGTCACAGAGTAAAATAATTCCAGGATAAAATCAAGAAATAGAAAACAACTCCGAAATAATGGCAACCATAACACAATGATATTCCAATTTATCCATTATCTGTTGCCACCCATATGGCTAGCAACCTGCCCCCCTCAATATGCAATTCCACCCATCCTTGTGTTACTAAATTTGGGAGTAAAATATTTCCAATCCTTTCCTCATCCTCATTCTCCTCAATCTTTGATTCCCATAATCCATCTCAACCACATTCAACCTTTCCTTTGTATCATATGGAATTCCCATTTTTCAAGTAACTGATTGCCCTTCATTTTATACCTCTTCCTTTCATTCTCCTTCTATCCCCTTGTACAGAGAGCTTTCTATAGATGGCATCTTCTTCAGCACAGGCTGTATATTTTCTTATATCCTCATCATGCTGGTCCTTGAGAAGGAATTGAAAATATTCCTTGCTTTCTACAGACATTTTCAGATTCCTTTTTACTGCCTTCATTCAGCAACCTCTCCTTCTCTGAAATATGTCTATTCAATTTTATCACCTAATACATATCATGGTGACTATTATCTATCAATTTTCATTATTCTTCCTCCCTCCTTAAGGAGTTCAATACTTAGGATTCATTACCCTCTTCTCCTTCCTCAGTCATACTTTTAAATTGGCCCGTGTCAATATCCATGTTAATACTCAAACACCATAAGTTCCCATTTCCTTAATCACTTCAAATTTCATGCCTGGAATCCAGTTCATCCACACAGAGGCATAATTTTCCATAGGTTCTCACTATTATCCACAACAATGGATGAAAAGAGATATTTGTAAAATGCTTAGCACAGTATCTGACACATTGAGTGCTATTAATTCTAGCTAATTATTAATTAGTAAAAATTTTTGACATTCTGGTCAGGTCATAACTTCTAATCATTTCATCTCTCTACCTCTTTCCAATCCTAAAATTATTTTTCTCCCTCATTTTAACATTCAATCTTTCTACATTTTCAAGATCTCATCTCTGCAGCAGTTTCACTTTAGTCTATTCCTAGTATTAACACTATTGTTAACCATTTAAATTCATACTATTTTTTAAAAAACAAATCTCTTGACACATTGTCCTCAATGTTGTTTCCTCCAACATGGATTAGCCTCTTCTTTTAGCCAGCTTAATATAGCTGTAGGGAGTCATACAACTGAACTGGACAAGTACATGCACAATGAATTTATAACATTTAGCTTTAGCTGGATTCCAAGTGCAGCAAGGAAATCTTTTTATTCTCCTTCCTAATTGATTACCTGTCCCACTCCCCAAAGGGGTTCCTAGTCTCCAAATTCATTTTCAACTTCTCACCCTTGTTCATGATATATATATTTAATTAGTGGCCAAATCCATTTCCAGTCCCACAATATCTCTTGACCCAATTGTCACTAATTCAAGCCTTCATCACTCTCATCTGTACTATTGCAATGGCCTCCTGAACTCTCCTCCCTTCCTCAAGCTTCCTCCCCTTCCAATATTCTCCACACAACTTCATTTCAAAATGGCTACAGAATACTTAATATAACCAGACAAGATTATTTTACAGTGAGGAAAACCTGGTTAAGTGACTTGCCTAGGGTCACACAGTTTAATAAGTATTTGGGGATGGATTTGAACTCAGATCTTCTAGATTCCAAGCCCATATAAGCCAAGATAGCAACAGTGAAAATTTTAGAATTGCTTTTAAAAATGTAATAAAAATGAACGCCCATTAGTTGAGGAATAGCTGAAAATTTTTGATTTATGAAAATAATGGGATATTTTTGTGATGTAAGAAGCATGAAAATTTCTGCATAAATTGATACAAATTGAAGAAAGTCAAACAAGGAGAACATTATTCACAATAATCTCAGGAATGAGAATGAAACAATACTGAAATAAAAATTCAGATTCAGCATTATGATAAATCTTGACTTCATAGAACCATTGATTAAATATGGCTTCCTTCCTCTCTATAAAAAGAAAGTAAATCATAAATGCAGAATGTTTTATGAGTTGTCAGATGTTGTTGATCTGAGGCTTAGGAAGATTAAGAGATTTTCTCAATGTAACAGTAGTAGTAGAAAAATGAGGGTTTGAATCCAAGTCTTCTGCCTCCAAATGCTCCAAAGTACTCTTTTCACTGTGCCATGCTCTAATTCAGTGGATAGCAGTACTCTTCAGTTGAGGTGTTACTCTGTTTTATGAATCAGGGAAGACTAATATAGATTCAGTTACTTTGGTTTACCAGTATTGTGAAACTCCCTGATGTTTTCTGACCAATATTCTTCAAAATGTGTTTGACCTAAAAAAAAAGAATTATTTTTTTTAGCCATAATAATATGGAACAAACATTTTTCAATAAATAATTCCTGCTGATTTGTGTATATTTGGTGAAATTTTTTGAAAATTTCACCTTTAGTTTATTCAGTTTATTGATTAACTGAATAAACTAATCAATGAAAGATCATAAAATTCCTATGATCTAGAAATATATGGTTCTAGTTATTTTAAAAGTTAACATTATGGATAAAACAAAGTAATACTTTATTTCTATCTTGATGAATCTATAGAAGCCAATCTATTTTACTTTAAAATCTTATATATTTATAAAAATAAATGGACAAAGAATTATTTTAGTAGACCAAAATGGCACATTTGTTATTATTCCAACAAAATAAGAAGTGTTAACAAATTTATATTGTGATGGTATATTGAAAGACATCTTTAGACCTAAAAATTTAAATGAATTGGCTATAGCTAAATAAAAAGTCCTCTTATCAAGTGGTATACATTTTTACTGTTATTGGTAATGCTATTTTCTGTTGTGTTTATTACATGTCATGTGGTTTTCTCTTCTAGCTGGTATAAAGACAAAATGCCAGTTTTGATTATTGATGGAAAAAAAGAATATCATTAGTAACACTGGATTTTGATAAAATTTGTGTCAGAAAAGTCACATTAACAGTCATCTTGACTATTTTATATGATAAATAAGAAAGTTAAAAGAATATTTTATGACATATGTATGTTTAGGATTTCAGTTTTAATTAAATTATAAAACATTAAGAAATTTATTTAAATAAAATACAATCTAAGGAAATTATTTGTGTGAATTGTTCTATGAAAAGTCAGGGATGACTTTTTTATCACAAGGGAGACTTGGTTATATAAGTCAGAAACTATCTCCCTAAGGAGTTGAGAAGACAATATAGGGATGACACATAGAAAGCAAGAAAATCATCTTTTCTTAATAGCTTGTGGATGGGGAAGAAAGTTGAAGGGAATAAAAGGGACAAATAAAGTTGTTTTCTTTGTTTTTAAACGGTTATCTGGACTTATTTTCAAGAAGAAAAAAGGAAACTAGTAGAAAGAGAAAGATTTAAAATGAGAAAGAAGAGAATTATCAGCTGGAGAAACTTTTTTTTTTTGAGATTTGGGGTTACGAATAAAGGAGCTAGCCTTACCAAGGTTCATCTCTTTCACAGACACTGAAGAATATAAGGAAAAATGGGTGAAGATGCATTGGTGTTTGGAAACAAAAAGTAAGGGAGATAAAAGAATTCATAATGGATGGGTTGATTGTGGCTTGCCATTGAGTTGTTTCAATTGTATTCAACATTCTATAACCCCTTTGGGGTTTTCTTGGCAAAGATGTTAAAATGGTTTGCCTTTTCTTTCTCCAGCTCAGAGTTAAGGGACTGACTCAGGGTAATACAGTTAGGAAGTGTCTAAAGCTGGATTTAATCTCAGATCCTACTCTCTAGGGTCAGTGCTCTCTCCACTGTGCCATCTAGCTGTCCTAATTGGATTGAATTGATTGATTGGAGAAGCAGTATTGCATAATAGAACTAGGAGGATTTTTGCAGACAATAACATGTGTTCTAATCAAAGCACTTCTGATTGCTTGAATGCATTATTAGGTAAGCTTTTTTTTTTTTAACCCTTTTAGGCTTCTGCTTTTCAAACTGTAAAATTCAAACTGTAAAAAAAAAAATCTATTTTTCATCTGTATTCAAGGGAGCTGGTCTATAGATTATATACAAAATCTATAGATTATCTACATTTGCTCAATAAAGTAAACAGAAAGTTTTCCGTTGAGAGAAATGTGGGAGAAGAATAGGGTGCTTTAAAATCAAAAACATTTAGAACAGTTACTGTGACATGTAATACAGCATTAACTAGGGAAGAAAAGAAGGCATTTTCTTATATTGGTAAGGGTCCCCTAAACCTTGGGATTTGGAATAGGGAAGCCAAACAGTAGAGATGACTAGGATTAAAGATTTGATGAATATGAAAAACAGTGATTAGGGATAGAAGGGAAAATGAATAATATGGTGGAACTATTCATAAAAGCTTAGTAAAATAGAGAACCTGAGGAAAGAACAGAGATTATAGATTAAAAGGATAGAAAGTCTTATAGAGTCATGTTGTAGATAAAGAAAAGATTTACAAGGAGTAAGGCAAAAGGAGAGAATATGATCAGAAATGTAAATTTAAAGTTTATGAATACAATATTTAAATAAATTGTCAATATTGTACATTTTTAAATGAAAGTGTTTTGTGAATTATAGAGAATTCACTTGCCTACTATTTCACCCACATACTTCTCTCAAGAACATTGTATTTATTAAACAGATGAAAAGTGAAGGATATGACTCTATGCAACTAAAACTTTAAAAGAACAATTTTACATATGAAGAATTTTGTTATTCAAATTGGAATTTTTCCAGAGAAAGGAAGTTAGCACTGCTTACACATGTCATCTAGTCATAGATTCAATTACCTTGATTTAAGAAAGGTTTTGATAACATGTTGTAAAAAAGACTACTATTCTGAGGTCATTAAATATGAACCACTTGAATATATGAAGAACTGTCTGAGATAGTCAAGTTGGAGAGTAGTTAATAATAGCTTCTCACAGTGTGGGAGGGACTATTGAAAGAATATGGAAATCTAAAAAAGAATTATTATTCTACCAAGAAACTAACATATGAAAAAAGAAGAGAATTAAAATTCCTTCTTAATTTTTCTTCAAATTTTGTGTCATGTAGTCCAAAAAAAGAGAAAGAAGGATAAGAATAAAAACAACAACAAAAAACTGTACAAAACATCTAAAGCAAAGTCTTCATTATGTGGTTTGGAACTCAGAGACAACTCTTTTATTGCCTAGAACTGCTTCTTTAGAGGCTTGTAGGGCAATTGATGCAAGTTACACAACATAAACAGCTGATAGAAATCTCTCCCTGCTGTCAGGCTAGTTGTAGACAAATAAATCTATAATAATAACAATGTTTGGCTTATACCACCTATTAGTTGAAAGATTGGAGGGGAAATATCAATGACAAAAGTTTATTAGACCAGTCATTAAACTAATTTATGATGTTAAAGTTAAATCTAAAGAAATAATCACCTTCAAATTTGAACATCAGTAGTATAAATTATTTAAAGGCTATATGCCTTATGAGAAATTACATGCATGTATGGCTGAACATGTTAATTACTACATGTTTGGGCATCTTTATTTATTGTTTTGCTTTTATATTCACTCAACTACGTTCTGTATTATGTTCATGCTGCAATGATAGGTTTTGCTTGTTGTGAATTACTAATTCTTATAGTTATTCTATATTTTGTCTAATCAGCCAGTAGGAGATTAGATTCAGAAAGTTCTGAGTTCAGATCTAGCTTCAGATACTTACTAGCTATCTGACCCCCATAAGTGTTACATGAAAACAGAGAGAGTTAGCACTACCTTTCGTAAGCATGGAAGAGTTTCTAATGACCTTTATAACTCATGTATGGCATTGCCACCTACACTGTTTAGTCTACCCAAGTTTTCTGGGGTATATGAGGTGTTCAGGTAGGTCTAGCATCTAGGGTATGAGGGCTTGCCAAATCCTTCTCAAGACTGCTCATTCACCTTTGGTGTTCACCTATGGCTCCAAGAAGCTGTAGCATGTGCAATGGCCAAACCCTACTAAAACTGTATTGATAGACTGGCTAAACCAGTTTGAAGGTAACTGAGAGGCTTCAAACTGATCAGTAAGTTAGAGGGATGTCTACCTTAATCATGTGAAGACTTCCTGGGGGAATGGTCACATTAGAAAAATTTGTTTCAATGCCCAAGAAGGATGTCACTGTGGAATCCTGAAAAGCTTAGTCAAACATCAGATACCAAGGTCATCCAATTGTTTTGCCTTTTGTCCTACCACTAAACTTTGATATCTCTGGAAAAGGGAATAAGGCAGATGAGTTTGCACAACTCTGCCTCACTTAAACCCAATTTACATGCAAATCAAAATATAACCTGTGCTGTCATTAGTCCTCTTTGAAACTCTGTGTGTGTGTATACATATAATACATATTTGTATATATACATGTACACTTTCATTATACAACTGCTATGATTGATAATAGCTTACATTACTACAGTAATTTTAGAGTGAGTAATTTCATTAGCATGAATACTGTTTCTTGGTATAGTAATAATATTGGGTTCTCAAGGCATGGAATTTTAGAAGTGAAGGGTACACTAACAATTACTTAGACTAACCCACTCATTTAATAGTTAAAAAAAAAACATCCATATCCTCCTCTCTGTCAAGTAAAATGAGATTTTTTAAAGCTCTCCGTAAGGCTTTCAACAATAAAATTAGCCCCTTAAATCTCTCAGAAGCAAAGTATAAGCTCTCACATGAAACCTAGTACATGTGCTAGCCTAGGTAAGCCTGAGACTGATTCTCTAATTTACATTCTCTTTCTGTTTTCTATTACTTTACCTAAATATAGGTCTAAAATCCTGAGATTGGGTAGTTCTAGTTAGGAGCAACCTGATGAGTTTGAGATGTTAGGAGCTTCTTGTTCCAATACTAGGTGATATTACTAAGAATCTCTCAGAAGAGAAAATGACCACCAGTTGGAGGTTACTACTAAAATAAGAATAAGAATAAAGGAATCCAAGCTAGGACATGACTTGCCACATGTTGTGAAATTTGAGTGAATTATTCAAACTGCAAATATTTGGTGAAAGCAAAATTCCAGCCCAACAAACTATTTTATGTTAAGAATCAACTGCTTAAAATTAGAGGAACATAGGATAGTTTACCGCTCAGACCTGTGGAGAAGGAAGGAATTTGTGTCCAAAGAAGAAATGGAACTCTTAATTGAATACCAGATACATAATTTTGATTATATTAAGTTAAAAGGTTTTTGTACAAACAAAACTAATGCAGACAAGATTAGGAGGGAAGCAATAAATTGGGAAATCATCTTTACATTTAAGGGTTCTGATAAAAGCCTCATTTCTTTTTTTTTTTCACAGAAGGCGTTAAAATGCTGTGTTGTGGTTCACTCTCAGTTCCCACAGGCCTCTCTCTGGATGTATATGACTATCTTCATCGCAGCACAACTGGTTTGAATCACATCATTGTTGAAGAGAACCATGTCCATCAAAATTGATCATCGTATAGTCTTGTTGCTGTGTATAATGTTCTCCTGGTTCTGCTGATTTCACTCAGCATCAGTTCATGCAAGTCTCTCCAATCCTCTCTGAAATCCTTCTGTTGGTCATTTCTTCCAGAACAATAATATTCCATAACATTCATATACCATAATTTATTCAGCCATTCTCCAATTGATGGGCATCTTTTCAATTTCCAGTTTCTTGCCACTACAAAAAGGGCTGCCACAAACATTTTTGCACATGTGGGTCCCTTTCCCTCCTTTAAAATCTCTTTGGGATATAGGCCCAGTAGAAACACTGCTGGGTCAAAGGGTATGCACTGTTTGATAACTTTTTGAGCATAGCTCCAAATTGCTCTCCAGAATGGTTGGATCCGTTCACAGTTCCACCAACAATGTATCAGTGTCCCAGTTTTCCCACATCCCCTCCAACAGCTATCATTATCATTTCCTGTCATTTTAGCCAATCTGACAGGTGTGTAGTGGTATCTCAGAGTTGTCTTAATTTGCATTTCTCTGATCAATAGTGACTTGGAGCACCTTTTCATGTGACCGGAAATAGTTTCAATTTCTTCGTCTGAAAATTGTCTGTTCATATCTTTTGACCATTTGTCAATTGGAGAATGAAAAGCCTCATTTCTAAAGTATATAGTGAATTGACTCATATTTATAAGAATTCAAGCCACTGTCCAATAGCCAAACACAAGCTCCGGAGTAGTAGTTTTCCCCCTTGCCCTGGGACTGCCATCCAGGACTCTGATTCCAAATGTTCATATACACCATTTATGCCCAGCCTGTGGTAAAAAATTCTGAGTTTGCTTTGGTCTGAAGAGCCACACATAGACACATTGTGATTTAATTATAATCCTCTTAGATAACAAAAGATAATAGCCTGTTCATAAATCTTTTGTGTTTTAAAAATTATTTTTTGTGGAAAAGGAAATAAATGGTTATTCTTTACCTGAAAAAAAGTCCAAAACACACCATGACTCCCCAATGGTCATACAATGTTGGCAGTTTGTCCTAGAATCTGAGTTTCTTTCCTTTGAAGTCCAATGTTGTTCAAAGAGTTAAAAACTGAGAGAAGAGAGGCTATACTTTTGGAATTGAATTTCCAGGAGTTATAATAGTTACAAAAATGTAAACAAAGTATGATATGGGTGGGCCAACATACCTGTTTCAACCTCTGTACTTGCATATCAAAAATTACTATATAGTTTCATACCACCTTACTCTTCTACAATGTAGGAGTCATTTTCCCACAACTAAGATTCATGCCTGAGATTTTTTAAAAATCATCTTTTGTTCATTTTGCATGATCAAAAATTTCTCCCATTATCCTTTCCCTCTTACTTCCCAGATAGCCATTCCATATAACAAGTGAAATTTTTAAAGAAAAAAGAAAGAAAAAAAATCAGAAAGATGGTTGCTACATAAAAAGATCTGAAAATATAAACAACATACTACACTTATGGACTTCTCTCCCTGGAGGAAGGGAGAGAGAAAGAGAGAGACAGAGACAAAGAGAGAATGAATTGGGGGTATATCTACTTACATTTTTTATTTTTGGAATCATGCTTTTTCTTTATGATTTTGCACCATTGTTTGTTTTGAGATTATTTTTCCTTTTATATCACTATAGCCACAATGTATATTGTTTTCTGGATTCACTTTACTTCGCTGCATCAGATAATATAAATACTTCTGTTCTTCTTTGTATTCATCATATTCAACATTACTTAGTAATATTTCATTATGCACATGTACAAAAATTTGCTTAACCATTTCCTAATCAATGGACATCTGCTTCTTTGTTCTTACAAAAAAAATGCTATTAGAAATATTTTAGAATATCTGATCATTTCTGAGAGAAATAGAAAACATCAGAGTGCCTTCTCTTTTCTTCTGAGAAACAGGGATTTCACATATTTAGTCTTTGAAATTTCAGGCAGGTATTCTGATATGAAAAAGGTTTGTAATTCTATTTCTAAAAATTTCTACTTTCCATTGACTCATTTTCAACATTACAATCTTTCACTGGAAGAATGTAATATATATTTTAAATATAAATCTATATTTAATTATTTTCAACAAATACACTTAGTAAACATCTACTGAGCAAAAAGTACTAAGATGAGTGTTCTGGAATTTTAAATTAATAAGTGCTAGGTTGTTAGCTTCAAATATTAATTTCTGAAATAAAACTGAATTTTAATTAGTTTAATGGAATCTTTTACTTTAAGTAATCCTAGAGAAAACACATTCATTTTATCATAGAATAGATGCTCCTGTTGCTTTATAACAGTCAGATTAGCCTTTTAAAAGACATTTCATGGGTGACACCAACTGTTTGGTGTCATTATCGACTGCTATTTTTAAAAGTAGCAATTCAAAATTATCAAAACTCTAAGATGATTTCCAGGGATGGAAGCAAGATGGTAGAGTGAAGCCAGGAAGCTGTTTGAACTCTCCTAGTTTCCCTTGAAAACCCCATGAAACAAAGCCTCTAAACAGAGTCTGATGGAATGAAAACACTCTCCAGTTCAAGACAGATGGAGAAAACTTCAAGAAAGGTCAGTGTCACTGGGCTGAAAAGGATGTTGAGCCCAGATGAGACAGACTCTGGGAAGGCTGGCGAGAAGATCTTAATCACAGCAAATCAGCAACTGAAACCTTCAGTCCTGACTCAGTAGAGGAGTGGATCAGTAGGGCAGCCTCCAGTCCCAGCTCAGGAGGCAAACTCTGGGAAATCAGGCTGTTTCCTGAAAAAGAGCAGGCAAAGCTACCCTCTACAAACACAAGGGGCTCCTGTGCTCAAATTCAAGGCTCAGAGATGCACAGGAAGCTTTGGACAGTGCCCCATTACTCCAAGAGCAGAGTTCAACCATAAAAGTAAAAGAAAAAAGAGGAAATACCAAAGGAAAAGAAAAGAAAATGAGCAAGAAACAGAAAAGAATCTTGACCGTAGAAAGCTACTATGGTGACAGGGAAGACCAAAACACCAACTTAGAAACAAAATGTCCATGGAGGAATTCTTGAAGAGTGATATGAATTGATCTCAAGCCCAAAGAGGTGTCTTGGAAATGCTTTTAAAAGATTTTTAAAGGTAAATAAAAGAGGTAGAAGGAAAAATTAGAAAAGAAATGAGAAGTATGCAAGAGAGAGTCAACAGCTTAGAAAAAGAAGGCAATTCCTTAAAAAATACAATTAGCTAAATGCAAAAAAAAAAAAAAATCCACTGAAGAAAACTGCCCCTTCCAAAGTAGAATTAGACAAATAGAAAACACATAAAAAAGCTAATTGAAGAAAATCATACATTCAAAAACTAAAATGGGGTAAATGGAAGCTAAAACTAAGAAAATGAAGAATCAATCAAACAAATTAAAAAGAATGGAAATACCTCATTAGACAAAGAATCAACCTAGAAAATAAATCCAGAAGAGATGATTTAAAATTAATAGTCTATTTGAAGGCCACAAAAAAAAAGAGCCTGGATATCATTCTTCAAGACATCATTAAGGAAAACTGCTTCAATATTCTAGAAACAGAAGGGAAAATATTTATTGAAAGAATCCATCAATCACCTTTGAAAGATATCCCACAGGAAAACCTCAAGGAAAATTGTTGAAAAACTCCAAAACTACAATCTCAAAGAAAAAAAAATTCAAACTGCCAAACAAAGACAACTCAAATATCAAGGAGCAACACTCAAGATTACCCAGGCACTGGCAGCTTCTATGATAAAGGCTCAGAGAACCTGAAATCCTATATTCCTGAAAGCAAAAAGCCTAGGATTGCAACCAAGAATTAACTAACCAGCAAGACTGAGCATCATCTTTCAGGAGAGACAATGGATCTTTGATGAAGTAAGAGACTTTCAAACATTTCTATAGGAAAAAAAAAAACTAAACAGAAAATTTAATCTACAAATAAGGATTCAAGAGAAACAGAAAAGTAAAAGAGGAAAATACACATATATATGCATATATATACTTATAATTTAAAGGTTAAACTGTTACATTCCTAGATAAGAAAAAGATATCTATAACTCTTGAGAACTATATCTGTTACTGGGGCAGACAGAGTGGGGCATCATATGGATGGAGGGTGTGGTTATGAATGAATTCTAATGTGTTAATATCACATAAGGTGTGGAAAAAAGATCTGTACTGGAAAAAGAGGAAAGAGGAGGTATTATGGTATCCTTAAGAGGCACAAAAGGTCTATTGCAATCAAGGGAAAGAAGAGAGGGGAATGGACATTATCTGAACCTTGATCTCATCAGTCTTAACTCTAAGAGGGAATAACTTAATCATTTTGTTGGATATAGAAATTTTATGTAACCCAATAAAAAAGTAGGAAGAAAAAGAGGAAAGTAAATGATAGGGTTGGATAGAAGGGAGGGCAAAAAAACTAGGGGAAAAAGGAAATAGAATGGAGGAGGAGTGAGAGAAGATAAGATATTGGGTGTATAAGGTATAAGGACAGGGTAGAAAGAAAGAAAAAATATATAAAGGGGAGAAAATGGGATGGAGAGAAATACAGAGCAGATAATCATAAGTATAAATGTGAATGGTATGAACTCTCCCATAAAATGGAAGTAAATATCAGAGTAGATTAAAAAAACAGAATCCTACAATATGTTGTTTACAAGAAACATATTTGAGACAAAGAGACACATATATAGATAAAAAGCTGGAACGTGCTTCAGTTGAAGTAAAAAAAAAAGCAGAGTTAGCAATTCTGATCTCAGATAAAGCAAAAATAAAAATAGATCTTATTAAAAGAGATAAGGAAGGCAAGTACATCTTGATAAAGGGTATCGAAAACAATGAAGTAGTAACAATATTAAATGTATATGCACCAAGTAGTAGAGCATACAAATTCCAAGAGAATGTATTAAGCCAGTTTCAGGAAACAGATAGATAGCAAAACTATATTCATGGGAGACCTCAACCTTCCCCTCTAAGAATCAAACAAATTTAACCAAAAAATAAGCAAGAAAGAAACTAGGGAGTTTAATAGGGTCCTAGAAAATTTATATATGACAGACCTCTGGAGAAAATTGCATAAAGACAGAAAGGAATACACATTTTTCTCGGCAGTACATGGCACCTACACAAAAATTGACCATGTATTAGGGCATTAAAAACCTCACTATCAAATGCAGAAAGGCAGAAATAGTAAATGCTTCCTTTTCAGATCACAATGCAATAAAAGTTATATTCAATAAAGGGGCAGGGAAAGATAGGTAAAAACCAATTCAAAATTACATAATCTAATTATAAAAAATGAGTGGGTGCAACAACAAATCATAGAAACAATCCATAATTTCATACACGAGAATGACAATAATGAGACAATATTCCAAAATCTATGGTATGTAGCCAAAGCAGTTTTTAGAGGTGGTGTCTGATGTGAATCTGTAAGACTGCTAGGGAAGCAGAAATGAGGAATGATTACTTTTCAAAGGCAAAATGATGAATTGAATATTATGTTTAGGGAGCAGAAAATAGGTTAGTTTGGCTAGAATATTGGTAGTGAAGTAATACCCAGTTTACCAGGAAAGATAGGTTGAAACCATATACAGAAAATTATATTTTATCCTGCAGTTAAAATGGATTCAAAGTGGAGTTTCTTGATCAGAGGAATGGCAAGGATAGGACTGGGCTTTAGGAATATCAATTTGACAGCTGCATTGAGAATATATTGGGACAGAAATAGACTCAGAGAAACTAATTAAGAGGCTATTGCAATAGTCCAAGGGATTCCTTCCAGTAGGAAAGAATTAGTGAGGGTCTAAAGCAAGGAAGTGACTGTGTGAGTAGGATGAAGGAAATTGATTCAAGAGATATTGTACAAATAAAATTAGCAAGATTTGGCAACTGAGTGGATATGAGAGGTAAAGATGTCTAAAATGTTGAAGATGATTCCACATTTGACAATTTGGATGATTAAAAGAATCATTGTTGGCAACAAGAGAAAGAAAAAAAATTTGAATAAGGTTTGAGGGTGCAAAGAGATAGTTCTCTTTTGCTCATGAAGACTTTGTTATACTTGTGGGATATCAAGTTAGAGACATTCATACTTTATACTAGTTGTTGGGAAGAACTGGATAGTGTTTCTGGGGAGTGATTGCTACTCCTCACAACTCCATTAAAACCTCAGAAAGTGATCTTGAAGAAGCTGAGTTGGGTGATTGGGGAAAAGCATTGCCAAATTAATTATCCTGCATAGTCCAAGAATAAAAGTTAAGAGTTAGAAAATGGGAGTTTTGGAGGAACCTGAGTATCAAGAGAGTGTAGTTTCATTCATTTAAAAGTAGATATCCCTGTGAAAGAGTTGACAGTGTTCATTTAAGAATCTATCTGAATCAGGTTTTTCATCACCTTGCTTAGTTGCTTAGACATAAATAGGGAATATTTCTCCAATTTTTGAAGCCATACTTTGTTTCTATAAAGAATGTTTGATGGTTTCATGTAAGTTCCATGCATATCTGAGTAGGTTAATTCCTTGATAGTTATTTGATTGCAATTTCTTTTCATAACTATATTTTCCCCTAACTTTTAAAGGACACCATTCCTAGAGCCACAGTTTCATTTAATTACAGCATCAATTAACTTGTACAATGAGATATTTACTTCAAAGATAAAGCAAGAACACATTTACAAATGTTTTTCCTTTAGCAACTCAGGGAGACATGCTTTTCCCCATATCACCCCTATATTGGTAGAGTGGATTTGGCTTAAAACTTAGCTCATCTCTTATATAAAATCAGTATCAGTAAATTCATGTTTAATTCATATTTTTAATGAGTCTGTATGTATGTATTTATATATGTGTGTGTGTGTGTGTGTATGTAGTAATTCTTCATCCTGTATCAGAATATACAAGTCTTCCCATGTTTCTCTGTGTTTCCTCACAGTCAGTTGTTTCTTTGTCACAATAACAATTCATTGCATTTATATACAATTGTTCAGCCATTCCCCAATCAAGGCAAACCCATTATTTTCTCCAGTAGTTTTGCTCCTACAATAAATGTCATGGTACAAATATTTTAGTGTATATATAAATATTTCTTTCTGGTTTTGTCTTATACATATTATTTCATTTTATCCACAACAATTTTGTGAAATAGATGCTATAATTATGCTCATTTTATAGATGAGGAAATAGAGGTAACAAATTTAAATAACTTGTATGGACATACAGAGCTAGTAAATATGTAGAAAAGAATTTAAATTCATATTTTTCTTGACTCCAAGTACAGTGTTTTTCCCCTCTTCCCTCCCAAAGATGCTGGAGCGGTTTGCCATTTTCTTCTCTAGCTCATTTTATAAAAGAGGCAAACAAGGTTAATTGATTTGCCCAAGGTTACACAGCTAGTAAATATCTAAGTCAAATTTGAACACAGGTCCTTCTGATTCCAGTCCCAGTGTTCATGCCACCTAGCTGCCCCAGAGTGTCCTCCACTATGCCACAAAGTTGGATATGTAGTCATTATTTACTTTACAGGGAAGATGAAATCTTGTTTACTAAGTTTATTTTCATCATATAGATAGTTGAAAGTCATGAAGAGATGACTTTTCCCCTGAATAGAGAGAGAATTAGTGATTGGTTTTATATGAGTTATTCATTATTGTATATGGCACAGCTTAAAATAAGTGATTTAATTTTTAAGGAATTTAGCTTCAAATTTCTTATCAGAGATGCCCAATAAAATATATAATCATTAGTAAATAGAAAACTCCACATATGAGATTTCATTACATTTCTTAATATTTACTGCTAAAAATTCCAAACAAAACTGATATACATAAAAACACTACAGATGGAAAAAAAATCTGAAGTGTTAGTTATTTTTATTTTTTAAAATTGTTTATCTCAAGAAGCTTGGAAGTATGAGGTATTTTTTGAAGAATTTTTTTTTCTTTTCTCTGTTCCTTTAATTGACAGCAATTTTAAACTTCTTTCCCTTTTTCTACTCCTTTAATTGACAACAGTTTTACACTTTGAAATCCATTTAATTTTTACTTGGTTTAAGTAACAGCATAACATCTGCCATCTGGCATTGAAATTACTTCATATGCCAGGTGGAGAGGTGAAATATAATCAAAAGTTCTTTTTCTTTCATATTTTTCCCTACCATATTATCCCTTGGTTGTCATTTTGCCATGACCAATGAATCCATCATCAAGTACCCAACCTGTTTTTAAGTTGGTCTTTAGAAAGCACAATCTATTGCCAAAATGTATTTGAATGGTAAAACCTGTCAGAATTTTCATTCAGGTGACATTGTACTCTAGAACCCAATCTCATATTCATACTTTAAGGAGGCATTAGATATATGTGAAAGGTTGCAATCTGCATTGTGAAAGAAAAAATATAGAGAGAAACTAGACCTATAATTTCGCTGATATAAAGAAGGTCCTGACATGTAAATTAAAGTAAGCATTGTCTCTACAATTAGTAGCCTTAAAGTTTTATCTAAATTCTAGAGCAAAATCTTCTTAAACTGGGGCTTGCAACCTCATATGGGGTTACATAACTGAAATGTGAGAGTCACAAAAAATTGGCAGTAGTAAAAGGTATTTTTATACTCTGTCAAGATTTAATTCTTTTTTCTCCCCCGAGGCAATTGGGATTAAGTGACTTGCCCAAGGACACACAGTTAGGAAGTGTTAAGTATCTGAGCTCAGATTTGAACTTAGGTCCTCCTGAATTCAGGGCTGGTGCTCTATCCACTGTGCCACTAGCTGCCCCAAGATTTAATTCTTTATATAAAAAATAAATAAGCATATTCATCTCAGTGTGCAAATCTCCTTTTATCTTCAATAAATGTATGCCAAAGAATTGTTTTAAAATAAGTTTCTTTATGAATTATTATCAGTAAAAGTTTGATTTGTATATCTATTTTATATCTACATACCCATTTTTGCCTAAAAGTTTCTCAAATGAAAAAGGGGTCATGAGTGGAAAAAGTTTAAGTAACCTTGTTCTAGAGCAATAATAAACTAAGTACCTTGCTTGCTCAGGTCATGAATGGTATATATCAAAAGCAAGACAAGAAAGACTACAATCATGTTATTTTTGTTACCAGTTGTCTGCCCACTGAACTACACTGCCTCTCATCACTGACGGCAGCATCAGTGAGATCACCAATTAATTGTGGTATTAGAAAATTTCCCTCTGGAGCAAATTAAATCTGACAAGTTGTGGTTTTTTTCCTCGAATTCAACAAGAATTTATTACATCATAAAAAATTAGAAGACAAACAGGTCACATACCATTTTTGCTATAGCTAAGGGAAAATTATTTTTTAATTGAAAAATAAAATTTTATTGATATATTTTTGTTGATATTATCTGAATTTCTTATATATTCTACTCCCTGCGAGAGCCATTCCTTTTAAAAAAGAATAAGAAGGAGAAAATAGAATTTCATCAAGACATGAGTTCAATCAACATATGAGAAATGTCTGATGTAACATGTAAGATGTAACTTAGTCCCCCAGTTCTGTAAAAAAGTGGAAGGATAGTTAAGGGGGGAAATGGTTAGCAATGTTTATGATCTAGAATCAAGCCTGGTCTTATAATTTCATGGAATTCACTTTTGGTTGTTTTTAATTTGTTCTTTCCATTTATATAGTTGTAGCCATTTATATTTTTTACTCCACTTACTTTATTTTTCATCAGTCCATATATATCTTTTCATGATTCTGTATATTCAACATATTTATATTAATACTTTTTTATTAAAACTTTCACAAACATAAATATTTCTATGCAAAGTATAGAAAAAATGAAACAATGAATCTTTTACATACAATTTGTGGATTTAAAAAAAATTGTAACACATTTAATATGATAATATCAATACTGCTTCACTTGTCTCTGTCCTGAACTTCCTTCTGCTTTATTTTGTGTATTTTTAAAAATGCTTCATGGATACTTTTCTTAATCAACCAATTTGGATTTATTAATTTCTTACTATATGCTAGGTAAAGTGCCTAGCATATAGTAAACATAGGTATACTCATTCTTCATTCTCATTTTACTAATAGTTAGATGATCTATGAATACTACATATACCAAATTCTCTAGTTTTGGTCCTAAAGACAAAAATATGGGGATCATTGAAGAATTGTGCTAAAGGATCTTATTCCATCCCACTCCCCCTTATTTCTTGTAACATAATTAATTTTACTTTTTCCTATAAGATTTTGATTTTAAAATCACATCATTCTCAACTCTACCCTATTTTTTTGGGCTACCCAATTTCTAATGACAATCTTAGAGATGTAGTTTATATTTCCATGTATAAAGCATAAGCAGTTTGTCCTTAATAAGTCCCTTGAAATTTGTCTTTGATGTTATTTCTTATATCAGAATTTTCTAGTGAATTCAAGTTAGTTTGGGATAAAATCCTGAGAATCAAGAAAAAAAATGTTAAAAATTCTGTGATTGATAAATGATCAAAGGATAAGAACAGGCAATTTTCAAAGGAAAAAAGCAAGCCATCAACATGCATATTAAAAAAAAATTATGTTCCAAATCATCAGTCATTTGATACATTCAAATAAAAATAGCTTTGAGCTTTTTAACTCACAGTCAGGTATTTAATTCAATTTCCCTCTTACTCATCAATTTTTCTTATTCTAGCTGTATTTGTGCATTTTTTTAATTTTATGGAAACCAAGTTTTATATTTTTTTATGATCACTTATATTGTGTGTTTAATTAAGAATCTCCAATAACAATAGCAAAAGATATTTCCTTCTTTTCTTGTCTAATTTTTGCCTTTAAATATTTAAATCAAGTGTCTACTTGGAGAGAATCAACATAGAGAGTTAGTCTTGAGCCAGAAAGACTTGTATTTAAGTCTTCTCTATGATACAGACTGATCTGACCCTAAGCAAATCATTTAACCTCACCATGCTCAAAGGAACCTCTAAGACTATGAGTTGCAGAAAAGATGTCCACTTACATTGGTAGAATTAGTTTCCTTCTCCATGAAATTCCTATACCAATGAAATACAGGTCCAGTCCTTAGCCACTTGGAATTTATTGTTGTATGAAGTATAACATGCTAGCTTAAACAATACAAACAAAACAAATAATACAATAATAATAATAATAAATATATCTGCTCTTAACTATAGCCCGCTTTGGGGTAATAGGGGGGATGAAAAGAGGAAAAAGAGAATAAAGTGAAAAGTACATAGCAGAGAACAAAAGAATGATTACAAGAAAGCAAAGATGGATATTTGTGAACATAATTTCTTCTATTATTATATATGCTTTCTTGAAATGGAAATTTCTTAACATAAATTTTGAGTCCTTCTTAATCTTCTTCTGGGTACATGACAATGTTTTGTTTTATTTTTCTTTGTTTTTATTTTCCTTTTCTGACTTTTCCTATTCTGTATTTTTCTTATTTTGTATTTAATTTTTAAAAAATATCTTCTAGTTTTTCCTTTACTTTTCAAATCAGTAATCATTCCTCAATTAGTTTACTTAGATTTATTAAATATGAGCATATAGTTGAATCTAATTCCTCATCTATTCCGATCTTTTTTTTTTTAACTAGTTGAAATATTTCAAAAGACAATTGTAAAGTAGATAGATAACTGGTTTCAAGTAAGAAAAACAGAGCTCAAATCATGAACCCACATATTAGCTCTGTGATCCTACCCAACTCTCACAATTTCTCCATGTATCTGACTATAACTATCTTGGTATAAATTACAAAGAAAGTACTCATCTCTATCAGGTAGACTAAGTTTTTCACTGAGAGTTTTTTAAACTGATAAAATGACATCTGTTTTAAAAACAAAACAAAACAAAACACTGTCGATTACTGATTAATAAGGAAACTTGAAATCCAGTATTATTATTCCAGCTACATTTCTGCCTTTACAAAAAAAAAAAAAAATGTCTTGATACCCTGGACCTTTTTTCCTCCAAATGAATTTTGTTATTATTTTGTATAGTTTAATATAGTAATCCTTCAGCAGCTTGACTGGTATTATACTAAAACTATAAATCAATTTAGGATCTGTTACCATTTTTATTATATTAGTTGCTCAGGCATGAGTAGTGAATATCTTTCCTGTTATTGAAATCTTACTTTAGTTCTAGAAAGAATGTTTTATGGCTGTATCCATATAAGTCCTATGTATGACTTGGGAAGTTAATTCCCAGGTATTTTATGCATTTTATAGTTAATTTGAATACAATTTTTCTTTCAATCATTTCTTCATCTTTTTTTGTTAGTACTTTACATAAATGTTAATAACTTGTGACATATTTTGTATTCTGAAACTTAAGATAATTTAAATATTGTTTTCCCTAATTTTTTGGCATTTTCTGAGTAAAATATCATGTCATCATCTTTTTTACTGATGTGTATACCTTTAATTGCTTGTTCATTATTTTTGTAATTATCAATAAGTATGTAAAATAGTGGGAATATGAGGCATCCTTGCTCTATCACTGTACTTATTGGCAAAGCTTCATATTTTCAACATTTAAAAAAAATTAAAAAAAAACCTCAGCTCTTAGTTTTATTTATAGATACAAACATATATGTATTTATTCATATTAAGTGTATCCTTTCAGAATATTCTTTTTTTCTTTAACATAAATGCCACATTATGTCAAACATTCTTTGTATTTGTTGATATGTCTTTTGCTGTTTGTAATATTTTCATCATTAATTGTGCTAATTATTATACAAATGCTAAATCTTTATCTTTGGTATAAAACCAACTTGGTCAAAGCAATTTTTTGAACATTTGCTGCATTCTATTTACTAATATTTTGTTTAATAATTTTCAACTGATATTCATTAGTGTTACTGGTATATAGTCTTCTTTGTTTTATTGCATCCTGACATTGATATGTCATGTTCATCTTATAAAAGAAATTTAGTTGAATTCTGTTTTGTTTAATTATTGAAAATATTTTTAATTTATGCATTAATTGTCCTTTAAATGTTGACAGTATTCATATAAGAATCCATCTGAATCAGGTTTTTCATCACCTTGCTTAGTTGCTTAGACATAAATAGGGAATATTTCTCCAATTTTTGAAGTCATACTTTGTTTCTATAAAGAATGTTTGATGGTTTCATGTAAGTTCCATGCATATCTGAGTAGGTTAATTCCTTGATAGTTATTTGATTGCAATTTCTTTTCATAACTATATTTTCCCCTAACTTTTAAAGGACACCATTCCTAGAGCCACAGTTTCATTTAATTACGGCATCAATTAACTTGTACAATGAGATACTTACTTCAAAGATAAAGCAAGAACACATTTACAAATGTTTTTCCTTTAGCAACTCAGGGAGACATACTTTTCCCCGTATCACCCCTATATTGGTAGAGTGGATTTGGCTTAAAACTTAGCTCATCTCTTATATAAAATCAGTATCAGCAAATTCATGTTCAATTCATATTTTTTAATGAATCTGGGTCTCAAATCTAATTGGAATGTAGTCCAGATGGTAACTCCTAGAGGTTGCTACTTGTTCTTTGGAGCATTAAGGCTAAACTGGTTACAAAATGTGGTTTAAGTTCTCACTCTCAGATACCTGTGGCTCATTCTCCCAATCTTTGAGTCTCACATGATTGAGGGACTTCACTCCCTTCCATTCAACTGGAAAAGAAAAGATAAAATAGCCAAGAACTATTTCTTGGGGCTATATGACCTCAGAGAAGAAAAAACTTTAAAGCCTTTTTCCTTACCTCAAGAATTATCAGAAATTGTGAGATGAAAACAATGGTGATTGAATCGGCTGATTAACATGTTTGCCAGACCCCACTCCCAACCCACACAACATATACTTTGAAAAGTGCTGATATGTGGAATTCTATTTTTAAACAATCATAATAATAATAACAGCATAACAATAATTTATAGATAAAACTGCATGGTATAGTGAAATAAAAAATGTCTAGAGTATCTGAATGTGAGAAATTAATGAGCATTTCGGTTTCCACAGTTATGAAAATCAAATTGGAAAAATGAAACTTAAATTAGAAAACTGAAACCCGTAAGGACCTCAAAGAATAATCAAGGGTGGGAAGGTATTTTTTCCCAAAAGAATGTAAGCTCCTTGGGGGCAGGGACTGACTTTTGTAATCAGGGGTGGTGGCCAAAGATTTGAAAAGAATATTTTGTTCTTTGCCCTCAGTCCTCCTCTGTTCCCTTTCCCTAGCTAGAATGTAAGCTCCTTTGAGGCAAGGACTGGCTATGTAATGAGGGGTGGAGATTCATGTAGTGTAACTTTTGTAACATCCAATTAATTGGGAATCAGGGGCAGGAATTATGCTTCTGGATAGGAAATAAAATCCTGCCTTTGGAGTTTCAAAGATGTGTTTACTCATCTCAGCACCCATTATTTCAGGAATGTAAAATAAATCTTTCTTGCACTCATCAGTGAATCAATGGAATTCTTCGTAATATATTTTGTTTCTTACACTGATCTAAATCCATATATCATTACTCATCACCTGCTTGGCCTAAAGCATAGATACTCCAACCCAACATGCCTTAATCCTCCTATTTGAGAACTCATAAATGTGAATCTTGTATTAGGGTACAAATTATATCTTATTAGCTTTTTCCACTATGGTCATGTCCTATTTCCACCCAACCCCCTAAATACTTTCTTTTAATGACTTAGAGACAAAGGCAACTTCTAAAAGATGCTCTCCATCTTGTCTTCTCCACCTTTTTATGTGAATTACTTTCATCTGTAGAGACCAATTCTAAGAATTATAAATCTTATTCTTCCTCCTTATGACTTTATGACTTATTGTAATCTGAACTCTTTTACTCTTTTATAGGCTTTACCTATAAGTTTCTTTTATTTTTTAGTAACTTTCAGATATGGTGAGGTTTTTTAAAGACGTGAGCTTTATCCTGTGGTATATCAACATTGTTCTATTTGTTCATTCTTTTCAGACTGAATGGACTTAATTACCTTTCTTACATTTCTTTTCTTTTTATGAATTTGCATGTCAAATGGCCTGTTCACCTCTTGTTTCTTTAGTAGTCATTCACATTCATTAATTTCTCATTTGTCTTTTGATTTCTTTTTAGAAAATTCAACTTCCCACAGCGATTTCAATCTCAATTTCTTCCATTCTTCTTTTAATTTTTAATTATTTTAACCATTTAAGAATTTCTTACTGTTGTTCTATTATTTCTGGTGGTTCTTTTTAGAACTAATTGCCTTGTTTTACCTAGATAGAAACTTTTTTTTTCTTATGTAGTTTTAAAAATTCATACACTTACATTTTCATTTTGTTTTAGGTCAGATTCTTCTCTTTCGCACCATCTCTGGAACAAAGAGAGAATGATCCTTCTGTTTGCACTATTCTTTGATTCCTTTATCTTTCTTTCTACTTCCTATTTAGTCTAGTCAGAGTTGTCTCTAGCTATGGTGTAGAAACAATTTACAGGTTGAGACTAGAATAGAAAAATACAGTGTTAGGAGTTACACATTGAATTATGGAAATACTTTATGGGAAAGAAGAAAATGACTTCCAATTGATGACATTAAAAAAAAATTAATTCCCTAAAGACTCCGCTTGTCCTATGACCACCAGAATTGGTAAATTAGGTGAGACCATCTCTCTTGCATTCAAATCTGGCCTCAGATACTTACTAGCTGTGTGACCCTGGGCAAGTCATTTAACTCTATTTGTCTCAGTTTCCTTGCTTGTAACATGGGCATAATAATAGTATCTACTTCACAAGGGTGAATCAAATGAGATATTATCTGTAAAAAAAAAAAAAAAAGCACTAAGCATAGGAAGTGGCACATTTTAGATGCTATAAACATCCATATTATCTTTGCTTTCCTTCCCTTTCCTCATATAATTATTAATATACCTTTTTATCTTTTCATCTTCAGTTTAATGCATTTGAATACTTATTGAGCATCTACTGATGTAATAGGACTCTTTGGTTCCTTGATTTTTGTGGGGGGCCTGGGTCAGAAACCTGAATCTTCTGGCTTTGGCTCTTCATCCCCCACCCTTAATTCACCTGGAGAGTACTCTCTAGCCCACCACCCTTGATCCATCAGAGGGTTGCTCCTTGGCCTCAGGTCATGGAGTCAGCATGTACTCCCTGGCTTTAGGGGATGGGAGATGGGATAAAACTGTATTCATTCTATCTCTCAATTCCCTGGGATTTTCCTAATCAGGATCCCAGCCCTCTAAGAACTCTCAGTATCACAATAAGCCATTTTTTTTTTCTTGCCAATTTGACATGGAGACTGGGACTGTGATTTCTTTCACAAAACCTGTGATACTGATCTAGGAACCCCCAAACTCTGTTAGAGTGTCTCATCCGTCAATACTATTATGTGCAGAAGTCTATATGAGAGGTAATATATAAAGTTCAAGCAGGGAAAAGGGTGGGTAGGAGTGGGAGTGTATGGGAAGACTTCTTAGAGAAGGTGACATTTGATTTTACCCCAAAAGAAGAGAAGAGATCAGTACCTCAGTGCCGTGGTGTACTGCATTTATAATCTGGAAAATCTGAATTCAAATTCTGCATTGGACATTTATTAGTAATGTGAATCTGCACAAATCACTTCACTGTGCTCTACTTCAGCTTACTCATTTGTAAAATGGAGATAATATTAGCAATTAACTCCCAAGCCTGTTATGGAGATAAATGAGATAAAATTTGTAAAGTACTTTGGAAATCTTATAGAGCTCTATAAATGTTAGCTTGATATTAATATAATATAGCAATGATTTTGAGGTTCCCTGATTTTAGTGGGAGCTTTCTGTTCTAAAAATAAGTCAGTAAAATCTTCTGGTTTTGGATTCTGTCTCAGAAACTTCCCAAACTCCCAATCTAAGTACAACAATCTGATTCTGAATAGAACACTCCTCAATTCATTCCAGAATTCTGGTCTCAGGATAATCCCAAGGACCAAACTCTTGAAACAATAGTGATAATCTGTTGATCAGTGAGAACCAAGTTCTGGAGAGCACCATTCCTGGTTCTACTTCTGTCCCCTCTCTCTCAGCATTCTGCTAAATTCTTTTGCAATTTAGTCTTCTTGTAATGGAGTTATAATTACAATAAAATTTTGCCCCTTGACCAGGAAATGGGTTCAAGCCTACAAATTCTTTTGAGACACCTCGTGACACCAGTCTATGACCCCAAACTTTTAGAGTCTCCTTCCCAATCTTAACACTATTGTTATTAGATATTATTAATAACATGGACAAAGTTATATAGGTAAGAAAATTGGGGATGTTGGTGAAATATATAAAGAGGCATTTTTCAAAAGAAGAAATATGTTGACAATCATATGAAAAAATGTCCCATATTACTAATAATAACAGATATACAAATTTATAAAACTCTGATGTTCCTCCTTACATCCATTATATTGGCAAAGATAACCAAAAAGGATAATAATGAAAAATTGTTGGAAACACTATGGGAGGAAGGCTGCAGTAATGCTCTGTTGGTAGACCTGTGAATTATTCCAACAATTTTAGAAAGTAATTGGAGGTATGCCCCAAACATCACTACACTGTGTATATTCTCTGACACAGTGATACCACAAATGGGAATATACATGAAAGAGCTTAAAGCCAGAGGGAAAGGATGCATGTGTTTATATACATGCACATATATATACAGCATCACCTTTGTTGTAGTGAAGAACAGAGAACAACGTGAGCACTCATCAATTGGAGAACAGCTTTTCATAATGTGAGATATGAGTGTAATGGAATATGATTTGCTAGAAAAATGATGAATATTATGGATTCACATAAAACCGGATGATTTGATGCAGAGTGACATGATCAAGACCAAGGTAACAATTCCCAGAATGATGTTAAAAAACAACAATTATTTTCAAAGGCTGATGCCAGAATTTTGATCAATCCAGTGACCAAGAAGAAAGGTGCTTCCCATCTCTTGGCAAATGGTTGATAGACCAGAAATTCAAAAGGAAATAAATAATAACAGTCATAAGCAGTGGGTTGATTTATTTAACTATACTCATTAGATCCAAAAAAGGACTTCTATAGTGAAAGGAAGAACTATGGATGACAAATTTGAGGGTAATAGTAATGAGGCAAAAAAAAAAAAGTGAAAAAAAGAGTCAAACATTTTTTAAAACATAGAGAAAAGATAGAAGGAAACTCAGAAAGGAATACAGACTAGCAGTGAACTTTTAAAAACAATTTTGTTAAATTTAATATATACCATGATACATTATAATAAGCTATAATACATATTAGGTACATATTAGGTGCTTAATAAATGCTTATTCTCTTGCCTTCTCATAAAAAACTTCCATAACTGTTAACAGTTTTACATGCAATCTTCTTTGCTAAGCAGATTATAGTTAAACTGTTAAGTTTAAACTCTCAAAAAACACATTTTTAAAAATAAGGGTTCTTTATAGATAATATTAAAATCATCCTGTCTTTCATCAGTACAAAAGCATTGTTGTGATGACAGAGTTTCAGCTTACAATGGGATCTTCCTTGGGCCCAGCATAATCATATGAGCTTAAAGACCTTGACCCCTTTTAACAAGAATTATATATACTTAGAGACATCCCAGGAATTGTAGCAATTTCTTAAGAGGCAAATATTGCTTCTTGAGTGTTGAAGATTGTATGTTTTCTTGTTTCTAGTGTGCTCAGGTGTTAAAATGCCCATACAGGAGAACTCATATACTTTGGAAGCCCAGGTAGCACCCCTTTTCTTTTCCTTGTGTAATGCCAGGGAAATTGAGGCAGTATAGAGATTAGAGATTTTTAATAATTTTAATAGTGGAAAGTTTGAACTGGCAGCCATATTAGGCAGCCCCCTGGATAGGACTCTTGTCTCCAAGTGAGAAAGGAAAGGAGGAGAACGGTAGAGAGCACTGAGGGGATAGAAGTTCCAGGAAAGGACCATAAATCCAGGTCTGACAGGTTGGGGGTATGGAGGATTCTAATAAGTGAAGAAGCTGGAGACAGGATGTCTGAGGCAGAAGATACCCAAACATCTGGAGTTTTATGACTCTTTGGAATGCCATTGGTCAGAGCTCCCAGCCGTAATTATCTCAGTCTTAATGGCCAGGAAGGGGGGTTGCCACCAGGGAGACTGAGGCAGAACAATTCAGGGAAATTGAGGTAGAACAATTAAGGGAAACTGAGGCAGAACATTTGTGGGACTATTAGAGCTACATTATGTCCATAAGAGAAAAGACCTGATTACTTCCCTTTCAACCATTTAAACAGAAAGCATTTACTTGATATCTAAAATGTGCCAGGTATTAAGCTAAAGTACTTATTTGATTCTTCCCTGGCTAAGAGGTTAGATTATTTTACCCTTTTTATGGGTGAGGAAAGTAAGGAAAAGACAGTTTAAATGACTTGCTCAGAGTCACATATGTAACAAAGATCTGAGGCTAGGTTTCATTTCCAGTCTTCCTAACTCTTTGTCCAGTGATATGTCCATTATGCCTCTTAGCTATCTTAAGTATTCATGGGTATTGCAGTAACTTTGGCAAGTCACTTTATGATTCATACTCTCACTTTCCTCATTTTTTTATTAATACTTTTTATTTGCAAAACATATGTATGGGTAATTCCTAAACATTAACCCTTACAAAGCTTTCTGTTACAAATTTTTCCCCCCTACTCCCCACCCCTCCCCTAGATGGCAGGATATCCACTACATGATAATTATGTTAGAATACTTAAGAAATCGAATATATGTATAGTTATTGCTTCATTTTTTTTTTTGTGCAGGAGAAATCATATCTACAAGAAAGAATAATCTGATAAAGGAAATACAATGCAAGCAAATCTCAATAGAGAACATGAAAATGTTATGTTGTGGTCCACATTTCACATCCCTCCCTCTCTCTGGGTGTATATGGCTCTCTTTACCGAACAATTGGAACTGGTTTGAACCATTTCATTGTTTAAGAGAGTGATGTCCATTAGAACTGATCCTCATATAGTATCGTTGTTGCCGTGTACAACAATCTCCTGGTTCTTCTGCTCATCTCACTCAGCATCAGTTCATGCAAGTCTCTCCAGGCCTCTCTGAAATCGTCCTGCTGGTCGTTTCTTACAGAACAATAATATTCCATAACATTCATATACCATCCTCATTTGTTTATGAGAATAATAAAACATCACTAGCAAATAAGATCTTTTTGAGAATGAGTTTTGTCTTGTAAATAGTGTTTCTCCAACTAAAACCTTGTTTTATTCTCTATGTCCAGAAGAAAGAATAGAAGCACTTTTTGTGATAATCTATTTGAAACCATTTTCTTTACCTCAATTTTAGAATTTCAACAACTTTAAATAATTTGGTTCAATAATATACATTTGAGCAGGATCTCAACTCAAACCCTTTTTTATGATGGCCACTGTTGGCTGCCATGTGCTGAATAATGTCAGAACTTTCGAGGTTTAGTAAAACAATTTCAGAAGATTCTAAATGCTGGTATGATTCTGTGACTTCAAAAACTTACAGTGATATGATCATATCTCTGCTATTGTTATTTATTTGTAATACTAAAAAATGGTCATGACTAAAATTTGCAAAATTGAGGTATTTACAGAAGGAGTATTTCAAAAGCCATTTTTAAAGTATAGAAGGACATTAAAAGCATTTATTTAAATGGAATTCATTTTGATCTAGAAGCTCAGGAGATAAAAATACTCCTGTTCTCAAAGTAAAGATGGAAACTGACATGGGTAAATATCACAGAAACTTGGGAAGTTCTTTGGGTCAGGTTATAAGTTAGTCTCACCATAATCTTCCAAAGGACAACCCTGGAGTAAAGACTAAAATGAATTTGTGCTTCATTTCATTGCCAACACGTTAGGAAATTGTCTTAGCAGGTCAGCACAGAGGACTTTGTGTTAGCTTATTTCCTTTGTAAAACTTCTTAAAAGAGAAAAATTGTAAGGTACAATATCAGGCATCATATACCCTGAACTCACTGCCCTTGTTGGATTTCATTCAAATCTGCTCAGGCTCATGGCTATAAACACTAAAATAGGCTGTCTAAAATTACTCTATCCAAAAGCTGAATACATATCACCGTTATATTCTCAAATGGTTGCGTTTGAAATTGAGCATTGTCTTAGGCCAGATGGCTAGCCGGGTTTTCCATTGTCATTTTTCTACTCTCTACTGAATATGCAAATTCATATTACTTCTCTGTTCCCTTTCAGCCTTCATTAACCACCCATCCTTTCTCCCCTCCTTTCTCAGCCCACACTGCCGCCATCACTGCTTGACCACTGACTGTCTTTGCATTCCTAAAGGAATGACTCCTATAGATCATTTTTAATGAGGAAGAAAACAAAAACAAAAATTTAGAGATGTGTGTTTAAGCATGTGTTTACCTATTATATTGAAGGTTTAGTACATCAACATTTATCTTTTTTCCCTCCTTCCTTTTATTTTACTTGAAACCTACCAAGACAAGAAGAGGAGTTATAATGAACGGAAATAAAATGATAAAGTGCTCGTGGTAGTAAATATAACACTCAGAGAGAGAATTGCTAATCAGCTGGTACAAAAGGCTAATGTACTGCACAAGCAGCCACCTCAAAGAGTTTCTAAATTGGGAACACTGGCATTTAGCTTGAGCTGCTTTGGGCATAAGGTGAAACAAAGGGCGTAGTCATGTTACATTTGTGGATTACATTAGCAAAATCATCTTTCAGGAGGTGCCTTTGAAAAACTATGTAAAGACATAAAACCAACTCTGTTCCTAATAGCATTTAGCTCACCAAGTTACTTATTGAATGTTAAATAATGTTAACCACAGTAGGGGGTGGGGGGTCGGTGACATGTTGCTTTTTACTAGGGCCAGGACATAGGTTAGATACACCTAAGATTATAGCAATTCTAGCTACATTGTATCCCTACAGCTTCCCCTCACAGCTCAGAAAGCAGATGATGCTGATTCATGCAAAGGAAGAAATTTCTTCTTCCATGAGTAGAGGACAATGTGAGCTGGAGCATTTAGCTTGAAAGAAAGGAAACTAAAAGCCTAAAGTCTTATTCCCCTCAAATGGTACTCACATCTTAGACCCAGGCCAGCAAACTCCATATTCCTCAATAAAAAGGGAGTGAATGCAACTCAACCTCAAGGATGAAAGAAGGGAATGAGACAGGAAGGAAGTGGTAGCTGAATATGAAAAAAATTAAAAGATTAAAGTACTAAATATTTTGACAGAAAAAAAAATTTCAATAAATTCCTGGAGCACAGCAGATCAGTATGGAGGATCCTAAAATCAGAAGAAAGGATAAATAAATCCTTACAAGAAAATACAAAGCTCTTGTAAGTATTATAAAATAAAACTTAACTCGGGTCTAATGAAATACAGTACATTACACTCCCAAAAGAAGCAAGAAACAACAAGAAACTCCAAAATGACTAAAAATGAAATAGAATTCATTAAACAAGAAATCAAGAATGAATATCTACTACAGCGGTGAGCCAAGTATTGCTCAACTGAGGCCACAGGAGGTGACAATTTATGTCAATTCTTGGCCTTTACCTTTCCCCATAGTTTTCTCAAGATTTATTGGGCTGAGATTGTCTATCTTCTTAATAGGAGAGCAAGGTTGTTCAGTACTTACATATCACCTTTTCCTTAGATTTTCAGGAAACAATTCAATTTTTTTAAAAAAATTCTACTCTTAACAGTTCTTCCCAACAAAAGGTGAGTAAAAATGTAGTCAGAGTTCAAATATGATTCAGGTATGGAATAGGTAGTTTAATCCCTACATAGACCAAGGAATATTTATTAAGAATTACAGAATGGAAGCAGTTAGGTGATACAGTGGATAAAGCATCAGCCCTAAAGTCAGGAGGACCTGAGTTCAAATCTGGCCTCAGACATTTAACGCTTCCTACCTGTGTGACCCTGAGCAAGTCACTTGACCCCAATTGCCTCAGGGGAAAAAAATTACAGAATGATTAGAAAAGAATCCAGTAACTTGTTCCTATTATTATAATCAATTGCCCCCCCCTTTTTAATATCCCCAAACTTAGTGTAGTGCCTGGCACATAGTAAGTGCTTAATAAAAAAGTTTGATGACTTAATTTAATAAATATTTAATAAATTCTTGACTTGATTCAAACTTCATTGGAACATTTGCAAACAATTTCTTTGTGAAAGCTACTATTAAGTCATTTGATATTTTAGCTTCATTTGGCTCCATAGTTTGGCTTATGCCATGTCAACTCTTTCCAATGGTCTTTCTCTGGGCAAGGAACTATTACTGTTTTGACCAGTTTACCTATTTTATTGCTTACATAGTTCTTCTGGTAGCTTCTGTTTTGCCACTTACATGTTTGGCAAGAGGCAAATGCCAGATATTTTTCAAGATTTCATAAGACACTCTACCAAAGGAAAGAAAACATGAATAGAAGTTGGTCTCATCATGTAGCTGAGTAGAAGGAAGTATACCTCTCATCTAATCCTCTGGCATGCTCAAAGCATCATTATTGGAGCATCATCAGAAGATTAAAAAGCACACGAGGGAGTAAATATATAAAGAGATTATGAAGAAATAGTAGGAGTCAAAGTGGAAAAGCTAATTTGAAGCATGAACCAAACACATTCACTCTCTGCTCTCCAAAAGGCAAATAACTATTTTGTAGAGTAGAATTTCTAGATGGGGGGTTGGAAGGTAAGAGACAGAGGGGAATGGTAATGGTTTTGCATCCTTAAAACTCCAAAGAGACAGTGATTGTAATAGTTTCTCAACAAGGGGAGAGAGTTGTAGCATTATGAGAGATGAAAGGAGAGAGGGAACAAGTCTCCCGGACTTGAAGGGAGAATCACATCCCCATTAGTGGGGGATAAGAGGTCTTACTGAAGAGTACTCTAGTGGAGCAGAAGATATATCAGTAATGAAAGATAGGATTTTTATAATGGTTTTAATCTGAGGAAGTAGGTCCACTGAGACACCAGATTCTCTTTGTATACATGAGAAAATCCCGGATCCAGGAAAAGGTGTGTATAAGTTCTTAGGGCAGCTCGTACTTGGAACGTTAAGGGTGGGGATGGGAATAGAATCAAATAGGCACAGTCTTTGAGGAGATTACTCATATTAAATGGAAAATAAATTATTGAGTTGAGAATAATCTGAGTCATAGGATAATTCCTGTTTTGCAGAATTTCTTCCCTTTAAAAGTGAAGTGTGGTAGAGTGAGATCATAATTGCTCTGCAGATAGAGGAACTAGGTTCAGATCCCACCTCTGACATTAATTAGCTGTGTAAACACAAGTAAGTCTTTGAATCTCATATGTAAAATAAAAAGATTGAGTTGGATAGCTACTAAGGTCCATTCAAACTCCGTAACTAAGATCCTATGACACTACTACTTTTACAATGACATATAGCAGGGGACAAAAGAAATAGCATTTATAAAAGTAATAAAAGAGATATTGATTAGGAGAGGGAGCTCACACTTGGCTCTTCAGCAATTTCAGCTCCATGAGGAATACAGAGCTAATAGAGATGAAATAAATAAATATAATCCATGAATCAGGGTATAAAATTTCAGAAAATACTGGGGGCGGGGGATTGAAAAAGAATAAAACTTAGAAAAAAGAAAAGTAGTATATGAAAGAAGATGAAGGGGAAGATAAAAAAGAAAATTTAAAAATAGTTCTTAACTAAAAAGAAGTTAGGCTTTTCCCCATTGCTAGTGCCTTCCTTTTGAGATTAGCTCATATCTATAAATTACAGAAATCACTATTTTGCCTGTTGTCTTCCCTTTTATAAGATGAGCTCTTTTAAAGTTGGGATCATTTTTTTTTGCCTTCTTAGTATTACCAGCATTTAGTATAGTGACTGACACACATTAAGTACTTTATAAATATTAGCTGACTTGACTTGTTTGACAATCTACTTTCAAAGTAGCCACCAAGGCTATTGGCTTAAATCACAGATCTGACAATGATATTTCACTGCTCAATAAGCTCTAGTGCCTCCTCTTCCACTCTTCTAGTAAGTATCCAATAAAAACTGTGCTTTATTGGAATTTTATCAACAATAATAGCAAGCAATGATGCAACTTTAGGGTTTTAAAAAAATATCATCTCATTTGATTCTCATAACAAGGCTGGGAGATAGGAATTACTTCCATTTTCCAGTGAGAAAACTGGGAAAGAAACTAATGATTTGCTTAGAGTCATGAAGCTGGTAAATATCTAAGGCTAGATTTGAACTGAAGTCTTCTTGATACCAGGTTAAGTGGCTTTATCTATTGTTGCCACAGTCATGTTTAAAAATCTTCATAACCTTACTTCAACTTGCTTTTCTAACTTTATTATGTATTTTTTCCTTTCATATTTCCTTCAGTTCACCCATATTTAATTTCTGATTTTTTTCTCATACATGGCTTTCCAATTCTTATATCCAACTCTTAGGAAGTACCCCCATACTGAATATACTACCTCATTGTGTTTGGTTCTTAAAATCCCTCAAAGCTCAAAAACCACTTAAGTATTACTCTTACTTGATCATTCCCAGTTGCTAGATTCTTCCTCCAATTGTCATCAATTTATTTTGCATATACTTGTTTTCCATAAACTTTTGAACCTCTCGGAGATGGTTGGATGTTATTACCATCCCTTCTAGGGACACACTTCTCCATTCATTTTTCATCCTTCTCACCTCCAGGAAACTCTGAGTCTTTTTTGTTTGTATAGCATGATATGAAGTAACTTATCAATTATATCTTTTCTGGTAGCTATAGAGGACCACTGGGACTTTATTATCTATCCTTCTATGGCACTCAAAAGTCCTCTAGGTCTTGCCATCTGCTCTGACTATATTTCCTCCACAATCTCAGCCTAGTCAACTGGCATAATGATATAGATTACAGACCTTGCCATTTATACCTTTTCTGAATCCTTAGGAGTTCTAGGTTTTTCATTCACTTTCCAGATGAACTTTCTCTCATGTGTTATCTTTTCCAAGTAAAGTAGGTACCTTGAGAATGGATACTTCTTTTTTTTTTTTTCCTGTTTGTATTCCCATCACTTAGCATAGTGGTTGCCATGTACATTCATGCAAAATGTTCATTCGTTCATATGATCTTCCACCATAGAATGAAAACTCCCTGAGGAAAAGACTAATTTCATTTTTCTCTTTGATTTACCAGCAACTAACATAGTGCTAAGAACATGGGAAGTGGTTAACAATATGGCTAGGGCAGCTAGGTCAGTGGATAGAATTTGGGGCCCATAAATGGGAAGATTGCTTTTCTTGAATTCAAATCTGGCCTCAGACACTTACTAGCTGTGTTACTCTGAGCAAGTCATTTAATTTTCCCCCAGTTTTCTCAATTATGAAATGATCTGGATAAGGAATTGGTTCCAGTATCTTTGCTGAGAAAACCCCCAAAAGAGCTCACAGTCAGGCACAATTGAAATGACTAATCAACAAATAACATAGTCAGTCCTTAAATGATTGATTGAGCAAGATGATGAATTGTTTGGCAACAGAAACTGAAGTTAAAATGCCACGATGATTATTTTTTAGAATTTCAATGCCAAGCAACAAATGTTGCAAACAGATAAAAAAAGAAAATAGAAAAAAACGATGTTTAATAGTAGCTCATATTTATATTACTTTGCAGTTTGCAAAATATTTCATATATATTATCCCATTTGATTCTTACAACATACCTTTGAGGTAGTGCTATTATTCCAGTTTTTCAGATGAAGAACCAAAATCAAGAAGGTAAATTACTTATCAGGGATTATACTGGTTCGATGTATGTATTTGGTGCAAGATTCAAATTCAGGTCTTAAACATCCTACTTATTATGACTTCTTGCTTCCTTAAAGCAGCCATATGCCACAACAGGTAATAAATTGAAACCTGATCTTAAAAAATAACTTTATGTTTTTAGAGGAAAATAGGAGATATCTTTCACAACTATGCATAGGGAAAGGAATTTTAAACAAGGAAGGGATAGAGATGGTAATGAAAAAAATTTTTTTAATTGGATTATACAATATTTTAAAAGGCTTTTGCACAAACCAAGTCAATGTAGTTAGAAAAAAACACTGATAGCAATAAATATATTCAAACCTGATATTCAAAATTATATATAAGCAATTCTTTCACATATGTAAAGCAAATTCCAATTCCTCAGTATAGCAGTCAATCATTCACTATTTCCCATAGAATGAAAATGAAATTCTTTAGACTGGTCCTTGTCTTTCACAGTGTGTTTTTAACTTATCTTTTTAGTCTTATTTCATAACTCCTTTTCAAACATTCCTTCACACATACTTTTCAGGAATGGTTCCTGTTCATATTACAATGGAATATAATTTCATTTTATAATATTTAGCCCAATATTCTAGTATACTATCTATCTTTGTGTCTTTGACCTCTTTGAAAATTGACCACTTGAGGAGAAACAATTAATCAGCATTTATTTTTTTATTATTTTTTTATTAAAGCTTTTTATTTGCATAACATATGTATGGGTAGTTCCTCAGCATTGATCTTTACAAAGCTTTCCATTACAAATTTTACCCCTAGTCCCCACCCCTCCCCTAGATGGCAGGGAGTCCATTACATGTTAATAATGATAAAATACTTGACACTTTGTTGTGCAACAAAAATTCTATCTACAAGAAAAAAAAATCAGAGAAAGGAAACACACTGCTAGCAAACATCAATGAAGAGCATGAAAATGTTATGTTGTGGTCCATGTTTCATATCCTTCTCTCTGGATGTATATGGCTTTCTTCACTGAACAATTGGAACTTGTTTGAGACAATTCTTTGTTGCAGAGAGCCATGTCCATCAGAGTTGATCATCATATAATATTGTTGTTGCCATGTATAATGATCTACTGGTTCTGCTCATTTCACTGAGCATCAGTTCATGCAAGTCTTTCCAGACCTCTCTGAAATCCTCCTGTTGGTCGTTTCTTACAGAGCAATAATATTCCATAACATTCATATACCATAATTTATTCAGCCACTCTCCAATTGATGGCATCCACTCAGTTTCCAGTTTCTAGCCACTACAAAAAGAGCTGCCACAAACATTCTTGCACATGTGGGTCCCTTTCCCTCCTCTAAGATCTCTTTGGGATATAGGCCCAATAGAAACACTGCTGGGTCCAAGGGTATGCACAGTTTGATAACTTTTTGAGCATAGCTCCAAACTGCTCTCCAGAATGGTTGGATCCGTTCACAGTTCCACCAACAATGTATTAGAGTCCCAGCCTTCCCACATCCCCTCCAGCATTCATCGTTATCTTTTCCTGTCATTTTGGCCAATCTGACAGGTGTGTAGTGGTACCTCAGAGTTGTCTTAATTTGCATTTCTCTGTTAATCAGCATTTATTAAATACTCATTATATTCCCAGAACTGTGATAAATAGTAAAAACAAAAACATAAAGGTGAAATAATTCTCTGCCCTCAAGGGAACTGCCCAGAATGTACTCCTGCCTTCTCTCTAAAATGAAGCCTTTTCTTGTCCCCCATCCCCACCATTGCCACCAGCTGCTAGTCCACCTTGCTCCACACTTCCTTGTATTTTGTATTTGTTCTGTATAAATTCACACAGCTTTTAAAACTGAAATTCTTTATTCATCTCCTACTCTGACTGATGACTAATGTGTTCCTGAGCAAGGCATCTTTTCTTTAGGGTCCTATGGGTTTCCCTCTGAGGTGGAAAGGTTTCTTTCTAATGCCATAGACTCTAGCCTTCATTCTGATGTGTTCTCCCCCAATATCAATTGGAATTTGCAGTACTTTTTAGTGATTTGTGTACTTTGATACCATTTAATCAAATAACTTCAATTAACTTCGAAAGGGATAAAATACATAATAAGAATAAAAGTTACAAGACATTTCATTCAACATTTATCCTATTTCACCTCAGTCTCTGAGAATAGTGTACTTAACATTACATACAATGCTGGCAAAAAGTAATCATTTAAAAATACTTGTTTAATTGTCATAAAATCTCATTACTGTTTGAAAAGGTTATATTTCTTTGGTAATTGAATGTTCCTTTTTTCTTGATGCATATGGGATCAGATTTTCTATATGTTTCATGGAATTCCTACATATGTGATCTGGCTTTATCAATTACGGTAGGATCCCTTGTTTTGATCTCCAATCTCACCAGTGTTCTTTCCTTTTGATTCTCTGAACTCATGAGGCTTACTATAAGAAAAATAAAATGTCTAAAAATAACCATGCTGTGATCCTCCATCAAAAGTACAATCTTCTTTCTAGCAGTGGAGGTAGATGACATGTAAGACAACTTTGAATCATCCTGTAAGTTTAGAAACCTCTTCAACTTTACAGTATTGAATTTCATATTTGGGCATTTCAGATAAAGCCAGAGAGCTAGCTGGTATGCATAATATTAACTTTATTTTTTAAATAAGGATTACACTTTTCATTTTTAGAACAACAATACAATTATAAAGATTTCTAAGGTGTTTGCATGTTGGCATAGCAATCCATTTTTTTAAGCTACCAACAGATAATCCTGTTATTACCGCTGGGAAACTGCCAACAGAATGCAACTGAGAACATATCTAACACCACTCTGATCTATTTTTGTTCTATTTGTTTCAACTTCTACAGAAATATTTGAAAAGTTCTTATCTGAGTATGGTTTTCCAGGAAGCATAATTTGTGAAAATCATCACAAGATTATGCTAGAATCTAGAAAAATTTAAGATACAGTAGGATTTAATATTCTAATGTTTCAGTCATATTAATCTGTCCATTTCTTAAATGAAATTCAGTATGTACCAGATAACTTTTCACGCAATTGTATAGGATCTTCAGTTCATTCAAGAAATTTTTTAAGATGCTAAAAAAATGTGAAACATTCCTTGCATTTAGAGAAGATAATATTTACACAGATGAATATAACACAAGATAATTTGGGAAGGGAAAGGTCACTATCAATTGGGAAAAACTTACAGAGATAGAGTTTAGTACTTGAGCACTGAGAAAAGATAAAGATAGGCAGTATACATCAGGAGAAGGGAGATGTGAATTGTGAAAATGTAAAGAAGTCGCATATGGATGTACAATTCAGGGACAAGCTAACAGCCTAATAGTGCAGGAACACAATGTGTATAAAGAGGGAGTATATGAAGTAAAGCTGTTAATAAAGGTTTGTGTCACATTTTGGAGTACCTTCAATGCTAGCCTGAGTTTGTATTCAATCCTAGAGAGAACAGAGTCATCAGGTTTTTGAGCAAGGATTTGGAAGTTGCTTCTGTTTTGTTAAGGGAAAATAAATCTTTGGACTAAACAAAACAAAACAAAAATATCCAATAGGTCTACTGAAATGACTGTCAAATGTGACCATCAAGGATCTGGTAGTGATCTATAAAAGATCATTGAGATGGCTCTCTCTCTCTCTCTCTCTCTCTCTCTCTTTTTCTCTGTCTTTGTCTCTTGTCTTTCTCTCTCAAGGAAATTTGGAGTACAATTGAGGTACAATAAAAATACAAATTTTATTGAGGTGATTCACAAAGGAGAAATGTTCTATCAAAAAAAGAGGGATGAAGAGAATGAAGTCTATAAACTATAGGAGAATTACATTTAATTTGATAACTGAAAGAAATCAAGAAAATACTAAAATAATAGCTAGTTTTCTTTTACAGTTGAAGGAATGTTATCTGTGAGACTGGAGTCAATGACACAGAACTCCTTCAGGGTACTAGAGAACACTGGGGATAAAATGGGGTAGAATATAACATAAATGAATTTCACTCATAGGGGCCAATATACTATATTACATAAAGACAAATAACTTTGAAAAATATAAGAAATCTGAGTATTGCAATGAATAATGATGACCCAAAGGATTGTTTGCAAACCACTCATATTGAAACTTTTCAAATTATACTGGAAAGTTTTTTTTTTGAAGTTATGCAAAACATTTCCATAAAAGTCATGCTGTGAAAAAAAATAAAATAAAAAACATGGATCTTCCACCTCTTCCCACCCCCCGCAAAAAAATCTCAGGAAAAAAAAGTAAAAGAAAAAAGTATGCTTCAATAAATATTCAGACACAATAAGCTATTTCTTTGGTTATAGATAGCATTTTTTCATCATAGGTCCTTAAGAGTAGTCATGGATTATTATATTGCTGAAAATAGCAAAGGATTCATGCTTAGTAGTGGTATTGTTAGGTTAACAGGTATTGCAAGTATAGTCCATTTGGCATAGTTGATATCTTTTGTTCATTTATAAATTGGGGGATGGCTCTTATTTATTTATTTTATAGATTTTATTCAATTCCCTATACATTTGAGAAATGAGGCCTTCATCAGAGAAACTGGCTTCAAAATTCTTTTCCCAATTAATATTGCTAACTGTATTCTCTCTGTGTTTATTCTATCTCTTCTTTCACCCTGACTCTCCTCAGAAGAGTTTTGCTACTGACTACCTTCTCCCCAAATATGTCCTCTCTTCTATCAGCCTCCCCCCTCTCCATATACCCTTACCTTCTTACTTTCCTGCAGTAACGCGGATTTCTATACCCATATTGAATGTGTATGTTATTTCTTATGTGAGCCAATTCTGATGAGAATAAAGTTCATCTAGTCCCTCTCTCCTTCTCCTCTTCTTCTCTACTGAAAAAGCTTTTTCTTGCCACTTTTATGGCAGATAATTTATGCCATTCCACTTCTGCCTTTCCCATCCTCCCAGTACATTCTTTTCTCACACCTTAATTTTATTTTTTTTTAAATTATGCCTCCATAGTCAACTCACATCTGTGCCCTCTGTCTATATATACTCCTTCTAACTGCCATAATAATGAGGAAGTTCTAATGAGTTATAAGTATCATCCTCCCATGTAGGAATGTAAACAGATAAACCTGGTTAAATCTCTTATGATATTCCATTTCTGATTACCTTCTTATGGTTCTCCTAAGTCCTGTATTTGAACATCAAATTTTGTATTTCACTCTGGTCAATCTTTTTTTTTTTAATGTATTTTTTTTTTAAATTTTATTTTATTTGCAAAACATATGTATGGGTAATTCTTCAACATTAACCCTTACATAGCTTTCTGTTACAGATTTTTCCCCCCAACTCCCCACCCCTCCCCTAGATGGCAGGATATCTACTACATGTTAATTATGTTAAAATACTTGGCAAATAGAATATATGTATACATATTTCCAAACTTATCATTGTTGTGCAAGAAAAATAGTATCTACAAGAAAGAAATATCAGATAAAGGAAACACAATGTAAGCAAACATCAATCAAGGATATGAGAATGGTATGTTGTGGTCCACATTTCACATCTCTCTCTCTGGGTGTATAGGGCTTTCTTCAGTGAACAATTGGAAGTGGTTTGAAACATTTCATTGTTGAAGAGAGCCATGTCCATCACAATTGATCACATAGTATTGTTGTTACTGTGTATAATGATCTCTGGTTCTGCTCATTTCACTCAGCACCAGTTCATGCAAGTTTCTCCAGGCCTCTCTGAAATCATCCTGCTGGTCATTTCATACAAAACAATAATATTCCATGACATTCATATACCATAATTTATTCAGCCACTCTCCAATTGATGGGCATCCATTCAGTTTCCAGTTTCTTGCCACTATAAAAAGGGCTGGCACAAACATTTTTGCACATGTGGGTCCCGTTCCTTCCTTTATGATTTCTTTGGGATATAGGCCCAATAGAAATGCTGCTGGGTCAAAGGGTATGCACAGTTTGATAACTTTTTGAGCATAGCTCCAAATTGCTCTCCAGAATGGTTGGATCCGTTCACAGTTCCACCAACAATGTATCAGTGTCCCAGTTTTCCCACATCCCCTCCAACATTCATCGTTATCTTTTCCTGTCATTTTAGCCAATCTGACAGGTGTGTAGTGGTACCTCAGAATTGTCTTAATTTGCATTTCTCTGATCAACAGTAATTTGGAGCAACTTTTCATATGACTAGAGATGGTTTTAATTTCATCATCTGAAAATTGTCTGTTCATACACCTTGACCACTTATCTATTGAAGAGTGGCTTGAATTCTTATAAATATGAGACAATCTCTACATATTTTAGAAATGAGGCCTTTATCAGAACCATTAAATGTAAAGATGATTTCCTAATTTGATGCTTCCCTCCTCATCTTGTCTGCATTAGTTTTATTTGTACAGAAACTTTTTAACTTAATAAAATCAAAATTATCTATCTGGTCTTCATTTAGGAGTTCCAGATCTTCTTTGGACATAAATTTATTCCATCTCCACAGGTCTGAGAGGTAAACTATACCACGTTCCTCTAATTTTCTTACAATATCACTCTTTATATCTAGATCATGAACCCATTTAGATCTTATCTTGGTATGTGGTGTTAGGTATGGGTCAAGCCCTAATTTCTTCCACACTAGTTTCCAATTTTCCCTGCAGTTTTTGCCGAATACTGAGTACTTATCCCAGAAGCTGGCGCCTTTGGGTTTATCAAACACTAAATTGTCAAAGTTATTGCCTAGATTGTCCTGATAACGTATCCTATGCCACTAATTGACTGCTGTATTTCTTAGCCAGTACCAAATGGTTTTGATGACTGCTGTTTTATAATATAGTTTTAGATCTGGTACAGCAAGGCCACCTTCATCTGCCTTTTTTTTTCATTAATCCCCTTGAAATCCTTGACCTTTTGTTCTTCGAAATGAACTTTGCTACTATTTTTTTCTAGATCTGTAAAATAATTTCTTGGGAGTTTGATTGGTATGGCACTAAATAAGTAGATTAGTTTGGGTAGTATTGTCATTTTTATTATGTTTGCTCTGCCTACCCATGAGCACTTAATGTTTTTCCAATTGATTAGGTCTGATTTTATTTGTGTGGAAAGTGTTTTGTAGTTTAGTTCATATAGTTTCTGACTTTTCCTTGGCAGACAGATTCCCAAATATTTTATCCTATCATCCGTTATTTGGAATGGAATTTCTTTTTGTATCTCTTGCTGCTGAACTTTGTTGGTAATATATAAAAATGCTGATGATTTATGTGGATTAACTTTGAATCCTGCAACTTTTTTTTATTAATACTTTTTATTTGCAAAACATATGTATGGGTAATTCCTAAATATTAACCCTTACAAAGCTTTCTGTTACAAATTTTCCCCCCTACTCCCTGCCCCTCCCCTAGATAGCAGGATATCCACTACATGATAATTATGTTAGAATACTTAAATCGATTATATGTATAGTTATTGCCACACATCATTTTTTTTGTTCAGGAGAAATCGTATCTATAAGAGAGAATAATCCGACAAAGGAAATACAATGCAAGTAAACATCAATAGAGAACATGAAAATGTTATGTTGTGGTCCACATTTCACATCCCTCTCTCTGGGTGTATATGGCCTTCTTCACTGAACAATTGGAATTGGTTTGAAGCATTTCATTGTTGAAGAGAGTCATGTCCATTAGAACTGATCTTCATATAGTACTGTTGTTGCCGTGTACAACGATCTCCTGGTTCTGCTCATCTCACTCAGCATCAGTTCATACAAGTCTCTCCAGGCCTCTCTGAAATCATCCTGCTGGTCGTTTCTTACAGAGCAATAATATTCCATAACATTCATATACCATAATTTATTCAGCCACTCTCCAATTGATGGGCATCTACTCAGTTTCCAGTTTCTAGCCACCACAAAAAGAGCTGCCACAAACATTCTTGCACATGTGGGGCCCTTTTCTTCTTTTATGATTTCTTTGGGATATAAGCCCAATAGAAACACTGCTGGGTCAAAGGGTATGCACAGTTTGATAACTTTTTGAGCATAGCTTCAAATTGCTCTCCAGAATGGTTGGATCCGTTCACAGTTCCACCAACAATGCATCAGTGTCCCAGTCTTCCCACATCCCCTCCAACGTTCATAGTTATCTTTTCCTGTCATTTTAGCCAATCTGACAGGTGTGTAGTGGTACCTCAGAGTTGTCTTAATTTGCATTTCTCTGATCAATAGTGATTTGGAGTACCTTTTCATATGATTATAAATAGTTTTAATTTCCTCATCTGAAAATTGTCTGTTCATATCCTTTGACCATTTATCAATTGGAGAATGGCTTGAATTTTTATAAATGTGAGACAATTCTCTATATATCTTAGAGATGAGACCTTTATCAGAACCCTTAAATGTAAAGATGATTTCCCAATTTGATGCTTCCCTCCTCATCTTGTCTGCATTAGTTTTATTTGTACAGAAACTTTTTAACTTAATAAAATCAAAATTATCTATCTGGTGTTCAATTAAGAGTTCCAGATCTTCCCTGGACATAAATTTATTCCATCTCCACAGGTCTGAGAGGTAAACTATCCCATGTTCCTCTAATTTGGTTATAACATCACTCTTTATATGTAGATCATGAACCCATTTAGATCTTACTTGGTGTGCGGTGTTAGGTGTGGGTCCAGCCTTAATTTGTTCCACACTAGTTTCCAATTATCCCAGCAGTTTTTGCTGAATAGTGAGTACTTATCCCAAAAGCTGGGGTCTTTGGGTTTATCAAACACTAAATTGCTAACGTTATTACCTAGCTTGTCCTGATATCCTATGCTATGCCACTGATCAACTGCTCTATTTCTCAGCCAGTACCAAATGGTTTTGATGACTGCTGCTTTATAATATAGTTTTATACCTGGTACAGCAAGGCCACCTTCATCTGTCTTTTTTTTTTCATTAATTCCCTTGAAATCCTTGACCTTTTGTTCTTCCAAATGAACTTTGCTACTATTTTTTCTAGATCTGTAAAATAGTTTCTTGGGAGTTTGATTGATATGGCACTAAATAAGTAAATTAGTTTGGGTAGTATTGTCATTTTTATTATATTCACTCGGCCTACCCATGAGCAATTAATGTTTTTCCAATTGACTAGGTCTGATTTTATTTGTGTGGAAAGTTTTTTGTAGTTTAGTTCATATAGTTTCTGACATTTTCTTGGCAGATAGATTCCCAAATATTTTATGCTATCATCCGTTATTCTGAATGGAATTTCTTTTTCTATCTCTTGCTGCTGAACTTTGCTGGTAATATATAAAAATGCTGATGATTTATGTGGATTAATTTTGAATCCTGCAACTTTGCTAAAGTTGTGAATTGTTTCTAGTAGTTTTTTAGTTGAATCTCTAGGGTTCTCTAAATATACCATCATGTCATCTGCAAAGAGTGATAATTTGGTTTCTTCATTGCCTACTCTAATTCCTTTTATCTCTTTTTCTTCTCTTCTTGCCAAAGCTAACATTTCTAATACAATCTTAAATAGTAATGGTGACAGTGGGCAGCCTTGTTTCACTCCTGATCTTATTGGGAATGGTTTTAGTTTGTCTCCATTACATAGGATGCTTGCTGATGGTTTTAAATAGATGCTACTGATCATTTTAAGGAAAAGCCCATTTATTCCTATACTCTCTAGTGTTTTCAATAGGAAAGGGTGTTGGATTTTATCGAATGCTTTTTCTGCATCTATTGAGATAATCATATGGTTTTTTGTTAGTTTGGTTATTAATATAATTAATTATGCTGATAGTTTTCCTAATATTGAACCAGCCCTGCATCCCTGGTATAAATCCTACTTGGTCATAGTGTACTATATTGCTAATATCTTATTTAAAATTTTGCATCAATATTCATTAGGGAAATTGGTCTATAGTTTTCTTTCTCTGTTTTCACCCTACCTGGTTTAGCTATCAGCACCATATCGGTCCCATAGAAGGATTCTGGCAGTATACCTTCTGTCCCTATTTTCTCGAATAGTTTGTGTAGTATTGGAATTAATTGTTCTTTGAATGTTTAGTAGAATTCACATGTAAATCCATCTGGCCCTGGAGATTTTTTCTTAGGGAGTTGGTTAATAGCCTGTTCTATTTCTTTTTCTAATATGGGGCTACTTAAGTAATTTATGTCCTCGTCTGTTAACCTGGGCAATCTATATTTTTGTAGATATTCCTCCATTTCATTTAGATTATCAAACTTACTGGCATAAAGTTGGGCAAAGTAACTCCTAATTATTGCTCTAATTTCCTCTTCATTGGAGGAAAGTTCTCCCTTATTATTCTTGAGACTAACAATTTGATTTTCTTCTTTTCTTTTTCTTATCAAATTAACTAAAGGCTTATCTATTTTGTTGGTTTTTTCGTAGAACCAACTCTTAGTTTTATTTATTAATTCAATAGTTTTCTTATTTTCAATTTTATTAATTTCTCCTTTTATTTTTAGAATTTCCAATTTGGTATTTAATTGAGGGTTTTTAATTTGTTCTTTTTCTAGTTTTTTTTTTTTTTAATAATAAGCCCAATTCATTGATCTTTTCTTTCTCTATTTTATGCAAGTAAGCATCTGGAGATATAAAATTGCCCCTTATAACCACTTTGGCCGTATCCCACAAATTTTGGTATGTTGTCTCATTATTGTCATTCTCCTGGATGAAATTATTGATTGCGTCTATGATTTGCTCTTTCACCCATTCATTCTTCAGGATTAGATTATTTAATTTCCAATTAACTTTTTGTCTATTTTCTTCTGGCCTTATATTGCATGTGATTTTTATTGCGTCATGATCTGAAAAAGATGCATTTACTACTTCTGCCTTTCCGCATTTGATTTTGAAGTTTTTATGCCCTAACACATGGTCAATTTTTGTATAAGCTCCATTGATTGCTGAGAAAAAAGTAAACTCCCTACTGTCTCCATTCAATTTTCTCCATAGATCTATCACACCTAACTTTTCTAACAATTGGTTTATCTCCCTAGTTTCTTTCTTGTTTATTTTGTGGTTTGATTTATCTAATTCTGAGAGAGCAAGGTTGAGATCCCCCACTAGTATCGTTTGGCTGTCTCTTTCTTTTTGCATCTCTCTCTTAATTTCTCCCCTAGGAATCTGGATGCTATTGCACTTGGTGCGTATATATTTAGTATTGATATTGCTATATTATCTATGGTACCCTTTAATAAAATATAGTTTCCTTCCTTATCTCTTTTGATTAGATCTATCTTGGCTTTTACTTGATCTGAGATAAGGATTGCTACCCCTGCTTTTTTTTGTTCACCTGAAGCATAATAGGTTCTGCTCCAGCCTTTTACCTTCATCCTATATGTGTCACTATGTTTTAGATGTGTTTCTTGTAGACAACATATTGTGGGATTCTGGTTTTTAATCCAGTCTGATATCTGCTTCCGCTTTATGGGAGAGTTCATCCCATTCACATTCACAGTTAGAATAACTAATTCTTTATTTCCTGCCATCTTATTTATCCAAGTTATGTTTTTCCCTTTCCTTTCCCCTTTCTCCCTTCCCCCCTCCTCAGTACTTTGCTTTTGATGACCCTTTCCCCCCCATTTAGGTCCCCTCCGCCTTTTTTACTCCTTTCCCCTGATTCTTCTATTTTCCCTTCTATTAGTTTATCCCTTTCTTTTGCTCCTTTCCCTCCCACTTCCCTCTAGCAACAAACATGTTTCTATGTGAAATGAAGTGTCTGATATACACTTTTAGAGTCCAACCTGATGAAAGTAAGATTTACACAATGCTCATCTCCCTCCCCTCTTTCTCTCAATTATATTAGGTTTTCTTTGCCTCTTCAAGAGATTTTACCTTGTTTTTACCTCCTTTTTTTTCTAGATCTTATTTTACCACTTTTTCCCTCTTTTCCCCAGTATGATAACCTTTCCCCCTCTAGTTTTCTTTTTCATATTATCAAAGTAATATCTAGTTAATTATACCCCCAAACTTTAAGTATCCCCATAGTAGAAATAAAGTTCTCAAGAGTCCTTTCCTTTTTACCTTTTTATGCTTCTCTTGAGTTCTGTGTTTGGACGTTGAATTTTTTGTTCAGATCTGGTCTTTTCATTAAAAATAGGTGAAATTCACATATATCATTGAATGACCATCTTCTTCCCTGGAGGATAATGCTCATTCTAGCTGGATAGGTTATTCTTGGCTGTAATCCAAGTTCCTTTACCTTTCAGAATATCTGATTCCAGGCCCTTAGATCCTTCAATGTGGAGTCTGACAGATCGTGTGTGATTCTAATTATTGATCCTCAGTATTTGAATTGTTTCTTTCTAGCTGTTAGCAGAATCTTTTCCTTGGTGCGATAGTCCTGAAATTTAGCTACAATATTCTTTGGGGTTTTAATTTTGGGGTTTCTTTCAGGAGGTGATCAGTGAATTCTTTCAATGGTGATTTTGCCTTCTGATTCTACAATCTCAGGGCCGTTTTCTTTCAGAATTTCCTGGAAGATAATGTTTAGATTCTTTTTTTCATCATGACTTTCAGGAAGTCCAGTAATCCTTAGATTGTCTCTCCTAGATCTATTTTCCAAGTCAGTTGTTTTTCCTAGGAGATATTTCATATTTTCTTCTAATTTTTCATTTTTTAAAATTTTGTTTGACTGATTGTTAAAGTTATTGAGTCATTCACTTGCATTTGTTCAATTCTTATTTTTAAAGTGTTGTTTTCTTCAGTTACCTTTTTAAGCTCCTTTTGTAACTAGCCAATTTGTTCATTGCACTCTTTTTCCACTTCACTAATTTTATTTTTCAATAAATTGGTGTCTTTATCATATCTCTTTTGGAGGGCTTCTTGCACTGACTTCAGTTTATTTTCCCATTTATCCTCCAGCTCTCTTTTGAGATTCTGTATGCAATCTTCCAGAAAGGCCTTTTGAAAAGGGGACCAGTGATGGTCCTTAATAACATCCTCTGAAGTTTTGTCTAAAGGAACCTCAGGATCTGGGATCAGCCCTTCTTTGTCTCGATAAAAGCTGTCTATGGTGAGAGCTCTCTTTTGCTTCTTCATTTTTTTTAGACAGCGTGGATGTCTCTTTAAGGCTTGGAAAAATGGTGGCTGAAGTTCTTTGCCCTGGGGCAATTTGGCAAATTAATTTAAGGTGGTGGGCCAGTGGGGGCTAGGACTAAGTCTGAATTACTCCTTAAACAAGGCAAGTCTGTCCAAACACCTGCCCCCAATCAGGGCAGAGTGTCCCGAGTGCCTCAGATAAACTCCAGGTGTTTGGAGTTTGGAGTTTGGAGTTTTTTCCACAATGAGCTGAGTCCCACCCTCACTTCCGGTCTGGACCGAGTTCACTCTTTATCCCTCTGTCCGAGTTAAACAAACCTGAAAAGAAGTTCTTCAGAGATATTTGCAAGCAGTGTCCAAGTATTTCTGAATTCGTTGACTTGAAGATCAGTTCAGAGGCTTATTTTATTGTTGATTTGAGAGAAGATCGGAGGAGACGAAGAGAGTCACGTTTTCACTCCGCCATCTTGGCTCCGCCCCTCCCCAGTAGGCCACATACCTTTCTTAAGTTGTTTTTAGATGGAAAATGTTCCACACCATATTTTTGTGTGTTCTAACACTAAAATTTCTTTAGAATCATTACTTAAAGCAATTTAGAGTGGTTTGGAGGAGAGTACAGAGTCCCTGCCTTTACTTGGACATCTTGGATATACCTTTTATACTGGAAATTTTTCCTTGTGTTGGTCTAAATATTTGGGGAACTGAATAGCATGATTCTGTAGCAGAAACCTGAATCATTCAACTTGATGATAGTTTTCATGCCTTAAATTGATCTTGAACTTTTCTAACTAAAAAAGTGAATGGAGTTGTAAACTTTGGACTAGAATGTTTAGGGAATATTTTTTATAATGGAGAAATTACCATTGCAACCCATTTTACTGGGGTTTTGCTTCTAAAAAGCTTTGCTATATGTTATGTGTGAGAATGAAAATTATTAGTGAAATGTGCTGATAGCACACAGAAATAGATAAAACAGTCTTAAGCATATTGAGAGCAGAAAACAATAGAGCAAAAAGTAGGAAGCCCAGGCTCCATTAAGCAAGTGGTTTCAAAACAGGAGGAAACAATGCCTGTGGTGGTCTGATTCTTTTTACATTTGATGATAGCAGATAAATTGAGCCCCACTCCAAGTTTTAGGAAGAAGAGATGCTCTTCTAAATGAATGAAGTACAAGTTTCCCAGACTAGTTCTGGTTCCCATCTCTTCACTTGAACATTAACCACCAGAAGATGATTTTTTTTTAAAATCATAGTATCTCATGGAGACAATGTACTAATTTATCTGGGAATTATGATATTGATAGAATAAGTATTCATGAAAGGCACATAATAAATGCTTATTAATTTAAAATGTACTATAATATCTTATGGACAACCTAGTTGAATAGGTTCATCTGTTTCCTTTCTAATGAAACTGATGAAACTTGAACTCCATTATTTTAATATGCTCCAAATTCTTCATTTATATGATCATGTTAGTCAATAATAAAGATTCACATCTTATCCCAGGCAGTAGCTTAGGAAAATGGGTGTCTAGGTGGCTCAGAGGTTAGAATTTGGAACTTGGAGTCAGGAAGATTCCTCTTTCGTTAATTCAAATCAGACTTCATATATTTACTAACTGTGTAATCGTGGGTAAGTCATTTATCTCTGTGGGCCTCACTTTCTGTTCTGTAAAATGAGCTGGAGAAGAAAGTGGTAAACCATTCCAGTATCTTTGCCAAGAAAACTCCAAATGGCGTATGAAGCGTCAGATATGACTAAAAAAGATTGAATAACAGTCTAGAGAAGTAGAGATAGCATTCAAGAGTTAAAATCACCTGGGGATATATGATAAGAGAAGGAGAATGGCACTGGCCCTCAAGCTAAGCTAGACCATGCCAGGCCAGGAAACTGCTCTGAACACTCTATGGACTCCCAAATCCATACCCCGGGGGAATTCAAGGAGCTAGAGCTCCAGCTACTTTGGCAGAGAATTAGACAACATCAGTATCACAAATCTTTTTACCATAACCTCAAAAAATTTCATCCAGTCATACTATTTGAAATTCCAATTGAAGAGTTATTTGGATTAAGAATATCTTCCTGCAAATACCTCTGAAGGTTAAAAGTGACTAAAAGTAATTTACAACTTAATGTGAGCTAGCTTAATTCCTTCTAACATTCAAGTGAGTGACTATGCACTTAGAGGATGTGAATTTTGTGGAGACAGAAAAGAGGAAAGGATAGTAAAGATACAGAGTATTGAAGGAAGACAGCAGATCTTATGTGAAACACATATTAGAGGGACTTTGGCCATTTAAAAAGCATTATGATTATATGGGTTACCTAGGGGACAGAAAGGGAAAAAATGAATCTATTCAAATAGGTTACAGTACATTTCAAATCAATAAGCATTTATTATGTGCTTTTTGTTAGCAAGTCCCTGCTTTGGGGCTAGAGAAGCAAAACCCCAAAACAGTTGCTCTTTGCTATTAGGGAGTTTATATTGAATTTATATTCTATTTTTATAATTCAATATTATTTTTTTCAGGTCTTAATCCTCTTCTTCCCACCTCCTTATTGCTTCCTCCCCATTGAAAAACTAAGAAAAACAAAATTAATTACAAGCACATATAGTCAAGCCAATAGAGAGTTTATATTATACATGGAGGTAATAGGAAACCACTGCTGTATAATTCCAAGAGAATTTTCATGTAGCCCTTGGTAACACTCCCATAAGGTTCAAAGTCATTTTACTCAAAACTATCACGTAATACTTTTCTGATGTGTTTACTTTTATTAGTCAATCAAATAATATCATGAGCTCAAAGTCATTTAATGAAATAATATGCTAAGTAGCAAAAGACTTTTGTTTCACAAACCTGGGAAGAGGAAAGACATCTCCAGGGGATATATGAGGAAGGACACATAGGGAAATGGATGAGGCAGTAAACTTTAGGAAGAGTCATATATATCACAAACTCATGTGGGTAGAGCACAAACATAAAGGGCATATGCAAGATGTCAAATGCCTACTCATTTTCCTAACTATTTAGAAGGGAGGAAAATAGCATTCCACCAGCATTTTCCTCTGCACCCCCTCATTAGACTATTGAAAAAAGCAGAAAATGAATGGTTGACTGACAAACAACAAGGAAAAAGGAAAATAAGGAAATTGATTTTCTCTGCTTAAAGGATATTTATGGGAAATGACATGAGGTATAGATTTGGGGAAGAAAGGTTTTATGAAGTAGGGCAGTGTGTTTCATAATACCTAGAATAGTGGTGGTCACTCCTTCCTCAAAAAATTCATATTTAAGCATTGCCTTGCTCTTTTCACATTGTTACTATTTAAAATTCAGACTTGTGGTTGTCCCCAGTGCCCCTTTACCCATGTTTTTTTTTTTTTTTTGCCAAGAGTGTGACACAGAAGCCAAAAAACAGATGTTATTTGTGTCCAGCACACAGAAGATAAATTACCAGCTCTACCCTGTCCTGCTTAGAACACATCAGAAATATCAAGTTCAGCTCTGGATCTTGTGTTTTAAGGATGGCTTTGACAAACTGGAGCATATGCAGGAGATTGTGATCAATACAAAGAAATGATTCAAATGTACAGCATTCTTTCTAATTTGGAAAAATTTGCTTCAGGATGGAGAATTTAAAAAGTCAATGACAACCATTTTATTTTTCTAAGTCAGATGTTCTGTAATGAGAAGTATTCTATCCTGATCTAATTAAATAGTGTTGATAGTGAAAAATGGTATATGAATGGCATGAAAGAAAGGGCAAACACTATAGTGATTTCATAAATTATTTGCTATAAAAATATATCCAAGTAACCTTAAAAGAAAACAATTCACTTATTTTGCCAAGTAAAGAGAAATGGTAGACAAGAGAAAGATGGTGAAAGATAATGAACACTATTACTTCATAAAGCAGAGGTAAAGTAAAGGATAAAACTGATTTGAAGAAAGTTTGGCAATAATTGAAACTAAGAAAAATCATCCCCATAACTTTTAGGAAGATATTGAAAGGAGAACAACAAATAAAAGTAAGATGGAAAAATTTCCAAAGATTTCTGTGACCAATTCTTTTTAAAATGAAGTTCATAAAGAAAGCTACCTTATTTGCTTCTAGCCTTCATGCTCCCAGGTATACTTAAAGAGAAGGAAGAAAAAGCAGAAATAACACAAAGAGAGGGAAAAAATTGACAGTAGTCATTTAAAAAAAAAAATTCTAGCACCTAGCATGGTGGCTAGAACATTGATTCACTTAAGAAATACTTTTTTGATTGATTGATTGATAATCCAATTGTACATTTAAGGAAATTCCTGCTAGAGGAGAAACAATTGGGAGAGTAAGAAACTAATTTACAAGATATCAGAAAAAGGAAATAGAGCCAAATGAATGAGGAAAATTCAAGGACTTTATTAAGTTTCACAAACAATGTCTGAGAGGACAACTACAAATTTAAATGACTACTTTCCCATGAGTAAAAAATCCATAGAAAAATTAACTTAACACTTAGCAAATTAGCATATTTAGCTAGAAATTTAGCTAACAAATTAAGTTAGAAACTGGCAAACAGGCAGACTTTCACAAAGTGTATAACATGGTCAACCTCACATTCATCACTCAATTGACTGAAAAATGCAGAAAATATGAGATTGCACTGTACTTATTGTTTAGTGATTATTTAAAAAGTATTTATTTAAAAAATCAAAATGTTGCCTTAAGTGCTCTTTTTCAAAGGATATCTCTCTTTCATTATTCAATATCATTCAACATTCCTTGAAAAAATATAAAAGAAGAAAACTTGTTTGACAACTACTTGATCATAAATAGCAGATGAAGAATGAAACTAGTAGACATCTGCTTGACAAAGGAATTTATTGCCAGCAAAAAAGACATCCAGCAGAGTCCAAGTTAAAGATGCATTCTTTACAGGTGGTTAAGATCCTTCAAGTGTTGGTATTTATGCAAAAAAAAATGGACTGGAGAAATGGATTAGAGAAGATGAGAAGTATGGAAATGAGGAACAATTGTAGTAATTAAGGTGGTAAAGATCTAAAGTAGGATGATAGCTTGGTGAGTAGAGAAAATGAAAGATATGGAAATAGGAAAGTAGTATTAACAAGACTTGGACATTGATTCCATATGTGGAATGTGACATATTGAAAAACTGAAAATGACATGTATGTTGTGAACATGTGTGACCAGAGGGATGAAAGTGTATTCTGCACAATTTCTACCTTGATACTGAATATATATATAGTAAGTGCTTAATAAATATTTGATTATTACAGCTGAAATGTGTACAATTGCACTTACTGCAAAATTATACCATTTATTTATTTTTATTTTACAGAATTGTTCTTACCATATAATGTAACCTTATGCAGAGGTGTAATAAATTGAAAAAAAATACTGTCATGATATTACAATAAGAACTATGCTATGGCATTTCCTATTTTTCTACTTCTATGCCATTCAAAAAACTACCTCTTATTTTATTTGTGTGAAGTTCAACCAATTGCTTAACCTTTATGCTAAATGGTTATAATAATGCTTATCTATTCTCAATAGATGCTGTCATGGTTAATAAGCTTCTACAGTTCAGAATAAGATCTCTGGAACTCCTGTAGTTTCCATTTACTTTTCAAGGCAAGCAATAGTTCAAACTCAGAAGAATTCCTGCTGGATATCTATTTGTATAGTGGGAAGGCAAATGTCTCCATGACTGAGTTTCTCTTCCTCATTGAAACTTCTTCCTTTGGGGATTAGATTTAGATTTCCAAAGTAAATAGCTCAAAACCTTCAAAGTTCAAGAAGCTCAGCAAACTAATAGTTCTTATTAGTATAAAAAAATTCTTAAAATGATAGAACATCATAATTAATATTATAAAACCTCCTCCCATGTCAGTTACCAGAAAGTAAGCTCTCTGAGAGACAAGACCATTATACTATTTCAGACCCTGAAGGAGCCTTGCTACAAATGACATCTAACTTCCTAATCCCTACATTTAAAGAAGTTGCTGTATCATTAAGTTTAACAAATTAAAATAGGGGTGACTATGTAAAGAGGGTTGAATGAGTTTTTACCCTATCTTGTCTGGAATCAGCTCTCTACTACACTTCCTGTCCACTAAATACAGAAGACATAAATTAGATTCAAAGCAAATAATTAGTAGGCTTTTACAATAGTTAGGGAAGAGATGATAAGGATCTGAAATAGGATAGTGACTGTATGAATGCAAAGATGAATATTAAATTAATGCAATTTAGTGTTTACCATGTTCAAAGCACTGTAATGAGCACTGGTGATACAAATAGAAAAGCAGTCTCTACTTTCAAAGAGTCAATATCATAATAGAAGGAGATAACATATATAGGAATGATCAGATGTAGAGTTCATGGAAAAGCTCAGGGGTCCTCAAAATGAAGCATAAAGGAAGATGGTAATGAATTTTCTTTAGTGTCATTTCCAACACCATTTGATGGTGTCAAGAACTTTGATGGTGTAGTTGTGGGCAATTACTGGGTCATTCCTACTTGTATGAGTTTTGTTTCTCAGGAAGGATTAGGGGGTTGGTCTTGAAAAATGATACTTTGGGGAAAGGTATGGGGGAGGGAGGACAATGAATTCCCTGAGGCTCTTGAGATGACCTACTCATCAATAGTAGGAACATCAGAAAAAAAGCTTTATATAGGAGGTAGCACTTGACCTGACTTTCAAAGGAGATTAAGAATTGTAAGAGGTCCAAACAGAAAATGTATTTCATTAGTACAAAGTTAGTACAAAATCCCAGAGACAGAATCATGGATTCACAGAATTTCAGATCTAGAACTGGAAGGGCTTCAGAGATAATGTAGTCAAAACTCTTCATTCTCCAGATAAGGAAGCTGATGCTCAAGGATATTAAGTGACTTGCCCAAAATTACAAAGGTAAAGATTTGAACTTTAGATCTCTGTCTCTAGAATCAGAATTTTCATATTAAATCTATTTTAATTAATTTAATTTTAATGTACACATTCCTGTAGTACAATGTATGAAGAACATTAAGAAGATTAGTTTGAATGGAAGAAATTGATGTATAATAAATTCAGAAATCTAAGTTGGGAACAGGTTGTGAAGGACTTTGAATTCCAAACAGAAGTTTGTGATTGATCTCAGAGGAAATGGGGATCCATTGAAGTTTATGGAGAAAGGAATTGACATGGTCATAAACTTAAGGCTGTGTAGAAGCTAGATTTGAGTAAGGAGAAACCTGATAAGGGAGGCTTAAAAAAAAGACTTCAAGGTTGAAAAGACCTGATAAGGGAGACTAAAAAGGAGATTAAGGATGACTTCAAGGTTGAAGAACTAGGTAACTGGAAGGACACATGACAATTTTATTAGAAATTGCAAAGTTTAGAGGAATCTAATGAGTTCTGTTTTGGCCATATAGAGTCTGAAGTGACTACAAGACATTCAAGTTGAAATGTACAGCAAGCAGTTTGTAATACACAATACTGGAATTTAAGAATTTAGGTCTAGATCTGGGAACTAATTATATAGATTTGATATATACTTTAAAATATTTCATCTAGTGTGATTTAAAATGTTGGGATTTTTATAATAAAGAAAAAAATGAAGATTTATGTTGAATTCTCTCCTACTTCCCAAGAGCCCTAAAATGTGTTCTTTGTTAAACAAATGGATTTTAGTTGGTAGATTATTAAATACATGCTCTTAAAATATTCATTATATAAGATTCTGACTACACTTAAGGAAGCATTAAAGTTACTATGTTTCATTGCAGCTTGGGAACATTACAGCAGTGACTAATTATTTCACATAGACTCTTAGTACAATGGACTTGGACCTGGCAGCTTGTAGCTATACATTAGTGTGGTTTCTTTTACAGCCAATTGCTGTCTGACCTCTCCTCCCAGCAGAGGCAATGTGGTGCCATCTATATGTCTTTTAGTCACATTAAATCATGCTATTTATAGTGCTCCTGAATGCAAATGTTTTCTTTATGCTTTGGAGCAAAATGAGTGAAGTCACTGGACTGAAAGCCTATATTTATACGACACATACTAGTTCTCATGTTTTCATCCTTTGTCACTTGAATTGACAATTCTGCCAGGTAGATTTTACATTTGTTACCAAAATAATTTTTTTTAAAAAGCTATCTTTAAGATTCTGACATAATTTATATTTAAGCATATTCACTTTGAATGAAGATAATTTTAAGTACAAATAAATGTATGTGCTTTTAGGTATTTATTTCTATAAGATCAAAAAGCAAAATGAAATATAAATAATTAGATGTTGTTCTTGCTCAGTAGTGTGTAACTCTTCATCACCCCATTTAGGGTTTTCTTGCCAAAAATATTGAAGTTGTTTGGTATTTTCTTCTCCAGATCATTTTACAGATGAGGAACAGAGGCAAACATGGTAAGTGACTTACCCAAGATCACACAGCCAATGCATGTTTGGAGCTGGATTTGAATTCATAAAGATGTGTCTTCCCGACTCCAAGCTCAGCACTCTATCCAGTGTATCACTTACCTACCCATAAATAAATAAATATTGAGTTGTAATAGCTGTAGGTCACAAAGGCACAAAGTTTCTGTTGGAAATTGATAGAATTTGGGGGCAGAAAGGTATATATGGAGTCATCTATATATGATAGTTGGATATCCTTTTTATTTTTACGGTAAGGGAACCTTCTGTTGTTTAATGTTGCATGGCTTTTAATAGTTTCATTTTGCCCTACTATAAGATCTTTAAAAAATAAAAGCCTTAGTCAGACCCATGTCATTTCTTCCTTGATTCCAACAATCTCACTGGTGGCTTTTTAAACCAAGATGACTATTCAGTGCACTAAAAGAGCCTTCTGCATTAATTCATTCACAACATCATCTTTCAATTACAAATCATTGGAAAGAAATTGTCTGACGTGCAATTGGGAAATATTTGAATCTTATAGTATAGAAATATAAGAGAGACGTATAAAGTTATATGTGTTGAAGAGTAAAGAAACCAGTTACAGATAAAGTGACTGCAAGTATATTAATGATGATAACTTGAAATGTCAACACGATTCATTAGATATTGGAGTATTGCATCCAGAGTAAGAAAGAACTGAGTTCAAATCTAGACTCACACATTTGCTAGATATGTGACCTGGCAAGTCAACAAGTATCTTAAATCTGTTTGCCTCAGTTTTCTCTTTTATAAAACGAGGATGGTAACATAGACCCTACCTCCCAGAAGTATTGTAAGGATCAATTGAGATTATAACTATAAAACACTTGGCACAATACCTGGCACATAGCAAGCTAAATATTAGTTATTATTGTTAATATTTACCTATATACCGCAAAGTTCCCATGTATTTAATAGTTGACTTAGATACATTTAGAATTAGAAATGCAAGTTTAGCAAGATAATAGGTTAGCAAGCTGTATAATATTAGTAAACTTTACTAATCAGAGATCCTTCATGAGAAGGATCATAGTTCACAGTTCAGATCACTGATTGACTGCCCCTAAGCTGCCCTACCCATTCAGTCTCTATGAATCTGCCCAGCAACAACAGTTAGATATAATAATCATAATATCTGGGCTTTTTCTCCTGCTGTATGCCCAAGAATGCCTGTGATTGAAGGGTAAGACACTTACATGTCTATAAGTAAAAATATTATGATCCTCTGAGCATTTATTAGTTTCTACTTGGTATCTACTCATAGTGTATTTACTTTTTCAGCATATGAATTCCTTCTCTTGCTTACAGGTCTTCAGCACTTTGAGAAATGGTAATTTGTTTTTGTTAATTTTTTTAACACCTTGGATCAAACACATTCTTTTCTGATCTCTGAATTTCCAATATGACTTTCAAAAGGACTTTTAGCTGTCCTTTGAAACTTACTCAATATTACTGAAACTAAATTCATAGAAAAGAAAATTCTAAGAAATCAATTATCTTCCCTAGATGTAAATCCTTAGTACCCAAAGCCTCAAACATAAATGGGTTTATGAGACTATGCAATGTGTAATAGTAATAGATCAGAATGGAAGGGCATTTTGTGCTGTCAAGGACATAACTTTAGACCATGAAAGCCTAAAGAAGAATAACAGTCTTCTCTTACCACTAAGGAGGAGCAGAGAAATTGAGTTAACTAATTCTCTTTTAACTGACAAAATCTATGACCCTTGAAAATATGTATCATTTTAATGTCTAATAAAGACCCTAGTTAATGATTGAATTCCTTATAAAAAGGAACTAGGAGGAAAAATTTGCATCTACTTAGCATTAATTATAATGAAGTAAGAAAAAAGCTGTAAAATATTTTTAAAAACACAAATAAGATATGTTAGTTCTTTCACAAATTACCAGATAATGCCCAAAAGGCTATAAAAACTGTTCATATCCTTTGATCCAACAGTATCCCTATTGGGTCTGTATCCCAGGGAAATCATAAAGGAGGGAAAAGGGACTCATGTATGCAAAAATGTTTGTACTAGTTCTTTTTGTGGTAGCAAAGAATTAGAAAATGAATAGATGCCCATAAATTGGGGAATGGCTGAACAAGTTGTGGTATATGAAGATAATAAAAAGTTATTGTTCTATAAAAAATGATGAACAAACTGATTTTAGAAAAGCCTAGAAAAGTTTACATGAACTTTTGGTGGGCAAAACAAGCAGAACCAGCAATACATTGTACACAATAACAGCAAGAATGGAGGATAAAGCCAAGATGGCAGAGAATAGACCTGTGTTTGAGCTCTTCCTGGCTTCCCTCAGATAAATTCCAGAGTAAAATAGCCATTGAAAAAATCCATCTCAAATTACCTCCTGAAAGAGACCTCAAAATGAAAATTCCAAGGAATATTGTAGCAAAATTCCAGAATTATTAGATCAAGGATAAAATATTGCAAGCAGCCAGAAAGAAACAATTCAGATTTTAAGGAGCCACAATCAAGATTACCCAGGATCTAGTAGCTTTCACGTTAAAGGATCAAAAGGCCTAAGAAGATGACATTCTGAAGGGCAAAAGAACTTGGACTACAGCCAAAAATGAACTGTCAGCAAAATTAAGCATTATCTTTCAGGGAGAAAGATGGATATTCAATGAAATAGGGGTTTTCATTAATTTTTGATAAAAAGACCAGAGCTGAACAGAAAAAAAAATGATTTTCAAATATAGAACTCAAGAGAAGCATAAAAAAGGAAAAAAAAAGGAAGAAAAAAAAGTATTTTTAAAAGGTTAAAATATTTATATGTCTATATGAGAAGATGACATGTTTAACTCTTTAGAACTGTATATTAGGGGTATTATGTTAGGAGTACACTTAGAGGATATATATATAATTTGACTTTACTGTGATATAAAAAAAAGCTATGAATGGAAAAGGGATTGTAATGGAAAAAAGGGGAGAGGCAAAATGGGATAAATTGCATCATATAAAGAGGCAAAAAGATCTATTATAGTTGAGGAGAAAGGGAGGGGGATGACCATTGTGTGAACATTAATCTCATCAGATTTGGCTCAAAGAGAGAATATGTTTAGTTTAATGTAGAAACTTGTCTCATCTTATAGGGATGTAGGAGAGGAAAGGGGAAAGGAAAGGGGGAGGTAATAAAAGGGAGAACAGAAGTAGAAGGGAAAACAAATAAGAAAGGGGAGGGGGCTGTAAAAGGTGAGAGCAGATTGAAGGAGGTAGTGATCAGCAGCAAAATATTGGTGAGGAGGGAAAGGGGGAAAGAAAAATATAACTTGGGGAAAATAAGAAGGCAGGAAATACAGAGTTAGTAATTTTTTCTGTGAATATGAACAGGATGAACTCTTCCATAAAACAGAAATGGATAGGATTAAAAGGCTGGATTAAAAGCCAGAATCCTTCAATATATTATTTACAGGAAAAACATTTAAAGCAGAGTGATACATTTAGAGTAAAGATAAAATGCTGGAGCAGAATCTATTATGCTTCAGCTAAAGTTAAAAAAAAAAAAGCAGGAATAGTGATACTGATCTCAGATCAATCAAAAGCAAAAATAGATCTAATTAAAGGAGATAAGAAAGGAAACTACATCTTGCTAAAGATGATCATAGATATGAAGTAATATAAGTACTAAGCATGTAAGCACCAAGTGGTGTAGCATCCAAATTCCGCAAGAAGTTAAGAGAGTTGCAAGAAGAATTAGATAGCAAAACTATACTAGTGGGGGATTCTCAATGTTGCACTATCAGAATTAGATAAATAAAAGCACAAAATTATTAAGAAAGAAGTTAAGAAGGTAAATAAAATTTTAGGAAAGTTAGGTATGATAGATCTTTGGAAAAAATTAAATGGAGACAGAAAGGAATATAATTTTTTCTAAGTGGCACATGGGTCCCTTACAAAAATTGATCATGTATTAGGGCATAAAATCTCAATATCAAATGCAGAAAGACAGAAATAGTAAATGCATCTTTTCAGATCATAATGCAATAAAAATTGCATGTAATAAAGGGGCAGGGTAAACTGGACCAAATAAATTATTGAAAACTAAATAATTTAATCCTAAAGAATGAGTGGGTGAAACAGCAAATCATCAACACAATAGACAATTCTATCCAAGAGAATGACAATAAGGGCAGCTAGATGGCACAGTGGATAGAGCACCAGCCCTGAAGTCAGGAGGACCTGAGTTCAAATCTGGTCTCAGACACTTAACATTCCCTAGATGTGTGACTCTGGTCAAGTCACTTAACCTCAATTGCCTCAGCAAAAAGCAAAAACAAAACAAAACAAAAAAAAACAAAAAACCAGAGAATGATAATAATGAGACAACAAACCAAAATTTATGGGATGCAATCAAAGCAGTTCTTAGGGGAAGTTTTATATCTCTATATACTTACTTGCATAAAATAGAGAAAGAAAAAATCAATGAATTGGACATGTTACTCAAAAAGCTAGAAAAAGAGCACATTAAAAACACTAATTAAATACCAAATTATAAATTCTGAAAATAAAAGGGGAAATTAATAAATAAAAAATAAAAAAATTGAACTAACAAAACTAAAAATTGGTTTTATGAATAAATCAACAAAATAAATAAACCTTTAGTTAATTGGAATTTAAAAAGGAAAGAAGAAAATTGAATTGTTAGTATCAAAAATGAAAAGGGTGAATTTTCCACTAATGAAGAGGAAATTAGAGGAATAATTAGGAGCTATTTCACCCAACTGTATGCCAATAATTCTGATAATTTATATGAAATGGATGAATACTTACAAAAAATATAGATTGCCCAGATTAACAGAGGAAGAAATAAATCACTTCAATAATCCTATTTTAGAAAGAGAAATTGAACATGTTATTAATCAGTTCCATAAGAAAAAAATCTCCAGGACCAGATGGATTTACATGTGAATTCTACCAAACATTCAAAGAACAATTAACTCCAATACTATACAAACTATTTTGGAAAATAAGGACAGAAGGAGTCCTACCAAGTTTGTTTTTTGTTTTTTTGTTTTTGTTTGTTTTTAATGACACAGACATGGTATTGATACCTAAACCAGGTAGGGTGAAAACAGAGAAAGAAAATTATAGACCAATTTCCCTAATGAATATTGATGCAAAAATCTTAAATAAAATATTAGCAGAGAGATTACAGAAAGTCATCCCCAGGATAATACACCATGACCAAGTAGGATTTATACCAGAAATGCAGGACTGATTCAATATTAGGAAAACTATTAGCATAATTCACTTTATCCATCACCAAACTAACCAAAGCCATATGATTATCTCAATAGATTCAGAAAAAACATTTGATAAAATCCAATATCAATTCCTATTAAAAACATTAGAGAGTATAGGAATAAATGGATTTTTCCTTAAAATAATCAGTAGCATCTATTTAAAACCATCAGCAAGCATCACATGTAATGGGGATAAATTGGAATCATTCCTAATAAGATCAGGAGTGAAACAAGGTTGCCCACTATCACCCTTACTATTCAATATTGTATTAGAAATGCTAGCAATAAGAGAAGGAAAAGAGATTAAAGGAATTAGAGTAGAATGAGGAAACCAAATTATCACTCTTTGCAGATGATATAATGGTGTACTTAGAGAACCTTAGAGAATCAACTAAAAAACTATTAGAAATAATCCATAACTTTAGCAAAGTTGCAAGATGAAAAAATAAATCCATATAAATCACCTGCATTTTTATACATCACTAACAAAATCAGCAAGAGATACAGCAAGAGAGAAATTCCATTTAAAATAACTGTCGATAGTATAAAATATTTGGGAATCTATCTGCCAAAGGAAAATCAGGAACTATATGAGCAAAACTACAAAACACTTTCCACACAAATAAAGTCAGATCTAAAAAACTAGAAAAATACTAAATGCTCATGGATAGGTCGAGCAAATATAATAAAGGTGACAATACTACCTAAACTAATGTATTTATTTAATTCTATACCAATCAAACTCCCAAGAAACTATTTTACTGACCATAAAAAAATAACAACAAAGTTGATCTGGAAGAATAAAAAATCAAGAATTTCAAGGGAATTTAAAAAAAAAAAAAGCAAATGAAGGTGACCTAGCTATACCAGATCTAAAATTATATTATAAAGCAGCAATCATCAAAATCATTTGATAATGGCTAAGAAATAGAATAGTTGATCAGTGGAATAGGTTAGGTTCAAAGGACAAAATTGTCAATAACTATAGCAATCTAGTGTTTGACAAACCCAAAGACCCCAGCTTTTGGGATAAGAACTCACTATTTGACAAAAACTGCTGGGAAAATTGGAAACTAGTATGGCAGAAACTAGGCATTGACCCACACCTAATACCATATACCAAGATAAGGTCAAAATGGGCTCATGATCTAGACATAAAGAATGATATTATAAACAAATTAGAAGAACATAGTATAGTTTACTTCTCAGATCTGTGGAGGAGGAAGGAATTTGTGATCAAAGAACTAGAGATCATTATTGATCAAAAAATAGATAATTTTGATTATATTAAAGTTTTTGTTAAAAAGTTTTTGTTCAAAGAAAACCAATGCAGAAAAAATTAGAAGGGAAGCAATAAACTGAGGAATTTTTTTTTTTACATTCAAGGGTTATGATAGACTTCATCTCTAAAATATGTAGAGATTTCACTCAAATTTATAAGAATTCAAGCCATTCTCTAATTGATAAATGGTCAAAGGATATGAACAGATAATTTTTAGATAAAAAAAACTGAAACTATTTCTAGTCATGTGAAAAGATGCTCTAAATCGCTATTGATCAGAGAAATGCAAATTAAGATAACTCTGAGATACCACTATACACCTCTCAGATTGGCTAAGATGACAGGAAAAGATAATGATGAATGTTGGAGGGGATGTGGGAAAACTGGGACACTAATACATTTTTGGTGGAACTGTGAACTGATCCAACCATTCTGGAAAGCAATTTGAAACTATGCTCAAAAAGTTATCAAACTATGCGTACCATTTGACCCAGCAGTTTTTCTACTTGGCTTAAATCCCAAAGAGATCTTATAGGAGGGAAAGGGACCCACATGTGCCAAAATGTTATGACAGCCCTTTTTGTAGTGGTAAGAAGCTGGAAACTGACTGGATGTCAATCAGTTGGAGAATGGCTGAATAAAGTATGGTATATGAACGTTATGGAATATTATTGTTCTGTAAGAAACGACCAGCAAGATGATTTCAGAGAGGCATGGCGACACTTACATGAACTGATGCTAAGTGAAATGAGCTGAACCAGGAGATCATTATACACAGCAACAAAATTATACGATGATCAATTCTGATGGATGTGGCTCTCTTCGACAATGAGATGATTCAAACCAGTTCCAATTGTTCAGTGATGAAGAAAGCCATCTATACCCAGAGAGAAGTGTGTGTGAAATGAGTGTGGTTCACAACATAGCATTTTCACTCTTTTTGTCATTGTTTGCTTGCATTTTATTTTGCTTCTCTTTTTTTGTGTGTGCCGTGATAATTGTATAAATATGTATACATATATTGTATTTAACATATATTTTTTACCATGTTTAACATATATTGGACTACTTGTCATCTAGGGGAGGGTGTGAGGGAAGGGAGGAAAATTGGAACACAGAGTTTTGCAAGGGCTAGTATTGAAGAATTGTCCATGCATATGTTTTGGGAAAAAAAAAAAGCTTTAATTAAAAAAAAAATGTCATCCCCAGAATAATACATTATGACCAAGTAGAATTTATACCAGCAATGCAAGGCTGGTTCAATGTTAGGAAAACTATTAGCATAATTGACCATATCAATAACCAAACTATCAAAAGTCATGTGATTATCTCAATAGATGCAGAAAAAGCATTTGATAAAATCCAACGCCCAATCCTATTAAAAGCATTAAAGAGTATAGGAGTGAGTGGAGTTTTCCTTAAAATGATCAGTGTTATATATTAAAAATCATCAGCAAGCATCATATGTAATGGGGTCAAATTAGAACCATTCCCAATAAGTTTAGGGGTGAAACAAGGTTGCCCACTATCACCATTACTATTCAATATATAATAAGAGAAGAAAAAGAAATTAAAGGAATTAGAGTAGGTAATGAGGAAAACAAATTTTCTTTCTTTGCAGATGATATGATGGTACTTAGAGAATACTAAAGAATCAACTAAAAAATTAGAAACAATTTACAACTTTATCAGAGTTGCAGGATACAAAATAAATCCACATAAATCATCAGCATTTTTATGTATTAGCAGCAAAATCCAACAGCAAGAATACACAGAGAAATTCCATTTAAAATAACTGTAGACAATATGAAATATTTGGGAGTCTACCTGCCAAGGCAAAGTCAGGAACTATATGAACACAACTTCAAAACAATTTCCATACAAATAAAGTCAAATCTAATCAATTGGGAAAATATCACTTGCTCATGGGTAGGTTGAGCTAATATAATAAAAATGACTGTACTACCTAAATTAATCTACTTATTCAGTGCCATAGCAATCAAACTCCCAAGAAATTGTTTTACAGAGCTAGAAAAAATAATAACAAAGTTCATCTGGAAGAACAAAAGGTCAAGAATTTCAAGAGAATTAATGAAAAAAAATGCAAATGAAGGTGGTACAGCTAGTACCAGAGCTAAAACTATATTATACAGCAGTGATTATATAAATCATTTGATACTGGCTAAGAAATAGTTTAATTGATCAGTGGAATAAGTGAGGTCCATAAATCACAATAGTTAATGACTATAGTAATCTAGTGTTTGATAAGCCCAAAGACCCAAGCTTCTGGGATAAGAACTCACTATTTCACAAAAACTGCTGGGAAAATTGGAAACTAGTGTGACAGAGACTAGGCATTGACCCGAATCTAACACTCAATACCAAGATAAGGTTGAAAGGAATTCATGATTTCGACAAAAAGAATGATACTATAAGCAAATTAGAAGAACAAAGGGTAGTCTACATCTCAGCTCTGCGGAGATGGAAGGAATTTGTGACCAAAATAGAGCTAGAGTACATTATTGAATGCAAAATGAATAATTTTGATTATATTAAATTTAAAAGTCTTTGCACAAACAAAACCAATACAGAACAGGATTAGAAGAGAAGCAGTAAATGGGGGGAAAATATACATACAAGAGTTCTGATAAAGGCCTCTAAAATATACAGAGAATTGACTCAAATTTATAGGAATTTAAGCCATTCTCCAATTGATAAATGGTCAAAGAATATGAACAGATAATTTTCAGATGAAGAAATTGAAACCATTTCTAGTCATATGAAAAGGTGCTCCAAATCACTATTGATCAGATAAATGCAAATTAAGACAACTCTGAGATAACACTATACACCTGTCAGATTGGCTAAAATGACAGGAAAAGATAATGACGAATGTTGGAGGGGATGTGGGAAAACTGGGACACTGACATTGTTGGTGGAACTGTGAATGGATCCAACCATTCTGGAGAGCAATTTGGAACTATGCTCAAAAAGTTATCAAACTATGCATACCCCTTGATCCAGCAGTGTCTCTACTGGGCCTGTACCCCAAAGATATCATCAAAAAGGGAAAAGCACCCACATGTGAAAAAATGTAGCAGCTCTTTTTGTAGTGGCAAGGAACTGAAAACTGAGTGGATACCCATCATTTGGGAAATGGCTGAATAAGTTATGGTATATGAATGTAATAGAATAATATTATTCTTAAGAAATGATTAACAGGATGATTTCAGAAAAACCTGGAGAGACTTACATGAACTGATGCCGAGTGAAGTAAGCAGAACCAAGAGAACATTGTGTACAGCAATAACAAGATTAAATGATGATCATTTCTGATAGTCATGATTAAGGCCAGTGCCAATGGTCTTGTGATGGAGAGAGCCATTTGCAACCAGAGAGAGGATTGAGGGGACTGACTGTGTATCACAACATATTATTTTCACTCTTTTTGTTTCTGTTTGCTTGCATTTTTGTTTTCTTTCTCATTGTTTCCTTTTTATCTTTTTTTTTCTTCTGGTGTGGCATGATAATTGTGAAAATGCATGGAAGAATTGCACGTTTAACACATATTGGATTACTTGTCATCTAGGGGAGGGGGAAAGAAGGGAGAGAGAAAAAAAATTGGAACACAAGGTTTTGCAAGGTTGTGAATGTTGAAATTTTTCTATGCATATGTTTTGAAAACAAAAAGCTTTAATTTAAAAATAACAGCAAGAATGTGAAATGATCAACTATGAAAGATTCGGTTTTTTTAAGTGCTTCAGTAATCCAAAGCAATTTTAATACGCTTTGGACAGAAAATGCCATCTTCATGCCGAAAAATAACTATGGAGACTGAATATAAATCAAAATATCCTATGTTTGCTTCTTTTTTTGTTTTTTAAATTTCTCTCATGATTTTTCTTCTTTGCTCTGATTTTTCTTTTCCAACATGATTCATAAAGCAATATGTAATAAAAATAAATAAACAATAAAAATTACCAAAAAACCCCCAAATAACCTGAAAAAGCTGTTGGAAACATATTTGGAAGCTTTGGTTGCTTTCCAAAGGCAAAATAGAGAAAGCAGAGATAATGTGAGTGGAAATATATCACTTAGTTAAATAGTGACTGTAAATTAATTTTTTTTAATTTTTGTTTGGTACAACAAAGAGAAAAGCACAGAATATTTTAAGTATTTTTATAAGTCTATCTTTGTAAGTTTTGATTTTTAAATGAAAGTAGTTGTTCATTATACAAATTATGTAATATTGAAGTTCATTTTTATTGGTATTTGGGGCTCTTAGTCATCTTTGAACTCTAGTCTTAAATTTCCATTCAATTTCTGGATATTTCATTATACCACAAATGTAATATGTCCAAAATAATGTCTATCTTTCTAATTTCCCTATTTTTGCTGATGAGATCATTATTGTTCCAATCATCTATGCATGAAACATTGGAGCTAACTTCTCCCTCATTCTCTCTCTTGTCCTATTTAATTAATTCTCATCCACAGTATTTCTTTCACTAGCCTCCTTCCCATTCACCCCACTAGTACCTCACTCAATCATCTTCTTTAATTGACCTCTTTATCTACATTCTCTCCTTTTATCCTTCATGCAACTACAAAAGTGATCTTGCTAATATAGATTTTATTGTTGTCATGCAAATACCTTAATGCCCTTCATCTCCAGATCTAGAAGGATAAGATACAAATCTTTAGGCTGACATTCAAGATTCTTACCTGTGTTTCCAGTTCTATTTCTTTCTATTCTGTGATATACACTCTTATCTTTGTCATTTTCTACCAGTGTAAATTTGCCTAGAATTAACTCGCTCCACTTATTTGCCTGCTAAAATTGTTCTTTTCCAAAAGACCTTTTCCATCAAATCTTCTCTGATGACTATTATCTAGACATGATCCTCCTTTCCATTTATTTATTATAACCTTCTATTTCACCTTTTTATGCTTTTGTAACATTCTAATGTGTATTGTAGTTATTTACACATGTTTCTCACTCTGCTGCTTAGATTATATTCTCCTTGTAGGTTGGGAGTTCATTATTTAAATCTTTATATATCAAATGTTTTGCACAAAAACTTGAACTGGGTAGGTATTGAATGTTTTGAGTATATTTGAAGTATTGAGCAGTTGGGTTTTTAATTTAAAATACATATCTGGACCTAGGGTTCTAGACAAATGTCTCCAATCAAGCTGTTCTCATCTAGTTAAGTTACATAAAAAAATGATAAAAATATATATTTGCATTAACATCATACATAATTTAATCATTTATAGTTTTAATTTTGAAATGAATCTATTTTTGCATGATATATATTCTTGGTTAAAATAAATTGGTTGAAACAATAAATATTAATTTCCACATCCAACTTGAAATAAATAATTTTTTAGACAGAACTAAGTGCAAAATAATTATAAGAGCATTGAATCTAATATTCTTTGTTTTCACTGTGTAACAGATCATCAATGGATTTTCTGTGCCAGGCCTATGGATAGACTGTGGATCTCCATGTGTTTCTTTAAAAAAAAAAAAAAAAAAGCTCTAGAAGTATGGCTCCTATTATCACTTCAATCTGATTTTGATTAAGACATTACTGTGGCTTTTTTCTTCTCTTTCCTATTATTTTCAGTGGGCATATAACAATTGAGTATTTTTCTAGTCTGTCCCTTGAGCCAAGGGACAAGGATCTTAACAACAGTTGTCAAAGTCTCAGTCCCAGTCATGAAACTGATGAGGGTTTGTCTCATAATATTTGATTCACATTCTTAGGAAGTTAGAGATACTTGTTTAGTTTTATCTTCTTTTCATTCGTAGTCTCAATTTCCGGATGTTCTAAAAATAATATGTGGAGATCTGACACTCATCTTTACTTGGCTATTTTGGAATCTTGGCAGATTTAACTATTAACCCAATACCACTACATACTTTGAAGACTACCAAAGAATGACTTTCCATTTTATTATTTAGGCAGCAACACATTTTGAAAGTAAAACAACCACTTTTAAAATAAGGCTTTACCTAAGTTGTGATTGACATGAACAAATGAAAGCTTTGCTCAGTTTTCCTTTCCTGATTATTTTGAAGGCTAGTCAATAAGAAAAATAATATAGGGGCAGCTAGATGGCACAGTGGATAGAGTATTGCTCCTGAAGTCAAGAAGACCTGGGTTCAAATCTAGCTTCAGACAACTAATGCTTCCTAGCTGCATGACCCTTGGCAAGTCTCTTAACCCTAAATTCCTTGCCAAAAAAAAGAAAGAAAGAAAAGCAATGTCATATAATGTGAAAGGTAACTCTAGAGTAAGAATATGTGATTTTAAAGTTTTTGTCAAGTCCTAAATTCAAATTCTAATTCTAGCTTTCTTTCTAGCTTAATAAAGACAAATCACTTAACTTCTTTAAAATGAATTGCAATTATTTATGCACAGATCCTTTCCTGTTCCTAGAATGTATATTCCCTAAGGGCAGGAACTATAATGTTTAAGTATTATTTTCCTAGGTGCCTAGCACAATGCCTTGATTATTATAGGTGCTGAATATGTTGAATTCATCTGGCTTCATTATTTGTAAAATGGGAATAAAATATTTGCACTACCTAAGTCACAAAATTGTTAGGTGCAAAATGATTGTTTTGATATACATACATGTTTATTATTGCAATCAGATTAGAAGGGGAAAGCACAATTCAAGGATTATTGCTGGACTCAATTCATAAATAGACATACATTTTAGGTATTTCTATAAAACATCAGAAAAACTTTCCCCCTAGGAACAGAAAATGTATTACATTTGTTTTATTTGGCAAAGGAACAACTCAGAAAAAAACATTTATTTTTTATTATAGAACTATAATTGGAATATTGATTATTCTTAATACTAACAACTATATATTGAGGACATATATGATAAATCAACAAAAACTTGCTAAGCAGTTACTATACACTGTCCAAATACAGTTCCTACCATTGAGAAGCTTACATTGTATAAAGGAAGACTATATGGCTATATAAAAAAAATATACAAATTTCAGTTACTAGTAACTGGAGGCATCAGGAATGGTTTATATAGAAGATACTATTCAAGATGAATTCTTAATGAAAGAAAGATTTCTAAGAGGAAGGTAGATGACATAAAAGATTGAGTGCTGTGCTTAGATTCTGGAAGATCTGAGTTCAAATGTAATCCCAGATCCTATCTGCTGTGTGACCCTAAGCCGGTCACTTAAATTCTTCAGCCTCAATTTTCTCATCTATAAAATGAAAAAAAAAAAACCATCACTTATTTCACAATTGTGAGGCTCATATGATATAATATATATGTAAAGTGCTTTTTAGATGTTGCAAAAACTATATAAATTTTATCTATGATGATGATGGTAAAAGGTCACATCAGTTCTTGAAAACCAGTAGCACAGATGGTTCATGATTATACCCCCCAAAATAAGGAAGAAGCAGCACTGCAACAAATTAGATACATTCTCTCTGAAAGATGTGTTGAAAAACATCAATAAATATCTTTACAAAAGACCAAGTAATTTGGAGAGATTGTTATCTAGCAAAGTATTGCTATTATAATCCTTACACACATATGAATTTACAACATCAGTTATTCTCAAAAAACTATACAGTCAATAAGCTTTCTCTGCTTTCTAGCTTCTCTATTAAAATAAATAGTACCACCATCCCCCTAGTCCCTAAGGAAACCTATGTCTCCTCTTCTACTTCGTACTATCTCTCACTGCCCATAGCCAATGACTGGATATGCCCCATCATTCTCACTGTCATGTCATCTCTCACATATGCACCCTTCTCTACTCTGACATTATAATATCCTAGGGCAGATCCTTATCTTCTTACCCCTGGTCTATTTTAATAGTGAGTGGTCTTGTTGTCTCAAGTCTCTCTCTGTTCCAACTCATTCTCCTGTCAAAGTTATCTTTCTAAAGTACATCTGACCAATATCATATCCCTAGTCAATAAATTTCAGTGGCTCTCTCTAAATAAAGTATAAAATTTGTTTGGCTTTCAAGGCTCTTCATAATTGAGTCTTGTCTTATTTTTCCAGTTTTCTTAAAACGTAATTCCTCCACTATGTATTCATCAATCCAGTACTGTTCTTCTCATCCAAAACTCTATTTCTTGAATCTGAGCATTTTCATTGGCTGCCTCAGTCAAAATGAAACCTATTGAAGACCATTGTATTAAAAGGCCAAGGTCTTCCCACTGCATCCAAGGCCATTGCCAGTTGTTCTGATCTATATCTTGCCGCTAAACTCAGAAGGCTGTGAAGGACAAAGTGATGATGGTGACCTTACACAGCCCTCCCTCACTCAGATCCAATTCCCCTGCACCTCTTTCCCAATGATCCTCCCTGAGAAGGAAGGATAAACAGCATCAGTAGCAGCATGTAATGCCGTGCCAGTAATGCTTTTATTTCTCACCTTTTCTTTCCAGTATTCCTTACTTCCTTCAAATCTCAACTAAAGTCCCATATTCTACAAAAGTCTTTTCTTGTCTTCCTTCATCATAGTCCCCACTCTGAGCTTACCCTCAATTTATCTTGTATATACCTTGTTTGTACTTAGTTGTAGAGATGTCTCTCCCTTTAGATTTTAGACTGCTTAAGAATAAGAACTGTTTTCTTGCCTTTCTTTTGTATCTCTAATACTTAAGACAGTAACTGGAACATAGTAGGCATTTGACTGACAACATATATTTAAATATTAAGGTCTCTAACAAAATGCCTTCCATGCATATATTAAAATAACAGTGAAACAGGGACTGATGTGTGCATGAAAAGCATTTATATACTCAGCTGATAAAAATTCTCCATGTGATGAAGCTGAGAAGCCTAATTTTAGTAGAGTCATGATGAAGTATCTGTCAGGCAGAAATCTTTCCTATGTGTCATAGACGCCTTTGGCAGTCTAGTGAAGCCAATGGAGCAGAATAATGTTTTTAAATTTATCAAATAAAATCCATAAGATTTCAAAGGAAATAAATTGTATTAAAATCTTTTAAATATTAGGGAAAAAAAACAAGTTTGCAGAGCTTAAGTAAAGAAATCTTGTTAGAATATTACATGAACTTGGATAGTTGCCCAAAGAACAGACTCATCATGATATAATTTTGAACAGACTTTGTAAAAGTGGAAGAAATCACTTGAGTCACAGAATTCACAAATTGGAAGAAGACTCAGAAACCATATAGACATGAAAGATATTTTAATTATAACATGTCCAATAAGCGGTTTTCTGGATCTACTACTCAAAGAACTTCCAGGTGAGGGAATCCACCAGCTTAGACTTCCTCTGACTATAAGTTCATAATTCCTTTAATTACCCATAGTATGTTAAAATTGGTCTTGTTCTGATTCCCTTAGCCATTACCCCCTTTTGAAGGCATATTGTTGTTTTTTCAGTCATGATTGAAAAAAAAACAAAAAAAAAACTTCATGATCCCTTTGAAGTCTTCTTGGCAAAGATACCAGACTTGTTTTGATCATTTTACAGATGAAGAAACTGATATAAATAGAGTTAAGTGACTAGTTGAGGGTCACATAACTAATAAGTGTCTGAGGCCAAATTTGAACTCAAGAAGATGAATTTTCCTGACTGCAGTTCTAGCACTCTATTTACTGTACCATCTAGCTGCCCTGTCTATTCAGTATAAGTTTATAAACTGTGAGACAAATGAAAACTGAGTTTATAATCAATTTATTTTAAATTATATTTTATTTATTATTAGACTGTCCTGCAATCAATAAATTGATGGTCAGTGTTTTCTCTCAGTAATCAAAGATGTCAAGGGAGAACCTGGAAGACCTAAAATCCCTTCTGCAAGGGAATTTCCTGGCAGGTGAAAATCAACCCTGATTTGGGAATATTTAATGAGGATATGGGCTAAAACCCTTAAGTCCTGAGGAGGTGACTTGATCATGATACAGCAGCCTCAAGGCATTTGGACAGGGGAAGCCATTTCTATCCTGATTTCTTCAGTTAGTTTTCTTCTTCATGAGCTGGGTTGCCCTATTTTTTAATGGAGGAGATCAAGGATAAAGTGTTTTTCCATGAGGCAAAGGCTCACTCAGACTGGATTCTATTTAAACTCTAAAAAGAAATTAGGTGTCCCAGTTGGGTGGGATCTCATCTACCCAGCTAAGGAGCATCTGCCTTGGGGGCTAGAAGCAATTCTCATCACTCAGCCATTCCCTTCAGAGGCCAACTGACCTTTTCAAGAGTTGGGTTTTAAGAGAAAAGGAAAAGGGTAGATCTCAAATTAATAATTAGTTATTAATATAATAGTAAAATATTAATTTTTCTCAATAGTAAGTATGAAGTTACAATAAATGGGAAGATTGCAAAGGAGAATCTGGAAGTCACAAAGTATCACATAGATTAAAGAATCATAACAGTTACTTGAAAAATGTATCATAAATCATCCTCAAACTATGTGGTAAATCAGGGGAAGCCAGGTAGATTTTAATGTAAGGGCCTTTTGGTCCTGCTAACTCTTCATGGTCTGTAAGCCTCAGATAAGCTCCAGACATCTGCAGTAAAAATAACAGAATATCAAAGGTTGGTGATAACTTTGAGATGATGTGAATGTGTTAATGAACTAATCCCAAAGTAGCAAAAAAAGAGTTTCTTCCTCACCAAAACCCTATAAAAATGAGATTCAAATTCTCGCTCCATCCCAACTTGCATTTCCTAATGATCCATGCTTCTTGAGGGCTCCCAGCTTTGATGTCCATGTAGTCCTGTGATTCTCTGTGTCTCTTCCCTTTCCCATTCTCTGCCACATTACCTGCCTTCCTCTATCACCCTGTCCAGTACCTCACTGTAGCCATCTCTGTACCCTTCTGCTAGTTGTTTCTTTCTGTACTTTCTGTGCCACTTTCCCCTGTGTTTTATTGAAATAGGATTGCAGATTAGTCCTTGCTTCCATTATACCTTTCTCTATGAGTATCCAAAGTTACACATGCTTGCCCCCATTAGAACCATTCTTGACTCTTCATTATTTCTTACCCACTCACCCCCATTTCCAATTTGTTGGCAAGAGCCGCCAATTTTACTTTTGCAATATCTTTCAAGGAAGCCTCCTTCTCTCCTATGAAACTGCCACCATTTCGGTGCAGGTTGTTAATACATCACATCAGAACTATTGCAATAGCATGCTATTGATTCTGTCTACCCATAGAGTCATGAAGAGTCAGATGAAGGAACAACAAAATGCTCACAAATGTGTATATCGTATATATCTAGATAGTCCATACATACATGTTTCCTTTCTCTTTTTCATATACAAACATATATATGATATAGGGACTTACTAAATTAGAAATTAGGAAATTTACATGCATATTTATATGTGTATTTATACATGTGTATATACACATATAAATACATATTAGTATTCACTAATTTGTTTCTATCATTTATATGTATATATTTATATTATATATGTTAGTATAATGTAAACATAAATTTAAATATATTATATATGTATATATGAAATATAAATGATAGAAAAGAATTACTGAATTAGCAATTTATAAATATAAATCAATATTCATTTATAGATTTTTATGTGTGTGTATACATATATACACATATATATGTTTGTTGTTTTTGTTTAATTGTATCCAATGATTTCTGATCCCTTTTGTGTGTGGTTTTGGGGGTATTTTTTTTTTGGCATAGATACTGGAGTAGTTTGCTATTTTCTTCTCCACCTCATTTTACAGATGAAGAAAATAAGGCAAATAGGGGTAAGTAACAGAAGATGATTCTTTCTGGCCTAGTATCCTTTTCATTATGCTACCTAGATGCCCTATGGTCATATATACATAAATATGTGTTTCAATTCTACATTACATATACACACATACACACTTATATTTAAATTCAGATATGAATATGTAAGAAATCTTATATTACCTTATGAAGGTATTATTTTGTATATTACCATATTCTAATATATTTCATGTATATATGGTATATAGGTATAACTTTTGTCCATATCTTTTCTCAAATTATCACATGGAGCACAACAGAATAGTAGATATGAGAGGATCTAGAAAAACTCAGTTCTCTCACAAACACCCAAATGAAACTTTACAAATGTATCAGATGAAGAAAACCCAAGAATATCAATTATAAAAGTCACTTTGTTCAGAGCTGCACAAAAAGATTATTACTAGCTCTCTCCAGAAGCTCTGGATGGAAACCAAATAGGATAAGTAAGAGGGGCAATAGGAAAAAGCATAATCCCACACAGAAAAAAAAAAAAAAAAAACAACAGACCAGACAGGAAAAAGGACCTGAGCAACATTCAGCTGCTCAAAGTATAGAGAAGTGGGAGAGGAAGGAAGGGCTGCTCTGCCCTACCAGACCAAAGCAAAGGTCTGAATCACTGCAAGAGAAAATGACAAGCAATTCCTGCAGAAACTGAGACCTAATTTGATCCATTGTATTAAGGACTAAGGAGGGTCTTTCCTTGTGATCTAGCAATAGAATAGTGGAGTTTCATACCAGCACAAGTTCCCAGTCCAAGTAGTATGAGGAAAGCAATAAAAACATCAAATATAAGAAATAAGTTGAACTGAGAAACACTTAAGACTTAAAGCCAGGAAAAAGTAACTCCATAAGTTCAAAAAGAATTTAAGAGAGAAATAAATTACCCTGGCTATGAGGATGCAAGGATACCTGGAAGAAATATTAGATACAAAATGAACAATCTAAGTAGGTAGGAACAAATACCAAGAATTGTTACCTTTGCACAGATGATGGGAAACTTTACCCAAGAACTGAAAGCCATGACAATTAGAATGAGACATAAAATCCATTTCATGCGGTGAAAAAATATGAAATCCAAAAACAAAATCTAAAAATTAAAAAGCAGAAGGAAAAATTATGAATATTCATGTATCTGTAATACATATGTTAAATATCAATATATTTTAAAACTGACATGAAAGTTATGACATCTCCCCTTCAAAAGTTGAAGTACAATATTTAAACAAATAATAAATAAAAAACAAGGGCAGCTCTCTTGAAATCAGAGGACAAAGTGAAAATAGAAAGAATACAACTATTACTTCCTTAAAGAAACCTCAAGATGAAAATATAAACATAATGGTCAAAATTGAGATCTTCCAGATCACAAAATACATATTTATTTTGTATAACTCACAGAACTCAATAAAATAATTACAAATCAGTGGCAAAAATAAACTAGACTATCAAGGAATGAAGGAAGAATAACACTTGGAGATATAAAACTATATCATAAAGTAGGAGTCATCGAAACCACCTGGAGCAGTTAAAAAGTAGAGCCAAGAAAACAATATATAAAATGGCTACAACAGTGTAAATACAAAAAATAAGTATAGTTCCAAAGAACAGCTATTTTCAGATTTTTTCAATGTATTGATCAGTGATGCTGATTTTTTTCTCTTATTTCCCCTTTTTTTTTAATCTTTGAAAATACTGTTATATGAGATGGTTCTTTGAAAGGGGATACTGATAGAAATTATAATGATGTAAAAGAAAAAACCATTAATATTAAAAACACCTAGAAAGACTAATTTGTAATCATCCTTATATTATTGGGTGATATGATCAGACATATACTAGGAGGTTATTGCAAGAAAGAAGTAATAAGGACCTTCTGTAGGGTGATGTTTATTTGCATTTAGAGAAGAAAGACATGATTGATTATTTGAATATCAGAGAGATGATGTCATGACATGCAAGTGAGCTGGATTTAAGTCAGGGAGGGCTGTGCAAGATGACCAGTTTCACTTTCTCCTCCAAAATAATCTGGATCCAGTGGCAAGATATCAGGGGGACTGAAAATGGCCTTGGAATTCAGTAGGAAACTTGACCTTTTTAAGGCAAGTTCTCAGTTTGAATGAGGCAAAGCCCAATCAGTGATTAAGGAGCTAAAACCTCTTTTACCTAGTTAACAAAAATAACAAATCTATCAGGGAGAAGAAGACCCTCAAAATTTCTGGACAAAACAGAAACAATTGCTATTTATATTAACTCTGAGTCAATCAGGACCAGAACAATGACCAAGTTGGGTTTGGTCTGGGACCTATTATTGGCCAATCAAGAAAAGCCAGAATGATTGGGTTTAAGACATGGTCCTTAGGAAAGAAGTCTAGCCCATAAACCTGCTTAATAAATTGTTAAAAGTATAATTGATTAAATACCTGAGGTAAAGAAGATTAAGGAGTCAAATATGCCTCCAAATTTGTAAAATTGACATTGTATAATTACCTTCCTGTCTTTTCCAAACTTCACCCAAACGCTACACATTACTACTTTTTCTATCAAATTTTTAAAAATCTAGTTAAAGTGGTGTCATATAGACATTGCCTAAGCCTTCCCCGATAGACAAGCATTTATCTGACTTTTAAAGTTCTCCAGGTGGGGGCAACTAGATGGTGCAGTGGATAGAGCACCAGCCCTGAAGTCAAGAAGACCTGAAATCAAATCTGATTTCAAATCTGATTTCAGACACTTAACATTTCCTAGCTGTGTGAAACTTGGGCAAGTCACTTAACCCCAATTGCCTCAGCAAAATAAATAAATAAATAAATATAAATAAACAAATAAAGTTCTACAGGCAACCAGATGATGATATTTCCTGTTTAAGAAATATTTTTTTTCTTGAAAATATTTGCTTTAGCTCAAATACAATACCCTACTCCCATCTTCTTACTGCTTCATGGGAAAGGACCATTCCTCTTGTCTTCTATATGAAAGAGCATTTATGGTGTTATACAAATATACAGAAACCCATTATATCCATCCTCTTTTAACCTGCATCTCAGTATGACATGCAAATTAACTGGTTTATTATAATAGCAGCCATTTAGAAGAAAATTCTCAGAACTGTGCATAATAATTAAATTAGTTTAATCCATATGCCATACACCATTTTTTAAAATGAAGTACTAAGAAAAGGAGTAAACTAAGACATAATATATAACTTCTATCTACATTTAAAAGAAATATCTTCATTAAAAGCAAGGAATAGGGGTGGGCTTAAAGTGTTATACAGACATCAGCAACTGATACAGATAATTCATGTAATATGTCCTTTCTTGGTTCAGTTATCTTCTTATGATAGTTTAGTTATGAAAACCCATTTGGTATGGAAATAAGATTTTGATGGCCTGTAGAAAAGCTAGTTGATAATAAAGCCTCATTTTTGTTTTTTCTAGCACAAATCCTAAATGTTCAATTATAAAATGTTTTCATATTATTAGTATACTTTGTTTTGTTTCACACAAAGACTAAAGTCTTCATTTCATCATCACTTATTATGTAATGAATATTGTTCTAAATTCCACAAATACAATCAATATCTGCTCTATAATTTATAGTCTGGAACCTTGAAACACTTAGGGTGTTCCCCAGGGTTATATGGCTAGTGTATGTTAGAGGTAAGTCTTGAACATTTCTGTAACTTCCAAGATTAGTTCTTTATCTGTTACACTATGCTGCCACTCTTGAAAAATCTATTTAATTGACTTCCAATTTAAGATAGTGACATGAAAACTCAAGGTTTTGTGCAGCTGTTTTTAGAGATCCTTCTCTGAGCCTACACTGTGAGCCAGCAATGCAACCCAGGTCTGAATATGAACAAAGCAACAGCCTTCCTTTATTGCTAGGGAAAAACAAAGCAAAACAAAACAAAAAAATCCTGTAATTTCCTTCTGATCAGCTAGCTCTTGGGCCCTCTGTGAGTTTGGGCTCTGGAAGTTGGGAAGAAGGACAGTTATGGAATAATCCAGCTCTTGAGAGAAAAGCATTCCACTCTTTGTGGAGAAAAGAAGGTTTCTTTATTTCTCCAATCTCCCATCAACTATTATGGTGGAGCAACTTGTCCATAGTAGAGAATTTTCCCAGGTGGAACCAGGCTCAGAGAACCAAGCATAGTAATATGGCCAACACAAATATTGCATCCAGCAGGAGTAGAATGAAGAAATTGAAGAATAAAAAGAACACTATGGTGCTCTGGTTTCTGAGGCATGTCAAATTGTCACATGCTCCCTAAATGTATGCTTTTCTATAGTGTAATCTACATCTATTTCTACTGTTCCCATTTATGCTATGTGTACAGTATAGGACAGTGTGCCTCATTCAAGCTTGGGGTAGGAGGAGGTGTTTTATAGTTACTGTTCCAATTATGATATTGCAATAAAATGCCTGTGATTTGAACTAATTGCATCATCTGGCTGACTATTAAATGCAATTGCACCAGTTGGGACTCATGAGCCATAGTTTTAGGAATGAAATCCTTCAGCATATACTGAACCTTTGATAACTAGCCCCCTGTTAAACTTAGCTTATGAGTTCAAGATCGGAGGGAGATCAGAGGGAATATTCCATATCAGAGACATTGTGAGGCTCACCTTATATACATGATTAATGTCATGTAGGTCTCTGGGGAAAGTTATGTAATTGATATTTTACATGAGTTCCTTCATGAATTTAATTTTTTTCCTTCTTTGAATTTTTTTTTTACTATAACTGTGCCTGATAAATGAATTGGAGACAATATACTAGGTGGTATTATGTAGTAAATTTCACAAACAAGTGACAAATAATCCCAAATTTATCCCATAAGTTGTGTTATTTTATGTATATACATATGCAAATATATACATATATATATCCTCTGACATAAGAGTTTTATGAAATAAACTGTTTACATTATTGCTAGATTTTTTTTAAAAATGCAATCGATCAGATATTACATTTGGGGAAAAAAATCAATCCTGTTACTTGATATTACTAGTTGTAGACATTTATAAAAACAGTTAAAAGGTTTTTATTGCAAGAAATATGATCAAGTTTCATTTAAAATGAAGGGTTTTGCCACTAAAAATTTTTGACAATCATTGGTATAGAGATAATATAATTAGTTCATTAACTGGGGTGGTGAAAGAGAATGAAAAGAAAATGATGGATTTTAGAATCATTAGATAAGAATTGGCTGGAGTTAGACACTGGTTATATTTGGGGGACAAAGAAAAGGGAAGAATCATAGACGCCTCTAGAATTTTGAGTCTGGTTCACTAGAATGATTGTGCCATTGATAAAATTAGTGAAATCTGAAAAGGAGCCAATTTGAAGAGAAAAACTATGAGTACATGTTAACAAGATATTAAGAGTTTTTACTTTTATAGAGACACACAAGTTGTAACTGAACAATTCAGGGCAAGTCATCACATATACATATGATAATAATTGTTTTTTAGTGGAGCATAAGTTCAATTTTTTTTTCCAATAGTGATGATTTTGTGCTGATCCACCTGTAGACTCTTTTCTTCTCTTTTATATGGTCCATGACACTTTTGCACAACATTGGCAAAGATTAGGTATACTGTTTATGGTCATGGTGTAAACCAGGCCAAATCCCTAGAATCATAGTATCTTAGACCTAGATATCATATGTTGCATCTGTTTTTTTTCTTGAATGTATAGACCCAAAAAGCAGAACAATAATTAGCAAAGCAGGGTTTTCCCTGTTGTGACTGAATCTGATTTTACACTATTCTTTATGCCACCAACTGCCCCATCTTCTATTTTTTTGCCCAGGTGAAAAAAAATTATAATTATAATTAAGCTTCTTCTCTTTCCAGTCATTCCCCCATCCCTTTCCACCTCTCCTTTCTCCTCTTTTCTTTTTCCCCCTTCCTCTCTCTCTCTCTCTCTCTCTCTCTCTCTCTCTCTCTCTCTCTCTCTCTCTCTCTCTCTCCCTCTCTCTCTCTCTCTCTCCCTTCTCCCTCTTTCAGTCCTACCCTCTGCCTCTCCCTTCTTCCCTTTCTTCCTCTCTCCCTCACTCTCCTTTCCTTTCTTTCTCTCTTTTTCTTCCTCTCTCTCCTCTTTTCCCAAACTTTTCTCTCCCTTCCTCCTTTTATTTCCTTCATTGTTTGCCCAGTATATCCACCACCCCCAAAATTTCTAATGGATAAACTTATTTAGCAGTTCTTGGCTAGCTTCTAATTTTTTTTCTACTTTTTTGTCTTATGTTGAACTTTATTTTTTTCACATTGGCAACAGCAACTTCAGCAACATCATGCAAAGAAAACTAGAAATATTTCTTCTCCTTCATTTTCTTGAAAGTGTCGAAGTGCCAACTTGGAAAGGGCAGGGAATGGTTCCTTGTCTTAAGCTATCTTTACAATATACTCTTCTTTTCCCTTAGTGCTGTCTTCCCCCCTACTCTCATCCTAGCAACCATTCCCCAAGGACGGCCAGAGAGATTGATATTGCAGAGAAGGCTACATTCAGAGTCGGTTTGGTGATATGTACCAATATATACTCTGGTCTAGTTGGAATCCCCAATTTCATTCCACTTGTTATCTACATCCTGTGAACTATAGCCCACAGGGCAAATATACTTAACTTACATTGATACATTGCCCAGAATCCATTCACTTCGTTTTATATCTTTCGGAATTTCGGTTTATAAACAATTACAGTTAGTTGAATTTTGAGAACATTATTTGGCAGGTCAGGTTTTTTAAGGACAGATTAAATCTAAATGTTTAATACTGTGCATGCAGTACAATTACAGAATTTCTAAACTGTCAGTTTCTTTATTCTTCTTCAAACTACAAATTTCCCTGTTTTCTTTCCCACTCACAACTACCTTACATCTCCATTCCCAAAGATTTATGGGTTGTGGGTATAAATATGCCTATATATGATTACCATACAGAACTCAAATGAGATAAACACATCTTAAGGGAGATTTAATAGGCATCTTACTCATGATCCACAAAATTGTTATGGATTGAAATTTTTTAAAACTAGATAACTAAATTTTTGAACTAATTACATCATATCTATACCAGCAGTTGTTAATTTTTTTTTCAGTAGTGAAGTCATTCATTTTAAATAAAACTTCAGCATAATGCTTGAAATGAAAATCTTCAAATGATTCTGAAATTCAATCTATATCAATAATATCTACTTCTGTTGAATTTTTGTTCCAGTATGAAACCAAAATGTGAACCCAATAAAAGGTTTTAATTGTTGTGTTAGAAAAGCCCCTTAACATTATAAAACATTGATTGCCAGTGCTTGCATAGCCCATGGCATGCAGAAGTGCTCAGTAAATGATTGTTGACTTATTCACTCTAACATGTGGGGAGGAAACTGGATACAGCCTTATAGAATTAATTCCTGACCAACACAGAAGGGAAGGATTACCTCCTATTTCTTGCATGTCATATTCTTGTTGATGAAAGTGAATATGTTAGTTAGCTTTCATAAAGATTATAACAAACTTAAAATGTCGAGCTAAGGGCAATGCACAGATAAATAAATAAATATTCCTTAAATGAATAAATGAAGGCCCTATCTTAATGTTTCATGCCTAATTTATAGTCTTTGTACTTTGCTCCCACACCCTTACTTTGACCAGTTATTTTCTGTCTTTCTGTGTCTACACACTACTAACTCTGTAACATTGGAGGGAAATTTGAGGTTTTGATAATCCAAAATATGCAATCAAACAAATATTAGAGTTTTTAGTGGAATGCTTCCTCTCATTCTTTTCTTCTCTTTATCCCTTCTCCTTTATTTCCTTCCTCCATTCTCCCACTGAACTTTCCTTTCCTTTCTTCTTCCTCCTTTGCAATAGGCTTATTTTTCCAATTATACTTAGCTCAGATTAACCTAAGAATTATTTTGTATTCTCTGAGCACATAACCCTTAGCAGCCAAAGGTGATAAAGGAACATGATGGATGGAAGGAAGAAACCAATTTAAAATTTTAAATTTGCCTTGGATAAATCACAAATTAGAAAACTCAATGTGAATAAGCAAGAGTTACCTATTTAATTTTGGGAGATGGGGGAATCTATAAAAGCAACCTTCTGTTTTTCATGATTATTTATCTCCTTGGTTAAGGTCACATTAAATTCTATTCTAGTCCTCAATATTAGTAATTTGAGCTAATGTCTTCAAACTTAAAAATATAATTTTAGCTCTATCATTTATTCACTGATAAAAATATGAAATAATATCAGGCACAAGACTAACCCTGGTGTGACACCACTCAATGTCTGCTCTGAAGGCTGAAGTAAGCAATTGATTATTACTTTTTGGATATGCCCTTTACCAGTTATGTACCCATCTATTCAGCACTGTTAATGCCATGGGTTCCTAATGCAATTAAACTGATCCCTCCCTCTTTTTTTTCAATATGTGACTGAGACTGAAAAATGATTCATATGGAGAAAATCTACAGCTTTTCCTGGCAAAATAGCCATGTATACACAGACAGCTATACACACAAACTATAAGGGCTTATATGTAATAATAAATCATTAATACTAAAATTAGGTCTTTCACACTTTACACTCAGAACAAAATATTGTCCCTTATTTAAGTGAAAATGTAAACTTAACATTTATAATTTTAGCTTCTTTCTTCTCTGTATAAATTTTTAAAATTCCATTTCAAGAAAGATGAGCACTAATTCAAAGAGAGAAAGGAAAGAAAAACCAGCTAAGAGGTGTTTCTAATGGCAATAAAAAGTTTAATTTGATCTGTTTTACACTAAATTTAAGTTGAGCCCAATGTTTACATTTATGGAAGGCCTCAGAATCTAATCTTGAATGAAATTTTGAAAACACACAAGTTTGTTGTTGTTTTTAATTTAAACCTCCTTTCCCTTTATTGCATTTTAAAATGCAACTAATTTGCAAAGAAATATACACCAACACAAAATTGAGAAGAGACAATAAGAACTTATTGACTAAGGTTAGCTCTCTGCCTCCTATCCCCAACCTACCCCCCATCCCTGACTTCCAGACTATGGCAGCAATATGCCATGCTAGCTAGACTATAAATGTTCTGCTTTTAAAATTCTCTAACAAGGTGAGTGAAACCTTTCTAAGAACACTATTATCAAGAGACACCTTTGAACTGATCTATCCCGAAGAATAACCCCCAGAAAAGTAAAAAAAAATAATAATAATAACTTTCATATGTTTGTGGCCACACAGTGCAGCTCTGACTTCTGAACATTTTTCCCCAATTATTTTTGTAAAGTATTGATCGCAATTTAATTTTGCAGTCCCAACATGAGAGGCGCTTCATGCTGAAATGTCTCACAGGAGATTGTAATCAGGGTCTAGCCTGAAGGTGAAGTGCTGGTACATAGGTTTTACTCTATTCCTCCACTCTTCATCAGCTCTGGGATTGGAGCAGAGGGCATTCTCAGGCAGATTAATTTTTGACGATGGGATCGATGGAAGATGTTTTTTCCTCCTGACATTGAGTCATCTAATTTGCTGTTTATCTTTGGCTTATTGAATTTTGAGCATTGTTAAATCATACCTTTCAGCTGTTTAATTTCATATGTGAATTTTGCATTCCCCTCTTGTACTTTGGCATAACTCTTTTACCTAAAATGAGCAGGATGATGGGCTTTTTTTGACATCAGGTTACCTCTTTCGAGTCTGTTAAGTACTCCAAGGTAATGTTATAGTACTTTCTAGGCTTTTTTCTTTGCTTGTGGCCATAGATCAGATCATCTCTAGGGAAATCATTACTTGCTATCATTATTATCCCTTGCACCTTCATCTATTCTCCCTTGTTTCCTGATTCCATTGCTTGATGAAGTGCCTAGATGTGAGAACACCTTTAACTCAGGTCTAATAATTAACCCCTTCATAGACTAGGCTGAAAAATACTTTATCTACCATTCCTCCTCCTGATCCTGTAACATACTTCAACGTTTGGAATTGCTTATAGTCTTGCCAAATGGCTTTAATCATCTCTTCCCCCCACCTTTTTTTAAACTGTAAGTTGTTTATTTTACAAGTGTATCAATAGTCATTTAAAATTATTTCTATATAAGGGGAATAAAGGATTAAGCATTTATACAGCACCTACTATGTGTCATGCATTATTCTAAGTGCTTTATAAATATTAACTCCTTTCAGACTTTCAACAACCTTGTTCAGTAAATGCTATTATTATCCCCACTTTATAGTTAAGGAAACTGAGGCAGATAAATATTAAATGGCTGGCCCAGGGTCATAGAATATGTGTTCCTGATTGTAAGCCCAGTATTCTGTCCATTGCACCAACTAGCTGCCTCTCAATAAATAATAAAATAGAGCCTATGTAGCTTTCCCTAAAGTGTGATGTGCTATGGCTTGATATCATATGTAATTAGATTGTTTTCTAAACTTTTGCCTTATCTGGACAATAAGTAGAAATACCCCCTGTAGTAGTAATATTGTATTTAATATAATTCAAATATTTGAATGAATATATACATAACTACCTATTAATATATAAAATTCAAAGAGGATTTTTAATTTTATAGGTGTAGAAAGTATCATTTGCTAGAACATAAAATGATAGACACATTCAAGAAGGATTTGTTGAATGTCTACTGTGGGTAAAGATTTGGGTTTGGCTGATGCTAAGTGAAGTGAGTAGAGCCAAGAGAACATTTACATAGCAACAAGATTATACGATGATCAGTTCTGATGGATGTTGCTCTTTTCAACAATGAGGTGATTTAGGCTAATTCCAATGGTCTTGGGATGAAGAGAATCATCTGTACCCAGAGAGAGAACTGTGGGGACTGAGTATGGATCACAACATAGTATTTTCAATTTTTTTGTTGTTGTTTTCTTGCATTTTGGTTTTTTTTCTCATTTTTTTCTCCTTTTTGATCTGATTTTTCTTGTGCAGCATGATGGTTGTGGAAATATGTAAAGAAGAATTACACCTGTTTAACATATATTGGATTACTTGCTGTCTAAGGGAAATGGGTGGGGGGGAAGAAGGGAGAAAAAAATTAGAACACAAGATTTTGCAAGGGTGAGTGTTGAAAACTATGCATATATTTTGAAAGTAAAAAGCTTTAAAAAATCTGGATTTGGTAACAGAAAGATGTAAAGTTGGGTCAAGTACAATCCTTCCACTCATGCTGAAAAAAGAATTTTTTGCTGTGCCCAGATGAACACCAAAATCATTAGTCAGTTAAATAAATAAACTAAAAATAAAATAAACCCACTAAATGAAAAAAAGCACAGATTGAGAGTATAACAAAATGATTGGTTCATTGATTTCATTTTTTAAATTTGTTTTTAAATTTCCAGAAGTCCTTTGAGAATTATGTTATCTGATTATATTATTACCTAACTTTTATCCTTCCATTTTCTCCACAAAAATAGCATGAGATTTTTTCAAAAGTTTGCTAAAAATCTATGTAGACAATATCCACCGCATTTATCTTATCTGCTAATTTAGTTATCCTGCTTCAAAAAAAAAAAAGAAAATCAGTTTAGTTTGAATCTGATTCTTGTCTGTGCATTGAGTATTCTCTTTAATTTTCCCTTTTTAAGGAAAAATGTAGCCAAAATCATTTTGTCCAGGGAAAAGTCAAGATTGAAGTCATGAATCAAAGAAAGTTAGAAATGAAGAACTCCTTTCCCAACTGAGAAATCAGTCTTCCTCTACCTATAAATTTGGCTGCAATGACTAAGTAAAAGTGAAGAATTGATACAGGTTGCCAGATCTGGAGCCTCTCTGGAGCCTCTAAGTTAGGCAAAAAAAAACCCAGCAACTAAAAGTAGCTGATTTGGGCTCAGAAGTGTATACTCAGCATTCTACATCTAAATCAACAGAATGCCACAGTAGCCTTTTGGAAATTTAAAAACAAATTTAAAAAATGAAATCAATGAACCAATCATTTTGTTATATCTCCTCTAGTATTGTTTCCACTCTGATCCAGGCTCTCATCCCCTCCTGTCTGGACTATTGCAATAACCTGCTGATGGGTCTTCCTGTCTCAAGTTTCTTCGAACTCCAATCATCCTTCCTTCACCCACCAAAATAATATTCCTAAAACCTGCATCCAAGCATTTTATTCTCCTACTCAATAAATTCCACTGGTTCCTTCATGCCCCTGGAATCAAATACAAATGTTCTGTTTGATGCTCTAGTTCTTCCTTTCCAGGCTTATATCCCACTCTCTGCCACATTCTCTTGTATCCAGTGACAATTTTGGTGCTACAAACAAGAAATTAATCTCTCACCTCTGGGGGTTTTCTCTTATTGACTCCCCTTCCCAGAACACTATCCTCTCATTGCTTCCCACCCATACCCCCTTCCATTTCCTCTGGTTTCCTCTAAGTCTCAATTAAAACTCCATTTTTATAGAAAGTCTTTCTCAACCCCTCTTAATTCTAATGTTTTCCTTTGTTAATTATTTCCTGTTTAAAATGTATATAGTGTATATATATTTGTTAGCATGTTGGATGGTAAGTTCCTTAGCACTTTGCATGGTGACTGACATATAGTAGATGCTTAATGTTTTTTCAATGATTCATTGAAATATATTTAGAACTTGTTGGATGGCCAGACTCAAAGAGTAGTTGTTAATTATTCAAAGTAAAAAAAGGCAGGAGGTTTGGATTATCACAAATATCTGTGCTTAATTCTGTCTTTTTTTTTTACATTTCTATCAATGATTTTTCTAAAGACATAGATAGTATGTTCTTTATTTGAATAGTTATGATTTCTAATTCCATCAGTTTTATTCATTAAAGTCTTAAAATAGTAATACGCCAAAAAAAAGTTTAAGGAACACAATGTCCTGCATTTCCAACCAGTAATCACTTCTTAATGTGATCTAACTTTAGTCTGTGTCCTTGAAACATTGTTTCTTCATATTCACATTTTTTCAGTTTTTAATAATTAAAAGATTTTTTTTCTGCCTCTTTAAAAACATCTAATTGCTCTCATGTGAAGAAGGAATAACTTTATGTACTGCAAGGTGATTTAACTATTTTTATATTAGGATTCATTTTCTATCCCAAGCTTCTCAAAGTCTATATGAAAAAATATTTTTATAGCTATATTTCAGCAATTTTTATTAAACCAAAATTCTTTTTTCTTCTTCTTTCAGCAAACTGTTCTTCTATGAGAAAATATTTTATATCCTTTACTAATTAATTCAACATTTTTTTGGTCAAGAAATACTTTTTCTGCATGGCGGCCCGGGAGGCGCTGCTGGGCGTCCTGTGGCTTGTGTCCGTGACTGTGAGCACGGGGCCGTGGGGGGCAGTGGCCGCCGCCGCGGGGGGCGACGAGACGGTCAAGTGCGAGGACCTGAGAGTGGGACAATATTTTTGTAAAGATCCTGAAATAAATGAGGCCACTCAGGAACCTGTTAACTGTACAAATTATACAGCTCATGTATCATGTTACCCAGCACCCAACATCACTTGTAAGGACGTCAGCGGCAATGAAACCCATTTTACTGGAAATGAAGTTGGTTTTTTCAAGACCATACCTTGCCGTAATGTAAATGGCTATTCCTATCGGGTGGCAGTTGCTCTCTCATTATTTCTTGGCTGGTTAGGAGCAGACAGGTTTTACCTGGGATACCCGGCTTTAGGTTTGCTAAAGTTTTGCACTGTAGGATTTTGTGGAATTGGCAGTCTGATAGATTTCATTCTCATTTCAATCCAGATTGTTGGTCCTTCAGATGGCACTAGTTACATTATAGATTATTATGGAACAAGACTTACAAGACTGAGCATTACCAATGAGACATTTAGAAAAACACAGAAGTACCCATAGATATTTAGAAAATAACTCAATGGTTTGGGGCCTCCTTGATTTTAAGAAAACTCCAGAGGGTGAATTCCCAGGCTTCCTCATTGTCCCTCTTTGCACAGCACGTCGTGGTCGCTTCAATGTGATTTTTACTGGAGTTTTTCTTTTCTTTTCTTTTTTTTTTTTTTGATATTTTATTCTGAGATTTAGTTGACTGGAGACTGAAGCCTTTTGTCTCCTATGAGGGCTTTCTCACCCCCCACTTGCCTTTCTGTCCCACCCCAAATGCCTTTTCTAGATGCAAGTTGTGGCTTCTCATTTTTCCTTCTTCAAAATAAAACAATAGAATGGTCAAAAAAAAAAGAAATAATTTTTCTTCCATTTTAGTATTAAACTGCTCTATGTGAAAAGGCTGTAGTACCTTATATGGATGGACACTTACATGTATCTAAAATTAATCTCTGAAAAAAAAAGTCATCAAATTTTAATGGCACAGGATTTGAGGGGGCTAGCACAATGTATGGAAAGAAATATATTTTGAAAAGACTTTGACAATAAATTAACAATTATTAACAATAAATTAAACCAAATAAAATTAATTTAATTGGAGACAAATGTGAATTTTTCAATTTGAATTGAAAGGTATTATCTTCAAAAGTACAAGATAGGGGAGGCTTGGCAAGACCCAAAGGTCATCTGAAAATTATTTTGGTGGACTGAAAACCCAATATATGTAAATACTGTGATAAAGCAGCCAAGAAACCATTATCTCTAGGCAGTATTAATCGATAAGTATTTTCCAAGAATACTAGGTGATAATACCACTATAATCTGCCCCAAACAAACCATGTTTAAAACTATTGATTTCAATTCTGAAGGCCTCATTTAGGAAGAACATTGATGACTTGGAAAGTGCCCATAATGGGGCCATGAAAATGATGTATCTTCCAGTTCAAGTCATATGAAGATTAATTGGAGAAACTGGGAATATTTAACCTGGAAAAGATTAACCTGGAGAAGATTTAGGGGCACGTGAAATGTTTGAAGGGCTGTTGAATAGGAGAGGGTATTTGCCCTGTTCAGTTTAGTTCCAGGGGTCAGAACCAGGAGTACTGGATAAATATTACAAAGAAGAAAATGCAGGTTTAATATAACAACAACAACAAAAAAAAAAAAAAACCCTTTCAGAAAACTATAGCTTTTGAAAGTTATAATGAGCTGCCTTAGTAAATATTAGGTATCCCTTATTAGAGATCCTTAAATAAAGGCTACATGTTATAGAGGAAATTACTTTTCAGATATTGGTTGGATTAGGTAGCCCCTGAGCTCTCTTCCAACACTGATGTTCTATTATTTAAAAAGTCATGTTTTATTTCTCCCAGTTTTATATAGCTGTTTCAGTAACTGCATTCATATTCTTAGGCCTTGTGTCAATTCATGCTGGGTTAGTAATTGAGCACATTTATTGGCATTATTTTACTTTTTTTGTAGAGGAGAAGCTGCAGGACCCAGTGGAAGATGCATAGATAAAAATACAGTAGGAAATTTAAATCTAAATTCTTATTTGTGTAACATTACTTGTAAAGGCTGATATAAAGGACTGAAACTTAAACTACATATATATATATATGATTAAAAGAAATTTTAAAATGACATGAAAATAATTTTACAGAGGAAGAAATTTTGGTCCAGGGGGTAACCTATCCAAGGTCAGACAAAGTGTCAGCAAAGGGATCTGAATCCAGGTCCACTCTATGCAGTCATTGCTCTGAATGCTGCAAAAGAATACATTAGATCCATATAATTTAATCAATTTTAGAAGCCTTTAGAAGCATGAAAAATGAGTTGGAGTCATATGGCTGCAAATTCATGCCATTTTTAGTGAAACCAATGCTTCTAAATTGTGCTCTTCAAATTAAATGTACAATAGTACTGATGTTTTCAAAGTACTCTACAATAATGCCAATTTCTTAGAATTCCCATATCTAAGTAAATATCATTTATGCCTTACCAAAAGACTCACCCCCCATTTAATTTTCAAGTGTTTTCAGGCAATAGAAAATGTAGAACTGCCTAGAGGCAATTAGGAAGCATAGTGAATAGAATGAAGATTTGGAGTTAAGAAAATCAAATTTCAAAGTTGGTCTAGACTTTTACCAGCTATGTGACCCTGGCTGAATCATTAACCTCTGCCTTCCTCAGTTTCCCCATTTATAGGGGATAATACAAAGCACCTATGTCTCATGAGATAATATTTGTAAAATATAACAAATTAATTACAATTAATTATAATATTACAATTTAGCACATTGGTATATTGTAGTCAATAAATTTTTATTGATTGATTAATTATTAGTTAAAGCATTTTTAAAACCTTAAAGTATGCTATAAATGATAGTATGATGTTGATCATGATAATGTTTCCCTCTCCATTGTAAGGTAGTCTTCACAACCTTTTCATGGAATCTTATATTAGAGCTGTAAAGAATCTTAGTCATATAGTATAATCCTCTCATTTACAGAGAAGGTAACTGAAACCTTAGAGGTGAAATGACTTACCCAACTTAATAGAAATTGAATAAGTTATTTTTGCTATATCACATTGTAGAATGTTTTCACAGAACTGGCCTTTTTCCTTTAATTTTTTTGACATATAATAAGCTCTATAGATTTCTTTTTTTAGGTTTAACATTTAAAAAAAAGTGTGATTTATCTATTTCATTTGTGATTATTGCTTTAACAAAGATTTCCATGGGGATGTTGTAATAATTCAACTCATTCCCCTTCTGCCCTCCTAAACATTTTAAGAACTCTGGTTAAAAATTGTCTTTAAGCTTCAATATGAGATCTCTTGATTCTTTCCTTTCTGAAATTTCAAGCTATGCTGTTCTTCTCCATTCTCCACTTTATTATTGGCCTTTTATATTTCTGCTAATTGTTTCAAACACCCGCTATAGAATATGATACCTGCAAAAGTAATAATTACAGGGAATTTGTCAGACCAAATTTGTCCAGATAGGAACTACACAAATACCATCCTGTTATAAGATATAAATACACCATATAAAGGACAAAATTGTCTGTAGAACTATCTGCTGGTGAGTGGGAAATAAGTCATGCTCTGAAGCTTGCTTATATAGGTAATGCCCATTCTTTGGTGTGTGTGTGTGTGTTATTCAAGACAAACACAAACCACATCCTGTGCTCTGTGTTATCAGTCCTATCAAATAGAAAAATACTCCCTTTTGTTGAGCCATTGCACAATTCTAACCTGTTCCGGTGAAAGGCATTATCTAATAATGGTTAGCATGATACTAATGGATTCCACTACTTTCTGATTTGAATGAAGAAAAATAGGTTTATCTTAACTGCACAGATAGTTTGAAATACTGGAAATATCAAGAGAGTAGTTGTTTTGAATTTTTCCACTGGTTCTGTCCCTTGATTAGTTGCATGACTTTTGTCAATAATTTAATCTACCTGGACTACAATTTCCTTATGTAAGAGGAAAAGGGATTATCTCATGTACTAAAAGTTCTTTCAGCTCTAAAATCTATTATTTCATGATAATAAATATTAGAACCTTGTTAATATTCAGAGTTCAATCTTCACTTCCATTACTAAAAAGAAAATCCTAATTATCATACTAATCTGAACATATCTGAGGTTAATATATAATTGTTCAGTTCTTGGAGGTACATGTTACTTTGGTCTTTGTAAAGCTAGAGATAAACTACTAGGTAGGGTAAGGGCATTTGAAGTCATATTGGCTTCATTGAAAAAACGAAGGATAACCAAAATAAATGATTTGTAAGGGAGTATCTGTGAGAGAACTGATTTTAAGAGGGCAAATCAAGCATCAGTAGGTAGAAGTAACAGGATGGTGGATTTTTGTTCACTACAAGAAAAAACTTTACAATGAAAGATGGAAGGACAACAACAAAAATGAGTTATCTAATGACAAGACTTTCAATAAGTTGTCTCATAAATTGCTTATCCCTGGAAGCAAAAGGTTAACTTCAGATGTCATAAGAAGAAACTAAGTTTTAGGGAGGAATTGGATTATGATCACTTCTAACTCTACCATCCTATGATAATGAAGAGAAATGTCAAAGCTTTCTATAAAAGCAAAAATAATTCATGTCTCCAAATAGAATCTTGTAGTGTGCCTTTATAAAGGGAGGAATCTATTTTGTGAACCCATTTCAGTAAATAATATAGGGCATATGATCTAATCATTAATCAAAATGCATTTTGATATATGCAAGGCAAAATTCTCTTTAACACACACAGTAGTAGAAAGAGGAGAAGAGTTTCAATAACTCTTGTACCACATTTATACTAAAACAAAAGGAAAACATAAATTACTCCTTATTCAAAAGCATTTTAAGAGTCCAATTTTAAAATATTATTCATAAATATTTTTGTTTTCTTCTTCCTTTCTTTTTTCCTCTCTTCCTTTCCTTTTTTCTTTTCCCCTCTTTCTTTTTCCTTTTCCTTTCCTTTCCTTTATCCTTTCCTATCCTTTCCTTTTTCCTTTTCTTTCCGTTATCTTTTCCTTTCCTTTCTTTTATCCTTCCCTTTCCTTTCCTTTTCTTTTCCCTTTCCTTTCCTTCTTTTATCATGAACAAAATCTAGGTGCCATTTGAAATTAGTTTAAAATAGATTAAGAAATTTTGAGTTAAATTTAGGAAGATACCAAAAACTACTAATTGAAATAAAGTTTTCCTTTCTTTTATATTAGAAATTAAATGGTCAATACAGGAAGGGTCTTCATGATTCTACTGAGGGAGACCAGGTAGTGAAATAAGTCAATTCTGTGTGTGACTTGGAAATGTGCCAGAGTGAACGCAGGCAACCACTTGTCTGTGTGGCGTTGTTTAAATGGGTAAATGCCAAGATTGGCCCGAGGTTTAATTGAAATAAGCAGCTGCATGGGTCGCATCAGTGGAAGGAGCAAGTATTCGCAGGTGCAAGAGGGCCATGGGCTCATCTATTGTAAATACTAAAGTAAACAAGTAGTGCTACTCATTTATCCTCTTAAAATTTCCAACTTCAGGCTTAAATTGAAAGCAGCCCTTGGCATTGCTTATGTGTTTAGTCATCCAGTAGCTAGCTTAAGGTGCCTCCAGCTTCCTGAGTTCAATAAGCAAGACAGTTACTCATGTCTATAAGAAAACAGAAACCCAGGTACTGTATCTGCAGGAGCCAAAGCTCAGAAAAGATCTCAAAATCACGGGAACTTGGAGCAGGTGTCAAATGACTTTCACAGTGCTCTATGCCAGTCTTTTTACCCCTTTTCACAGGCAATCTTAAAGTTGTTGTTTTTCTTCAAGAAAGCTCCTGAGGAAAAAAAAGAAAACAAACCTATTCTCTCCCATCTCTGATTCCATATGGGCCACTATAATCTTATTCTTGTTTGTTTGCTTGGGGGCATTAGAAACACTAAGGCCAGCCCTGCTAAGTGTTTAATTCCCAATGCATCCCTGGTAGTCTCTGTTAAAGATATTGAGCTAAAATGGATGTTGTGAGTTTAAAATAAAATCAACATTTTTACCACACAATCTTTACGTTGGGCTAAAGAAAGTCTGGGCTAGACCTCCCTCAAGAATATAAAATTTCATCTTCATCATTTGAGTCAGAAATATTTACATTAGTGTTTGTTAATTTGATATTTTTATAGTTGAAGACAATTCTAAAAAGAACTTCAAGTTAATTCATAAATAACTGATCATTAGAGACAATATTCATCTCCACCACACTGCATCAAATATTGTTTTTGTTTCTATAAGTTTTTTTAGGAACTTGTTGGATATATATTAGAATGCATTGAATAAATGTCTCCTCTCTACTGATGGCATACTAACACTAATAAAAACAATTGTTGTGTATTGCCATAATGTAATATTAGTGCATTGTTATAAAAAGAAGATTTCAAAGAATATGGAAAATTATGTAAACTAATGGAGAATCAAGTAAGAAGAACCAGGAAAAAAAAAGACACAAGGATCACACACACACACATACACACACACAAAATGAAGATAGAAAGAACAATAAAGGAAGATAGTTATAATGGCCATATGTTTCAAGAAAAGTTGAGAGTATGTATGTCCCTCTCTTTTTTGGAAAGAATAAGTGCTATGTTTGGAGGATGGTATGGATTGCACAGGTAGCAAGGTTACAGAATGGGTAAAGCATAGGCCCTGGAGTCAGGAAGATATGAATGCAAAATTGACCTCAAGCACTAATTGTATAATGCTGGACTAGTCATCTAATCTCTGTCTGCTTCAGTTTACTAATCTCTAAAATGGGAATAATAATGATAGCCCTTACCTCTCATGGTTATTATGAAGATAAAGTAAGATAATAATTAAAATGTAATTTTCAAACTTTAAAGTGCTATATAAATGCAGTAGCTGTTATTGTTATTAACTACTATTTCTACAATTACTATTGTTAGATATGATTGCTATTTGTTAGTTTTATTTCCTTCCTTTCTTCCTTCCTTTCTTCTTTCCTCCCTTCCTTCCTTTCTCCCTTCCTTCCTTCCTTTTCTTCTTTCCTAACTACACTCCTCCTATGCTTTCCATTTGGAATAATTTTCTCAAATATTTAAGATGATTTGGTTTGTATCTTGGGAATCCAATCTCAATATCACTTAGAGACTTGAAAAATAAAGCTTGGGTACTAAAATGGAGGAAGGCTTTCCAATCCCTTTCAATTAGGATCATGCATGGATAAACTAGAAGCCATGGTTCCATTTTTATTTGGAATGAGGGAGCAAGGGAGTTGGGAATTGGGACGATGCTGTGGTATCAATTCCAATAATATACTTCTATAGTGCTCAGCTGGATGTGAACAAAAACCTCCTTATTCTTGTCTGACTTCTGGAACCATCAATATGCTCCCTGAAGCAAGAAAAATCAGGACAGAGACCAGGGAAGCTCAGCTACTGATCTGGCACTCTGGGCTCTCCTGCAAACCTCAGCAACATCTGCTTTGCCACTGGTCGGTAACATAAATTGGGCCATCCAAATCTACTACATTTCTTTTAGTTTTTTCCCCCCTTCTAAGTGAATTTTATCTAAGCTTTCTCTTATTTTGTCCCATCAGTGAATTTGACAGTGGCACATTATTCTAAATTTTTTGCTCTGAAATGGCTGCTCAGAAGAGAATTTTCCTACATATAAAATAGAAATGTTATCCAGAGAAGAATTTTCTATAATATAGTGCTTTCTTTTTCAATTTTGGTCCAGAGATTTTGAGGGTATTACTGTTGTTTTCCTGAGACATCCCAAGAAATGGGATGGGTAGAAACTAGACTACATGAAAAAAAGCCAGAATTGGTTCAACTGGGTGAATGAATGCTATGAATGATTTGAAAAGATTAATTTTGTAGTCTAACAAAATGGAAAGAAAATAATTTTTGTCTATCATATGTTTGTAATTTATTGAATATATCAGGAAAAATCTGACCCACTCTTCAGATCCTTAATACCCCATTTCAAAACATACCAATTACATTTTTTTTAATGTTGGAAGAATTTTTTGGTTTATTTAATATTTTTATTTTTTCCCAGTTACATGTGAAACAATTTTTTATATTTGTTTTTAAAACTTTGAGTTCTAGATTCTCTTCCTTATCCTCCCCTAGTCCCATTAAGAAAGCACCTGTAAAGTTATGTAAAAAACATTTACATAAAAGTCAAGTTGTAAAAGAAAACATAAATCACTCCTCCTAAAAAAAACCCTAAAGAAAAATAAAGGTGACAAAGAGAGAGAATGCTTCAATATGTATTTAGACACAATCAATTCCTTCTCTGGGTATGGATAGAATTTTTCATCACAAATCCTTCAGAATAGTCATGGATCATTGCATTGCTAAGAATAGCAAAATCATTCATAGCTTATTATCCCAGAATATTGCTATTATTTTGTACACAGTACATTTCACTTTGCTTGAGTTCATGGAGGATTTTCCAGGTTTTTCCAAATGCATTCTGCTCATCATTTCATTTTCCATAGAAGAATAGTATTCCATCATAGTCACATGCCATAATTTATTCAGCCATTTCCCCAATTGATGGGTATCCCCTCATTTTCCACTTTTTTGCCCTGAGGATAGAGATGATATAAATATTTTTGTACATATAGGTCCTTTTCCCTTTTTTTAAAAATATCTTTTAGAATTCATGCCTAGTGGTGGTATTGTTACCTCAAAGGATATACATGATTTTATACCTCTTTGATCAAAGTTCATATCTTTTGATCATTTATCAATTGAGATATGGCTCTTATTTTTTTAAAATAAATTTGACTGAGTTCCCTTTATGTTTGAGAAATGAGGCTTTATCAGAGAAACTTGCTTAAAAATTGTTTCCCCAAATACTATTGCTAACAATATTTCCCCTCACCCCATTTATTCTATTTTCAATCTTCTTTCACCCTGACCTTCCTCAAAAGATTTTTGCTACTGACCACTCCCTCCCCCAATATGCCCTCTCTTTTATCATTCTCCCTGCTTTCTGTATTCCCTTCCCTTCCTATATTCCTCCAGGGTAACATGGATTTCTATACCCATATTAAGTGTGTATGATATTTCCTCTTTGAGCCAATTCTGAGGAGAGTAAGGTTCACTCACCTCTTCTTCCTCCACTTTTCCCCTCCATTGTAAAAGCATTTCCTTGCCTCTTTTATGGCAGATAATGCCAATCCACTTTTCCCTTTCCCATTCTCCCAGTATTTTTTAGATATTATCCCTTTATTCAACTCACATTTGTGCCCTCTTTCCATATATACTCCTTCTAACACCATAATAATATGAAAGTTCTGATGAATTTCAAGTATCATCCTCCCATGTGAGAATATAGACAGATAAACTGTATTAAGTCCCTTATGATATCACTTTCTTGATTACCTTCTTATCATATCATATTTTCTATTCAGTTCTGGTCTTTTCATCATGAATGCTTGAAAAGAAAGTCCTCTATTTCTTTAAATTTCATTAAATTAAATTCCTCTGAAGGATTATACGCAATTTTTCTAGATACATGATTCTTGGTTGGAATCCTAGCTCCATTGCTTTTTGGAATATCATATTTGATCTTTTAATGTAGAAGCTCATTGATCTTGTGTTAGACTTGTTGTGGTTCCGCTATACTTGAATTGTTTCTTTTTGGATGTTTTCAATATTATCTCCTTAACCTAGAAGTTCTGGAATTTGGGCACAATATTCTGGGGAGTTTTCGTCTGGGGATTTCTTTCAATTTTTATTTTACCTTCTGGTTCTAGAATATCAAGACAGTTTTACTTGATAATTATTTGACAGATGATGTCCGGATTCTCTCTTTTTTTTGATCATAGCTTCCATGTAGATCAATAATTTTTAAATTGTCTCTTCTGGATCTATTTTCCAAGCAGTTATTTTTCCAATGAGATATTTCCCATTGTTTTCTATGTTTTTTTCTTTTTTCTTTTTTCAGTTTTTCTTTATTGTTTCTTGATTACTTATAAGTCATTAACTTCCATTTGCTCAATTCTAATTTTTAAGGAATTATTTTCTTCAGTGAGCTTTTGTACCTCTTTCCCCATTTGGCCAGTTCTGCTTTGTAAGGCATTCTTCTCCTCATTAGCTTTTTGAATTTCTTTTTGAAGCTCTCTTAATTCTCTTCCTATTTTTTCCTCTAATCCTCTTACCTGATTTTCAAAATCCCCTTTGAGCTTTTCCATAGCCTGAGACCAATTCTTATTTCTCATGGAGACTTTGGATGTAGAAACTTTGTCTTTGTTGCCTTCTTCTGAGTGAGTGTTTTGATCTTCCATCTCACCATAATTACTTTCAATGGTCAGAAACTTTTTCTGTTGTCTGCTCATTTTCCCAGCCTATGAGTTGGCTTTTAACTCTTTGTTAAAGGAGGGCTCTGTTTCCAGGGTGGAGGGTGCACTGCCCTAAGCGTCAGGGATTTTGTACAGTGTTTTCAGAGCTCCTTCTAGGGACCTGACCACAAGCACTCTTTTCTGCTCCAGAGCCATTAGCAGTGTCCCTATCTCTCTGTAGCTATAAGATGTAAAGTGCTAAAGCAACAGAGTCCTTCCACAGTTCCAACAGAGAAAACTCCTGTGAGCTGAGGCCTCTGGAAGCCACTACTGTCTATGGCTTTTCCTGGTGTACTGGTTCTCCAAGGCCTTCTAACCCTACTGACAAACTTTTTCCGCTAACCTACTAAGACATCTTGGGTATCTCTAGACTGAGAGCTCTGGAAGCCTCTGATTCCCAGTCCCTAGGCCTGTTTCTGTTTTGCAGATGGGAGGCTGAGGCTGGACTGTCCTGTGACCATCCTGGTGGGGTCTGCACCAGGACTGCATGCTCCCACCCTGGTCCCACAGACCTTTCCAGCTCACCTACTAAGTTGTCTTTAGTTGGATATGGTTCTACTCTGTCCTTTTCGGTGCTCTGATGCCCTAAAATTTGTTTAAAGAAATTTGCATCACTTTGTGGGACATGCCAGTGAGTTCCTGCCTGTATCCAACCATTTCCATAACCATTTTGGTTCCTCCTTCTCCAATTTAGGATTTTTAAAAGCAAAACCTATAATTATCTCAGCAATTATGTGTGAAAATTCTCATTTTTATTCATTGCATCAGAGAACAATGACTTCTATTTGCTAGGTTTATCCAGTTCTCTGTTCTTCCTAAGTCTAGATATCTCTAAGATTAGGAAAATGTTTATTATGTGAAAATATACAAAAGGTCTCAGGAGACATGTGCTTTTGAAGGAATAAGGCCTTGAAAGACTTGAAAGGGCAGAGATTTACTCCTGCTTTATGGTTCCTCTTCTTATTTACCTACTTGCTATTGCTATCAACATATATTAAGCTAGAGATAAATGACTGGGAAGAGACATGATACGGACAGTAACATTTGCTGACCTAGATAGTAGGGAGGTATAGTGGATAGTGCTGTTATTGTTGTTTGTCTTTCATTCTCAAAAAAACCCCATAACATCAGGGAGTTGATATCATGATAAGCAAGTGAACTGAATTTAACTGAGGGAGGGTTGGACAAAGTCACTTGCTTCACTTTTCCCTCCAGAGCCATCTGAGTCCAGTGGTCAGATATAGATCAGTGGACAGGAAATGGCCTTGGGTACAATGGGAAACCTTGACCTTTTTATGCTAAGGCCCTTAACAGGTCTCAGTCTGACTGAGACAAAGCCCATTAATTCATTGATTAAGGCTAGGTAAGATAGTGGAAAGCACAGTCCTGTTGGACAGGACTTGATGTGGTGACTTCATTGGCTCCCATGGGCTTAATCATAAGCTCTATGAAGATGACTCATGTCACATTATCCCTCCTAAACTACAGTTTCATATCAACAACTGCATCAAATGCCATCAACATTTCAAACTGAGGAGGCAGTTAGATGGCACAGTGGATAGAGTGAAGTCAAGAGGACTTGAGTTCAAATCTGACCTAGCTGTGTGACCCTGGGCAAGTCACTTAACCCCAATTGCCTCAGCAAAAAATTAAACAAACAAATAAATAAAAGATCATTAAAAAAATTCAAACTGAATATTCCATAGAATCTCAAACTCATTGCCAAAATCAAACTCATTATTGTTTTCCACCAACATCCTTATAACTGCCCAGGTTCTCAATATTTTACTTGAGTTCTCATACTTTTCACCCCCTATAACCAACAAATTGCCAAATCGTGTCATTTTTACCTCCATATCACCTCTTGATTTTGACTCCTTCTCTGTCCTCCTACAGCCACCATATTAATTCAAGTCATCTACTCCTAGACTATGCAGTGGCCTCTTAATTGATCCTTTCCCTGCCTTCCCTGATTCTAAGTCCACCCTCACTGCTGTTAAAAAAATGTTTTTGATACAAAGGTCTAACTATATTTCATTTTTACAGGATAAAATATCAATTCTTCTTTTTGAATTTTAAAGCTTTTCATAACCCAGCTTCAACTTGATTTTCCAGGCTTATTATTCATAATTCTCTTTCCTATATTCTATGGTTTAACAAATTGGCCTTCTTTCTATTTTGCACTAAGCCACCCCATTCCCATTCCCCTTCCTTCACAAGGCTCCCCCCACTTCTAGGACAAGGAGAAAGAGTCATTTCATTACTTCTACTTCACAGTGTCCTCTTTATTCATTTAGCTCTAATACCTCCTTCATGAATAGGTTTTCCTAGTATCTCCAATTACGTGGGCTCTCTTTCCTTAAGCAAATTTTTATCCATTTATTCCGTCTATACCTATACATGTATATTATATGTGTACATATAATATACATGTATATGCATATACATACATACACACACATATATGCTCAATAGAATGTAATCTTGTTGAAAGCAAAAACTGCTTTATTTTTATCTTTATATCACCTACACTTAATAAGGTATCTGGTGGCAGTGGCAAAATATGGCTTCTGAATTATAAAATGATGGGGATAAAAATTAGAATCATAGTAATTTTTTTGTATTCCAATAATTTTGGAAATATTTATTGACCTCTTCTTATAGGCCCACCCATCTCAAGTAAGGAGTACACATGGTAGAAATGAAATGTCTGTAGGTATTCATCATATCACTAGATCTTATTAAGTATATAAAGAAATGTACAAGGTCCTTAGAGTGTGCACCATTGCATAATTTGATAGATATATGATTTTATCACTGAAAGTTAGTTCTCCTTCATTGTATTCCTGTAGCAGATAGTTTTATAAGTTGCTATAGCATGGGGAAAAAAAATCATCTGATGGCCAAATATTTTGCATTGACTCTATCTGAATCTAAATAAAGGATTGTGGAATTCAGATATACTATCACTAGACCAATTGTAAATTCTTCTAGATAAGCTGCCAAAGTTTGTATTCCTCACCCAATTATTGAGAATACAGACTCATCTTCACACTTTGAAGAAGTAAAGGATTTAGGATTTCAATGGAGATAAGACATATACTTAAAAACACACACCTAAATTAAAAAGTACTGCAATAGAATATGTTAATTTGATCAAGTGCCAATTTGAAGGTTAGACACCAGGACTTAGAGTTCAGGAAATGCTAAGATGGCAGGCAAAGATTTTATTTGAGGAAATTGGATTTGGAATGCACCCTGAAGGATAGGACATATTTAAGTAGTATTTGAAAGACACCTGGGATATTCTATCCTGTATTCATCATTTCTGTGATCTTAGCAAGTTCATTAAACTCCTGAGTCTCAAAGTCTTCATAATTCATATAGGCCTAATATGCATTGCCAATCTCATAGAGTTGTTATGAGTCTGAAATGAGATAGTATACATGAGAGAACATACAAAGGTTAGTTACCATGATCATCATTTCATTCTTCTCATTTTTTTAATTGGATTAAAATAGAAATAGTCTTAGGAGAATCCCTAGGCTACTATTATTCTTTTATACTTATTGTATAAATATTATATTATTTTATACTTACACCTCTTTATTTCTTTGCCATCCCCTCTGAGGTTCCCTTTAACACCATACTGGATCTAACCTCTGCAATGGGGATCCCAGAAAATTGAGGGACTCAAATCTAAGCAAGTAACATGGCAATAATATTATAATCATTATAGTTATAATTATTATTTGATAGAGAACAAGGAATGCTATATCCCTAGGCAGTGGGGAGAGAAAGAACAAAGGCTATGGAGAACATTTTCTTTTCTTTCTTTTTGTTTTTTTTATTAATAGCTTTTTATTTTCAAAATACATGTAAAGAATTTTCATCATTCACCCTTGCAAAATCTTGGAGAACATATTTTCTGATCAGTGAGGAGAGAGGCTAGTCAGAGTGAAAATTTTCTCAGGGAATACTGATATACTTTGCATTACTAGGCTAGATTATACAAGACATTGAAATTCTGATTGAGGCATGCATCCTATATTTTAAAAACTAAGAGGTGCCAGAGGTGCCATTAGGACATTTTGAACATAAAAGTAACATTATGAAAGAAATATGTAAGATGGATTAGGAGGGGGAGAAATTGGAGAGACTGGAGCCTTCTTAGAGTCAATTGCTGTAGACTAAGTATGGATGAATACTATAGACAGAAATAGAAAGTTGAAAAGTAATCTGGGGGGCAGGGTGGAATGAGGGAGAAATAACTAGTCTTCTTTTAGATGTATTGAATTTGAGGTGGTAGCAGGGTGTCCAAGCCAAAATGAAAAGCAAGAACAACGTAAATCAACTTTGAACAGGGCATGGACAAAGGGAGCTTTCCTGACTCTTAATGACAAGGTGGAAGTTCAGGACCTTGAGCTCTTTGGGCAGGATGAAGCCTGCTTTCAGCCAAAGGCTTGACCAAGCTATGAGGGGGATAATAATTTATATTTGCATAGTGCTTTAAAGCTTTCAAAGTGCTTCACATATATTAACTCATTTGATCCCATAACAACCCTCTGAAGGTTAGTGCACTTTCTCCTAATCCATTACTCCTTTGCATAAACAGCAGGCTAGGGGGAGGAAGAAGAGAAAGGGAGATGGAGGAAGGGGGGAAAGTGAGAGCAAGAAGGAGAGGGGGAGAAAGAGAAAAAGTGGCAGAAAGTGAGAGACTAAAAAAGAATGTGAGAGTCAAAAAATAGACAGAAAGGGTAAGAGAGAGGAAGAGAGAGAAAAAATAGGCAGAGAAACAAGGATGGAGACAGAAACAGAGAGAGAGAGAGACAGAGAGAGAGAGAGAGGAGAGACAGAGACAGAGACAAAGAGAGAGACAGAGACACACAGAGAGAGGAGAAAGACTAAAAAAATGTGAGTCAAAAATATAAACAGAAAGGGGAAGAGAGAGGAAAAGAGAGAAAAAAGAGGCAGAGAAACAAGGATGGAGACAGAAACAAAGAGAGAGAGAGATAGAGAGAGTGAGAAACTAAAAAAGAATGTGTCAAAAATATAGACAAAAAGGGGAAGAGAGAGGAAAAGAGAGAAAAAGGAAGAGAAACAAGGATGAAGAAACAAAAAGAGAGACAGAGACAGAGAGACAGAGACAGAAAGAGACAGAGAGAGACAGAGACAGAAAGGGGAAGAGAGAGGAAAAGAGAAAAAAGAGGCAGAGAAACAAGGATGGAGACATAAACAAAGACAGAGAGAGAGAGAGACAGAGAGACAGAGACAGAGAGACAGAGAGAGACAGAGAGAGACAGAGAGAACAAGACAGAGAGAGGAGAAATTCAAACATATATAGAAACAGAAATAGAGAAATCAAGGCAGAGGAAGAGAGAAAAAAAATAAACACTAACCCAAAGACAGAGACTCAGAGATAAGAGAAACTGATTGAGGAAAAGGAAATATATATACAGACAGAAAGAAAAACTGAAATAGAGGTAAATTAAGAGACAGTCAGAGAAAGACAGGAAATGGGCAAAAAGGGAAAGAAAGGCAAAGAGAAAGGAAGAAAGAGACAAAAGACAGAAAAAGAGATTAAGAGAGAAAGAGATACAAAGACTGAAACAAACAGATAGGAAACAGAAATAAAAAAAATGAGAGAGAGACATAGAGATAGACTATCAGAAAGATGTAGATGCTGAGAGAAAAGGAGAGACAGAGAGAGACATACACACAGAGGGAGACACACAGAGAGAGACAGAAAGAAAGAGAAACAGAGAGATTGGAAAGGAAGAGAAAGTGAACTGGTCAGAAATTATACTCAGTTCAATTGAAGATATTTGTTTTAATATACTGTGCTCCCCTTCACAACTAAAGATGAGGAAATGAAAGGCCACTTTTTGAAAAACTCAAGGTCATACATAAACAATAAGTCAATCAACAAGCATTTCTTTGGCCCTTTTGATGTGTCTGACTTGCTAAGTGTTGAGAGTACATAGAAAAAGGTCAAAATAATTCTTATTTCAGAGAGGTTATCTTTTTGTCGAGTCAGTAAGCATTTATTGAACATTTATTATATGCCAGAACTAGAAGGAAACTCTAACCAAGTGGATATAACAGAAACAACTGATCACAGAAACCATATTATGTATGGCCTTTATTGCTCCAGGACAAAAAACCTGCCCAAAATGAGGCACCCTTCAACTTCTCAAAAAAAGTTGCTGAAGCAAGTCTGGAAAATCAGAAACTATCAGAATTCATGCCCAAACTGTTCAACCCTGATCCTGTTCATTTTTAAGCCGTTGCATTATATAGAATAGCAATGCTGGGATAAAGATGATTAAATGAATACAAATTGTTAGAGGAAATTAATTAAGGTATGAGATATATGGATATCTTGGTAAGATATTTCATTCTAGGTGAACTATATTAATATTACTGTAGAGACCTGTAGTATGATACAGATACTAGAGATAAGAGAGAGGAAAGAAGGAAGGGAGAAAGAGAGGGAGGGAAGGAAGAAAGAAGCCTTTGTATGGTACCTAGTACTTGCCAGACACTATGCTAAATACTTTAAGAATATTATCTCATAATTATTAATTACATTCTCTTCCCATTAAGTTCTCAAGCAATAGTTTTATTTATATATTTTACATTCAACCTCTCCCCACATACATACCTTAGACCCACCCTTTCTGTTTAGACTAGGTAAAAAGAAATAAAAATAAACTAACTGCAATCAAGACAATTCATCACTTCTAGATGAATTCTCAATGCGTTTTTCATTTACCTTTTTTATACTGTATTCTTAGGGGCTACATATAGCATGGGATGGCATGCAGAACATAGGTATAAATGTTCCCTTATGTATTGTGCATAGCAGAGATAGAGAAAGCCCTTTATAAAAAGGCAGAAAATAGCTCCAATGAATCAAAGTGTGTGTGAAGTCAAATTTTTAATTGGTAAAATAAATTCTCTTATAGGGAGAAAAATATTTTTGAATTTTTCTTCTAATATCTTTTTCTTTAATTAGAGAGATAGTGATGCAGTTGGTAAATCCTGGGGAAATTACTGTTATCATTGAACTTAAATTTCCCATTTATTTGATTCTGCAATTGCTTTAACAATAAAACTGCTAACTTTTCCTTTCTGCACCATGATAGGTAGTTGAGTAACTACCTGGAGGGTCCTACCTGTAGAGTGTAGATCATTGTTCAGTGTTAACCTGCATACTTATAACTAGGTGTGTCTGCAGGAGGCAGCCTTAAGGTTACTGCTAAACATATTCATGAGGATCTTGGCTAACCAGAGACAAAAAGCTCATTATTTTGGTAGCTGTCATCAAGGCAGGGGATGTCTTATTTAACAATTCAAGAGAAAGGTCACATGATGTTAGTAAATTGAAGATTTGACTGGAAATAAACTGAATCAACTTGGAATTGAGAGGATGGAGGTTAAAATAAAAAATGATAAGAAAATCAAATTATGGAAATAAAAAGTAGGTTATATCTGTTTTTATGAAACCACAGTTCTTGGGACGATAATAGTCCCATATAAGAACTGACATTTTCAAAAATAATGACATGGAATTTAATTAAATTTTGCAAACATTTAATAAGAATCTACAATGTGCAAAGCATTGTATTATACTATTGGAATAATGCATAAAATAGTAGCAATGTAGAATATAAAAACCATCTCATAATATTCTGGTAAATCTTTAGCAATCAAACTCTCCAAAAAATAAAAATAAACAAAGCTTCTGTGCATATAGGATATATGTATTCTCTCACAGACATCCTTTTAATTTTAATCTCCATTATTACCTAAATCTAAAAATCAACAAAACAATAAATCAGACTCTGATTTGTAGCAATTTCTGATTTCTGAGATGTAAATCTTCACACTGAAAATTTAACAATCAGCTTTCAGAAGTCTGTTAAAGCTAACTTCAGCATAGTTCTGCCTATGATTGCACAAAATTAAAATTTGTCTACACCCTAATCTTCAGGAAATTGAAGAGGATGGAGGGAGATATTTCTATTCCTTAGATTCTGGATAGAATGAAATGGTCCTTTTAAGAAAGCAAAAAATGAAATAAGGAAGAAAGGAAGGTAAGAAGGAAATAAAGAAAAATTATGGACAATGACGATTATAAAGGAGCAGAGGGGATTTGTCCCTTAAGTTAAGAGTTCGGAAAGCTGTAGTTTGTTGTTCAGTCATTCCAGATTTATTAAGAAATTCCAGGCTTATTGAGACCATTTAGAGTTTTCTTGAAAAAAAATCCTTGGAGTGATCAATTCCTTCTCCAATCCATTTTACTTTAGAGGAACAATGACAAATAAGGTTAAGTGATTTCCCCAGGGTTACATGGCTAAGTAAGTGTGAGGCTGGATTTGAACTCAGGAAGATCCTTCTGGATCAAGGGCTCTCTATACACTATGCCACCTCCCTGCCCTTTGAGACTTTGGCAAACTTAAGGGCTTATAGACAAATATTGAAATGTAAAGGGAAAAGCCTCAGAATACAAAATAAACAATCTCTCCTTTAAAGAAAAAAAAAAGGAATTAAAGGAATAAATAATTTCTTTGTATAACAAAAGACTAGTGAAAAAGCTAACTTCCCTTCAGGGCAGAATGCATTCACACCTTTGCTCCATTCAGTCAATCAATAAGCATTAAATGGTCATAAGGAGACAAAACATAGTACCAGTCATTAATGATTTCATTATCCAATGGGAGAAACCACAAGCAAACAAATGTATTCAAAGGTGTTATATACCTTGGATGAATAGGAAATAATTAAGAGGAGGACGGCACTTGAAATAAAGGGATTAGTAAAGGCTTCTTGCAAAAAATGAAATTTTAATTGAGACTTAAAGCCAGAAAAGTCAGTGGTCAGTTTTGTAGAGGGAAGGCTTTCCAGGCTTGGAGAACAGTCAGAGAAAATTCCCCAAGCTAAGTCAAAGTTCCTGGAACTGCTAACAGGCCAGTAGAACAGAGATCTAGTTGTTCAGAAAAAATGGAAAGACAAAAGGGAGACAAGTTCTAAAAAGCTTTGAATGCCAACAGAATTTTTTTTTTCTTACAGGTGATGGAGAGCCAATGAAGATTATTGAGTAGGAAAGTGATATAGCCGGATCTGCACTTTCAGAAAATCACTTTGGCCGGTGAATTCAGGAAGGAATGCTATAGGGAGAGATAAGTCTGGAAGACTCACCAGCATAAGTCTGTAATAGTCCTTGTGAGGGAATAAGAACATTCACTGGAGTGGGAATAAGGTCAAAGGAAAGGAGGGGATGTATTTGAGACACATTGCAAAGGGAAAAACAAACAGGTCAACAGATTGTATAGGGAGCATGAGATATAGTAAGGTATCCATGATGACTCCTAGGTTGTGAGCCTAAGAGACTAGAAGGATGGTAAGCTCTTTGTTAATAAGGGGTATTAGGAGACAATGTGTGAAGATTTAGAGGAAAAGATAATTGACTTCTATTTTGGATATGTTGAGTTTAAGAGTCTATTAGACATCTGGTTTGAGATATCTAAAAGGAATTTGAAAATGCCAAGTGAGAGATTGGACAGAGAGATTGGGGCAGATAGATTTGAGCCCCTCATTTTCATCTATCTATACAAGATAACAAAAAAGTAAGGGCTATGAAATTTATCCCTGTAGGACAAGATGGACTGGCTTACTGAGGGAAGACAATTTTTAGAGGAAGGATTGTAGAATTGCTAGGCTAGACTTCTGTTAAACTAGACCCCTCGCTTCTTGTGACTAGAAATAAATAAGCTCTCAGAAGCTGAACTAAACTACCTGTTCAGGAAGGTTTCCTTGCCTTGTGATGAACTAGTTTGATGGACCAATGACTCATTTATCACTAATGCTACATCCTAGAATCAATGTTATATGACTGTTGAGAAAGAGAAAAGACATCAAAACCTTGCAATATCTACTTTCCTACTCCATGAACTTTTGTGTATTTGTGGCAGAGTGCTTGCACCCATGGTTTTAACTTGCCCTTGCTATTGAGGGATTTACTGTGTAACGGCTATTCTTGGTAGGCTATTTGAGAAAATTCTTTTGCTAATAAGGTGACATCTACCGATTGATTATTAAAGGGAAGCACACAAGTTGGGGTTTATGTGTGAGTATTAGGAGGTAAGCCATTTTCAGAACTTTGACTAGAACCATGAAAAATAACAGCAGCCATAATTCTAGAATATGACAAATACTTTAGAGAGCTACAAATCTCACAATTATCATTCACTTCTTGTAATTCATGTGAAGGTACACGAAAGCATCAGAAAAATCCTAGAAAACATTGGCAAGGATTATGAACTAATAAAATGAGGAGCAGAAAATGAAGATGTAGGGAGCACTGGTAGAATTATCACTGCTTTCAAATGAAGGTAGGAAACTCAGAGGAAAAATCTGAGAAGTGACCAGGTAACTAAAGATGGCATCTGAGAATAGAATTTGGATATCTGGATCACAGTTGAATAATAATAGAAATAACAGAGAGTATGATAAGTGATGGAGCACACAAGACAAGGATTAATTAAAACTTATTTGCATGGAGTTTTATATCTAATCAATAGATTTAGTCTGAAAAGGGATAGAGAGAAAGAACATTATCCATGTAGATATGATAGATCTGATAATATAAAAAATAAGAGATATAATATAGAAGGGAAATTTTTAAAAAAGAAGACAAGGGACTTTTTCAAATGATATACCAACAGGTAGTCAGCAATAAAACATACAGACTCAGAAATCAACATAAAAATGCACAAAGTACAGGTAAAAAAGCAAGATAAGCTAGAGAGGCTAATGCAAGGAGGTATGCAAGGAGTTATATTTGATATGGTGAATATCACTGAGACTTGGTGTACTAAGACTGATAATTGGAATTTGGGTCTCATTTTATTCAAAATATAAGAGAATAAATAATAGATGGAACAATGAAGTAATAATCCTTATTAAAAACATATTGTAGAGTTAGGTAATCTTAATAAGAAATTCTAAAGGGAGAAACATATTGGAGAGTATTTGGGCAGAATCAATAACGGTTGAAATATAGGCATATTTTTTGTAAGGATATGCTACAGACAACCTGGATAGAAAGATCAAGATCTTTCTATCAAATATCAAGAAATAAATGACAAATCTGTTATTAAAGTATGAAACTATAGTGATGCGAACTTCAACTCTCCAAATATCTACTTGGAGCTTCCTTTATTCTGCTCAAATCAGATTAAATGGTAAAGCAAAGGAAATGCTAAGGGTCACTATTATTCTGGACCCAACCCTTTAGCAACAAGTAGTTGCTAAAGAAGAAAAAACATGAACCTTTTAAGCAAGTAACTCTAATGTAGTACATAATAGCAAAAGGGTAGAAAATCATGCTTATTTAAACATGAGCGACATAGTTAAATTCCAAAATTGCTGGATCAGAAAGAAAATAGTAGAAAGTAACAAGAAAAAAAGAAAAACCAGTTCAAATATGGTGGAGCTATATTTAGAATCACACAAGACCTAAAAGTGGCTACATTAAAAGACTATAGGTCTTGGAGTACCATATATCAAAGTACAAAAGAACTAGGGTTATGGCCAAAAAATGCTATACTGCAAAAAGTTAAGTATGATCCTGAATGGAAAAAAAAAAGGATATTCAATGAATTGTCAGACTTCCAAGAATTTGTTACAAAATACCTGAACTTAACAGAAAATTTGGCATATTTAAGATCTAAGAGAAATATCAGGTAAACATCAAAAATTAATTTCAAGGGCCTCAACAAGGATAAACTATGCTTTATATGTGGAAATGTAAACCATATGTTTAAGACTGTTATTAGTAAGTACATGATTAGAAAAAAGGATTGGGGTAGAATTAAGTATAATGGGATTTGAAAAAGCAAAACCATGTAGAAAAAGGTAAAAAGAGTATTTAGATTATACAAATGAGGTGTGAGAGTAAGAGGAATTATATGGGGGAAGAGGGCTGGCCTTGAAGGAATCCAACTCACACAGGGAATGGGTTAAAGAAGGAACAATAAATATATATCTAGAAGGGTACAATTCTTCTAAATTAATTTTTTAAAAATAAGATGGAGAGGGAATAAGATAAGGAGGCATATAGATTAATGAGAATGGGATAAAGAAGGAAGGCAAAGATGGGGGAAAGGAGAAAAAAGGAATCCTTGGAAGGGGGATAAATTAAATAATAATAAGGCCAGGTAGAGAGTAGAAAAAAGTAGAGGACTCAGTAGGGATAAGAAACAAGAGATACACACAAACATAATAATAATGATGAGAAACAAAAAAACAAAAGCAGAGATAGTGATTATTCATCACAAAGTTCAAGTTAAAATTGGTTTAATCAAATAGGGAAATTATACTACATGTCAGCCATATTAAGAAGTATTGTTTTAGATGATTGAAAACAATAAAATAGTATAAAGTTGGAATATTCCTATGGTTTAGGAAATGAAGAGTTGGTGGATTTGGAAAATATGGCAAGACTTGGGCCTAAGAAGAACAAAGTTATCTACTTTTTAGAGAAACAGAGAACAAACAAGCATAGTACAACCTTACCTAGATATATATGAATGTGTATGTGTATAATTATAGATATTCACATATTTCTATGTATATATGTGTATGTATATTTGCATGTAAGTATGTATTTATATATGTATATATATGTATATACATATATAAATACATCCTTGCTTAAATGTGGCCTTATTGAGAGGGGGAAGAAAGAGGGGAAAAAGTAAAAAATAAATAGTGCACAGAACAAAAGAAAACATAAGAAAGCAAAGAAAAGATGGACAGTTCTGAATATAAAAATAGTATTTATTACATATGCTTTCTTGAAATGGAAAATTATTGTTTCATATTTTGAATCTTCTCTTATGCTTTGCTGTGTATATGATTTTCCCCTTTTTTCTGTTTTTTCTTTTGTTTTAAATAAATTAAAACAATAAATATGTAAAAAAAAATAAACCTGAGATAATGTTGCTAGCCACTTACCTGTTCTGTCAAAGATAAGGACTGAGTTTTGGGGAAATTCCTTGCTCAGCATGGTCATTATGGTTCTCCACCATACTATTAAAAATTCTCAGTGAGTGCCAAACTCATGGCTCAAAAAGAATGGACAGCCCTCAGCTCTATCTTTTTCTTGGTATTTTCTACCTTTTCTATGCCCATTTAATGTAAATGGGATTGTGGATTAATTAATATGAATTTATCCAATTGGAATCAGCTCTGAATCCTCATTCAAATAAAAAGGTCAACCTTTTTTCCTGAACTTGTTGTACTTCAGTAAGTCCTAATCACATATTTTTAGGCATAATGGGAATCAGTGAAACATTTATTAATATACAGTTCTTTACTATTGCAAAGTAGATTAAACAGTAAATAATATAAAATGAAATGCTTATTGCTTCTCCTTGCAGCCTCTCCCACACCCAGGGACTATATAAGTTTCTCTGAACCTATGAATTTTGATTTGGTTTGCTTAGCATCTATAGCCATTCCTATCATAAGGGGGAAAATAATATAAGTAATATAAATGGATAAAAAGCAACATAGTTTGCTACTTATATGAGACTCATACATCCAGCAGGTTGAATTTTTAGAAAATGAATTCTTACCTAGCTGCACCAGATCTAAAACTATATTATAAAGCAGTGGTCACCAAAACCATTTGGTACTGGATAAGAAATAGAGTAGTGGATCAGTGGAATAGGTTAGATTCACAGAACAAAATACTCAATGACAATTGTAATCTAGTGTTCGATAAACCCAAAGACCCCAGTTTTTGGGATAAAAACTCACTATTTGACAAAAACTGCTGGGATAATTGGAAACTAGTCTGGAAGAAATTAGGCATTGACCCACACCTAACACCATATACCAAGATAAGGTCAAAATGGATTCATGATCTAGGCATAAAGAATGATATTATAAACAAATTAGAACAATGTAGGATGGTTTACCTCTCAGACCTGTGGAGGGGGAAGGAATTTGTGACCAAAGAAGAACTAGAGGTCATCATTAATCACAAAATAGATAAGTTTGACTATATCAAGTTGAAAAGTTTTTGTACAAACAAAATGAATGCAGACAAGATTAGAAGGGTAGCAGTAAACTGGGAAAATATTTTTACATCCAAAGGTTCTGATAAAGGCCTCATTTCTAAAATATATAGAGAATTGACTCAAATATATAAGAATTCAAGCCATTCTCCAATTGACAAATGGTCAAAAGATATGAACAGACAATTTTCAGATGAAGAAATTGAAACTATTTCCGATCACATGAAAAGGTGCTCCAAGTCACTGTTGATCAGAGAAATGCAAATTAAGACAACTCTGAGATACCACTACACACCTGTCAGATTGGCTAAAATGACAGGAAATGATAATGATAGCTGTTGGAGGGGATGTGGGAAAACTGGGACACTGATACATTGTTGGTGGAACTGTGAACGGATCCAACCATTCTGGAGAGCAATTTGGAGCTATGCTCAAAAAGTTATCAAACAGTGCATACCCTTTGACCCAGCAGTGTTTCTACTGGGCCTATATCCCAAAGAGATTTTTAAGGAGGGAAAGGGACCCACATGTGCAAAAATGTTTGTGGCAGCCCTTTTTGTAGTGGCAAGAAACTGGAAATTGAAAAGATGCCCATCAATTGGAGAATGGCTGAATAAATTATGGTATATGAATGTTATGGAATATTATTGTTCTGTAAGAAATGACCAACAGGAGGATTTCAGAGAGGATTGGAGAGACTTGCATGAACTGATGCTGAGTGAAATCAGCAGAACCAGGAGAACATTATACACAGCAACAAGACTATACGATGATCAATTTTGATGGACATGGTTCTCTTCAACAATGATGTGATTCAAACCAGTTGTGCTGCGATGAAGATAGTCATATACATCCAGAGAGAGGCCTGTGGGAACTGAGAGTGAACCACAACACAGCATTTTAACGCTTTCTGTGAATATTTCCATGCATTCTGTTTTCCTTCTTAGGTTGTTTTTTTTTTCTTCTTCTCTTTCTAGATCTGATGTTTCTTGTGCAGTAAGATAACTGTATAGATATGTATACATGTATTGTACTTGTCATATAATTTATCCTATCTAGCATGTATTAGATTACCTGTCATCTAGGGGTTGGGGGTGGGGGGGAGGGAAAGGAAAAGCTTAGGAAAAAAAAAGTTTTTTTGCAAAGGTCAATGTTGAAAGGTCACTCATATGTTTTGCAAATAAAAAGCTTTATTAAAAAAATAAAATGAAAAAAAAAATGAAAAAAAAAAATGAATTCTTAGATTTACCCCTGAAAGGGAACTTAGCAACCATCAGATCCAACCCTCTTATTTCACAAATGAGAAAACTAAGGCACATTAGATTAATTTCCCCAGAATCACATGGCTACTAAGTGCTTGAGATGTAGTTAGAGTTGAGTGTTCTTGATCCAGTACCCTATCCACTCTAAGGAACTTGACTTGAAACCTCTTCAAGAAAACATTGACAAGATCCAAATGCTTATTGATTATCTGACTGACTTCTCAATTTATCTAATGATCTTCTGTTCCCTGGCAGAGACTTCAAATAGCCTTTTCTGTGGCTAGTTCATAGCCTGGAGATCTCAAGGTGTGTGTATCATGATAAACTTCAGAGAAGGGAAAATTGCTGATTCTGCACGGACCTGGAATCCTTAATAGGAGTGCCTTTCTCTGATGAATCATGTTATTATCTTCCATTGAATACTTCCTTTCTTAATCCTCACATGTAGTCAAAGCCCTGAAATTCTGTATAACAGGAGAGAAATGAATAGCTTAAGAGAGACATTGCACCCTTCACTAATATGCTGAGTGTACCTTAAATGGGCCACTATTTTGTTTTGCTTTGCTTTTCTTTTTATTTTCTTGGTCTGTCTTTTTTTATTTCTATCCTTTTTTTTTTATTATTTTGTATATAATGCAATAAATAAATTTAAAAAGAAAAAGATGCAGTCAGGAAGACTCATCTTCCTAAATTCAAATTTAGCCTCAGACATTGTGTAATCTTAGGCAAGTCACTTAACCCTGTTTGATTCTCTTTCCTCATTTGTAAAATTAGCTGGAAAAAGAAATGGCAAAGCACTTTAGTTTCTTTGCCAAGAAAGCCCCAAATGATGTCATGAAGAGTCAGATGTTACTGAAATGACTGAACAACAAAATACCATAAATCAGTAATCACCTGCAACATTAGCATTATCACTGGGCACAAATAATCATATCCATTACAAATCTTAATTCATGACATTCACTCTAGAAGTGTATGCAACTACTTTAGTCCAAGCAAACAACCTATCATATAGCATCACCAATCAGCTTTGGGTACAGTGACAAAAATTTGGAGAGATTAGAGGCCAGTATACAAATTGAAAAAGTATTTGCATTTCATCATAACAAAGAAACACAACAGAAATAAAATTACATTGCATGTTAAGCCTTTAACTCATAAAAAATACAATAGCATATGTTTTACTTTCATGCCAAGCAAATATAGTATATATTTCTAGAATGAATTTGGCTACATTAGTAAATCCTTTTCTTTTTCTTTTTAAATTTATTTATTGCACTATATACAAAATAAGGAAAAAAACAGGATAGAAATTTTAAAAAAAGACAAAGAAAATAAAAAACAAAACAAAGCAAAACAAAATAGAACACTCTCAAGTGCCCAGCAGACCATCAGAGAGAATTCAAAATATGTAACAATAAATTTCCATTTCAAGAAAGCATATATAATAATAGATGAAATTATATTTGCAAGTTTCCATCTTTGCTTCCTTCTGGGTTGTTCTTTTGTTCTCTGCTAGGCAATTATTTTTTACTTTATTCTTTTTTTCCCCTTTTATCTCCCACACTTCCCCCAAGCAGGCTACAGTTAAGCAAGTTATATTTATATATACATAGATATAGATATAGACATACAAATATACATATGCATACACACCCACATATATAGACACATTCATAGAGCTACACTCATACATACTAACATACTTAGATAGACATGCATATATATATATATAAACATTTATCCATATGCAAACATGCATCTAAAATAATATTAGGATGGCTGATATATAATGTAGATTTCTCCTTTGATTGAAACTTTGAGTAAAGAATTTTCTTATTTTTTTTAGTAAAGTATGAAAAGTAAGTTAGGTATGAATCAAATAGAACTAAAATTTCTACTATGACCTTCTGAATTTGTTGGAGACTAGGACTGACTTTCAGCAACCACAGACCTATTAGTTTGAAATCAAAATCCTAAATTTGTGTATTGCCTTACTGGTGTATTCTGTTTCCTAGGTGGAATATTTGACTAGAGAAGGCTTATCTCTGAGTTTATTCCTTCCTCCTAGTCAGAAAAGAAGTACTCTTGAGACTAGAATAGTTTACTTTGACTCTTCTGACCTTTTATCAAAACATTTGTTTCCCCTCTCAGTTTGAATCAGTCATATGAGTGATTATCCAGGCCTGAATATCTCTATAGTTATCAGCCTTTTCTCTGAATATAATTGGTTGACTATCCATTGCCTCTTTCCTCCTATTCAATAAGGAGTATATTTCCATCCCTCAAGTTTGACCTTTGCTGAGAATTATTTTTGTGCAAACCCAATCATTCTCAGAAACTGTTTTTTTAGATTGAAAATTTCTCAATTTTTTTAGCTACTTGATAGGATTAACTGTCCTTCAAATTGCCTTTTGTATATTCCATGTACCCTAAGACTCCTTAGTGGGATTTTTATTGTTTTCCTAAAGTTACTGACAATGAAAGAAATTGTTATATGAGCAATTGTTTCTATCAGAGCTTTTTGTGTTGAAACCCTAGCTAAGTGGTAGATATCCTCCCACCAAGCTCTTAGAAAAGAGTACTGGTAGTAAATATGCAGATTTTCTCCTGAAAATATACAACACATCAATGGGCAAATGTGTTTCATGTTTAAATATATGTAAATCTTGTGTCATCATTTTTGGTGGAATTATATACCTGCACGAGAAACACCACTTGTTGACTCCAATAAGTTTTTCCCATGCTTCTAGAATACTCAGAAGAATGGGTTAATTGAACTGTGGAATCTTTCTGAAATTGAAAGCTGTAGCTCTTAAACTCTTTTATTCCATTAAAAACCAACATACATACAAAGCAAACTTCATTTTCTTGACATTTTGTTCTTCCAAGTGAATGTTATTTTTTTTTTAGATTTATAAAATTATTTTTGGTAATTTGGTAGTTTGATTGGTATGGCACTGAATAAGTAAATTAATTTTAGGTAGAATTGTCATTTTTTAAATTTTAATTTGGCCATGAACAATTAATATTTCTTCACTTGTATAAATGTGTCATTAATTTACGTGAAAAATGTTTTGTAATTTTGTTCATGTAGTTCTTGAGGTTTTCATGGCAGTTAAATTTCAGATATTGTATGTTTGCAGTTATTTTAAATGGAATATCTCTCTTCCTGCTTGACTTTTATTGGTAATATATAGAAATGCTGATGATTAATGTGGATTTATTTTGTATCATATAATTTTAACATTGTTAATTGCTTTAAATAGTTTTTTAATTGATTAGCTAGATTCTTTAAGTATACCATCATATCATATACAAATAATGAAAGTTTTACCCCTCTTTGAAAGTCTGTTTTGCTTCTGATCACTGCCTTCCTTTATCTGTCTTTCTTTTTATTACATATTACCCCTTTTCATTTATTCCATTATCCTTCTACTTCTCTGTTGGGTAAGACAGATTTCTATAGCAAATTGAATTGTGTGTGTGTGTGTGTGTGTGTGTGTGTATCTATGTGTCTATCTATATCTGTATTTTCCTTTCTGAATCCAATCAGATGAGATTGAGCTTCAAGCATTGTTCGCCCCACACCATGGCCCCTTCCACTGTAAAAACTATTGCTTGCTTCATTATTTTATCTGAGATGTTTTTTCCTATTCTTTCTCTCCTTGCCCTCAGGACATCTCTTTCTTACCCATCTATTTTTTTTTTTACATCATCCCAAAATATATGACTTATTCCCCCACTCTTTATATAAAATTCTTCTAAGTATCCTAATAATGATAAAGTTCTTGGAAATTACACGTATCATTTTCCCATCTGTGAATGTAAAAAGTTTAACCTTACTGCCTCCTTTGAGATCTCGTTTTTCATGTTTAATACAGTTTATGCTTCTCTTGAGTCTTGTATTTGAAAGTAAAAAATTTTTATTCATCTCTGGACTTTTATCCTGAATGTTGAAATGTTCTCTATTTCTTTAAATGTCCATTTTTACCCCAGTAGGATTATATTTAGTTTTTCTGAGAAGGTTATTCTTTGTTGTAATACTAACTCTTTTGCCTTTAGAATATCATATTCCAACTCATCCACTACTTTAATGTGGGAACTGCTAAGTCTAATGTGATCACAACAGTGACTCCATGATATTTAAATGGTTTCTTTCTGACTCTTGGAAGTATTTTCTCTCAGACCTGGGAGCTTTGGAATTTGGCTATGGCATTTTGGAGTTTTCATTTTGGAATATCTTTAAAATGATAATAAATAGATTTTCTTTTAATTTCCATTTTACTCTCTGGTTCTACAATTTTTGAAGCAGTTTTCTTTTATATTTTCTTGAAACATGATACCTAAACTCTTTTTCTTAACTATGTCTTTCAGGTAGCCCAATAATTCTTAACTCATTTCTCTTTGATCTGTTTTCCAGGTCAGTTGTTTTTCTGATATTAAACATTTTCTTCTCTTTAAAAAAATCCTTTTGACTTTCTTTTATTGTTTTTTGATGTCTCATTAGCCTCCACTATCCAAAAACTGTCAGTTGGTTTCCCTACTCAATATCAAATCATTCCAATTCATCTTCCACTTAACTGGCAAATTGATCTTCCTATAATACAAGTCTGATGACATTACCCTCCACCCATTTAATAAATGCTAGCAGTTTCCTATGCCCCAGGATCCTACAGGATCAAAAAGAAAGTCCTGTTTGGCATCCATATTCCTTTATAACTTGTTTCCATTTAAATTTTCAGTCTTTTTAGATCTCACTCACCACCATGTATTCTGTGATCCAGGGAAGTTAGCCTCTTCACTGTTCCTTGTACAAAATAACATAGCTTCCAACTTAGTGAATTTTTTTTGACTGTTTCTCATGTCTTAAATTATATCTTTACACATCTCCAGTTTCTGACTCCCCTGGATTTTTTCAAATCTGAACTAAAATGCTATCTTCTCTATAGGAAGTCTTTCCAGATCCTTCATCAGTTCTAGTGCTTTCCTTCTATTATCTTCAGTGAATCTTCTAGATGTGTTTTTCTACATAGAATATTTGCATGCTCCCTCCTTCCTTAGATTCTGAGGTCCTTGAGAAAAGAGGGTATCTTTTGTCTTCTTTGTATCCCCAGTACTCAGAACGATATCTGGTATATATTAGGTATTTATTACATACTTATGAATTGATTGTCAGATTTATACAGACTAAAAGATTCTGTAGTAAAATCACTGACAAAGTTTATTCATGTGGATTATAAAAGCTTTCATTTTTGAGAGGATAATAGCAAGATTACACAAAAAAGTCAGGAGGCAGGTAACCCATGTATTTGAATTTAGGGTTCAGATGACTTGTCCTTGTTGTTCACTTGGAATTGAGTATTTTATACATAAATATATCTTATATTCTCAGCATATAGCTTATATATCATCAGACAATGAAAAACAATCCAAAAACCTCTCCCCAAAATGAAAAAAAAAAAAAACCAAACAAAAAACCTTAGCATTACTGATGCCATATATTTTGGGATGAAATTTTCAGATGCAGTCGCTTGGTCCTTTGTCTCAAATGTGCAAGAATGTGGCCAGTAAAACATGATCCCCAGACTCCTATTATGAGGAATATTCCTCTAGCCCTCTAGCTCTGTAAATGTAGCCCCTCAGGCTTTGGGCATAGTCCTGATTAATTACAACTGGTTTAGGTGTTATTATTACTTGAGATTTTAGAATTTCAAAGTTTGGATCAACCTAACTAGTCTTATCATCATTGTCAGAAAGACCTATAATGTAAATCTAGAAAGGCCCTGGGAAGGCAGCTGACTAGTATATTTTCATAGCACTCCTACCAGGAACATAAGTTCTGCTGTCCCTAACAATCTGTTATGGAATAACATACAAGGTTTTTGCTGAGAGTTGAAGGTCAATTTAACAATCCAGAGGACCCAGGGTAAGCCCATTCAGCTCCAACAATCCCAGACAAAAGTGTAACAGGGCAGAGTTTGGGCTTGGCAAAACCCTCAAATTCAGAAATTAAAGGTAGAAAACAAAACAAAACAACAACAACAAAAAAAAAACCTTACCTCTGTGTGTGTGTGTGTGTGTGTGTATCACAAATCTAATTAAATAATTACTCTAAGTAGAAATTCAAAGAAAACCTTGAATTTTTTACGAGGACTTCATAAATACCTAAAATTAAAATGAAGCAAGAGATAAAATGAAATAGAAGTTCTGAAGTAAAAAAAAACAATCAAGGAGAATAAGCAGATTAAAGAAAAAGTGGTAAATTTTACTCAAGATTTGGAATTCCTGAAAACTGTATTCAATCAAACAGAAATCAGTAGTTCCATAAGACAGCAAAAATATTAGAATAAAATGAAAAGATTGAAATGATAAAAGAAAACATTAAACACATAATATTAAAAAAATTAATTGGGTAATAAGTCAAGGTGAGCTAAATATAAGAATTATTAGAAAGAACCCTGGGCCTTATATTAAGAAAAGAAAAGTATAAATGAGACCTGTCCAGATCATTTAGAAGCAGAGGACAAAGACAGAAGAAATACATTGATCATCTCCTTAAAAAAAAATCAAAGGGAAAAGTTTCAGGAATATCATAACCTAAATTCAGTGCCTACATTATAGGGAAAAATGAACTGCTAATATCCATGAAGAAGTAGTTCAAATACCAAAAAATTATAGTCAGGATCAAACAAGGCCAGAGAGCTCTTAATTAAAAACAGAAGAAGTCTTGGAATAGAGTATTTTAAAATGCTAAAGAGAGAGACACCACCAAGAATAACTTATCTCGCAAAACTGAATGTAGTTTATTGTGGTAGTGATTGATGGTGGTGAATGGACCTTTGTGGAATAGAAGACTTTCTAGCATTTCTGATGAAATGACAAGAGTTGAAATACAAACAATAGAGTCCAGAAAAACCTATGAAGGTAAATTTATTTAAGCAGTTTGAAGGTGCTGTTTGATATATAAGATCATTAAGAGCAATTCTAATGGGGGATAAGAAAAAGAGGTTCTTCAGAACTTTAATGACATTAAACTTTAATCTTGTCAGACATTACTGAAGGCTTTAAGAAGATCAGAGGTTCTAGGAGTAAATTAGTTCTGCTCTGAAAGTTTTAAGAAGGGGAGGGGAGAGGGAGTGGAATAAGAATACAATAGAAAGAAGAGTAAAAAGAAAGGAAGAATAAGGGATGGAACTTCTATTTCTCATAATTGGGGTACAGTAGAATATAGATATGAAAGGAATGGGAGTAGCAAGCATAGATGAATCTCATACTTCTCTGAAATAAAGTTTTGACACACACACACAGAGTTCGATGTAGGAGAACTTTGAACACAATGGGAAAACAAGCAGGAGTGTGCATGGGATGTCAAGAGTCCAGCTATTCCTGGGGAGAGAATATTCTCAAGCAAAGCAAAATTCCTGATCCTGAAGGGAAGATTAAAAGGGAGGAAAGAATAATTGAAAACAAGGAAAATATAAGGGGCTATCATAGCCTCTTGGACAACTGGAGAATGGTTGAATAAATGCTGACATTTAAATGCAATAGAATATTATTGCATTGTAAAATGATTAAAGAGATTATTAGACAATTCTGAGTAGCATAAACTGACACAGAGTTAAGTGAGCAGACCACAGTTTTATGTAAGCATAGTAATATTTTAAAGACAACTTTGAAATACTTAACAGTTCTGATCAATTCAATGATCAGCCATGTTTCTAGAGAACCCATGATGATGCATGTTACCTACATTCTGATAGAAAAGTAATGAGCAAAAGATTCAGGAAGATACACATTATTGAACAGAGCTTCTATGTGGATTTTTATTTATTGACTTTGCTTTTTTTTTATAAAAGTTTTGTAGTTGTTTCTCATTTTAGTTTTCTTTTAGATAACTAGTGGGATTCTTCTATCTTTACTTTGCCATCTGGTTTTTCATTTTTCATTTATGTTTTCTTGAAATATGGTACTACAGTGTGAAGCAAAACAAACCTCCATATTGGAAGTTCCCACCTTCTGTAGAAATTGTCTCACCCTGAATTCTTCTGTAGTTCAGGCACAGGCTTCTGGGATTCTGGGCAAACATAATTTCTGGCCACAAATGGGACCCTTGGGTTATCCTGTGTTATTCTTGGGCAGTACTTTAGACATGTCTCCTGCATTGCTGGGCTGTTTTTATTTTACTTTCTTTCTGTCTAACCTAACTTGACTCTGTTCTGTACTTCTACAAAATTTTGGCACTTTTAATTTTTTTTGTCTAGTTCTGGAATGGAATGGGTTTACAGCTGATTATTTTTGGTTTTCTTTGTCATTTTGCTTTCTAATGTATTTTTAAAACTTTCTTAAGTTTTGAGTCTTGAGTAATTTAGGCTGCTTTGGTTCCTAAAATGCTCCTATAAGCACACAATCCCTATTTTATGTTTTTTTTTAAGAAAAAAATTCAATAAGTTTAGAATTTGAAGTGATGAGGTTTTTTAAAGAGCAAATTTGATAGTCTACAACTTTAATAAAGTGTTATTTAGGGAGTGGAACCTTTCTCTCTATGTATTAGTTCAGACTCTTTGCTATTAGCTTGGTACCATTAAATGCAGATTTCAATCTCTACAGAGTACTGATAATTAGAGACATATAGAACAAATGATCTAAGGTTTATTCCAATGCTTTCTAGATTGAGGTATCTTGTATCTATGAGATGGGATCAACACACAGGTTTAAAAAATACAAGTAATATACTTGCACTTATTTTCTTCACTTTTTTTAGGCATTAGGAATTCAAGAAAGTTTAACTTCTCCTGGTCTCTCTTGAGCTGAGGGCATATGTGTTCTTTTGACATTCCATATCTTCATTTGCTTTTGATTTATTGTAAACAAACAAGAGTTGTAGATAATCCAGGTGCCTAATGTCCAGGATCAATTTTTAGTACCTTTCATATTCTGCATATATCTGGAATTGATCCTAAATGTTACAACCTAAGCTAAATATATTTCTTGTATTTGAACACAACTAAACCAATTTCTTTTTGATGCACCTAACTTCCTTTAGGGACTTTAAGATCTCATCATTCTAATAGGGCAGTCCTATTCCCTCAGTTCACAGTATGAACTTTTGCAAAGATAGTAAAAAATTCTTGTTTTTTAATAGTTTATTGTATTTTAAGTAACAAGTATTTTAAAAATTCATCTGTCCCTTTTAGGAAAAAGAATAAATGGCAGCTGCCCAAAGAGACAGGAAATTAATGACAAAAAGCTTTTAAAAGACCTGTATAGAAGATGAAAGCCAACAAGTGATTGAAGATGAACAGAAAAGATCATAAGATCATAAATCGAGACCTGGAATGGCCCTTTGAAAACCAAGTAATCCAACCTTCTTATTTTTCTGATGAGGAAATAAAGACAGAGAGGTTAAGTGGATTGCTAGCAGCATATTCCTTGAAGAATCATGTAAGTGAAGTAGAGAAAAGGTAAGGACTTACCCAATCTCTCCCAAATTCCTCTCTAAACAACTTTAAATAACATCTCAAAATGAATTCTAGAATGGCAGAATTCACAAAAGTATGGGGTGAAACAATTTTCCTGCTCAAGGCAACCTAAAAAATTAGTAGAAAAGGTCTGCTGCACCTGAGGTGAAAGTGGAGAGCAATCCAATACAGGAAATTTTCTAGCCAGCAGGCAAGCCTTGGGGGAGACTGAATTTGTAGAAGTGACTTTCCAAGTTCTCAGCCCCACTGATGATAAGGGGGTTGGACAAGTGGTCAGACAGCATCATTCTTCTGGCTCTGAGTGCAGGACTCTGTTACACTGCCCACATGTGGATCCTGGTCACAATTTTGGGTCACATTTTAGGGCAAAGAAAAATACTAGCACACCAGAGTTCATGTTTCAGGTGAGTGATAACCCTGGTTAATAGTTTCAGGGCAGAAAAGAGTGCTTCTGATTGCTTATAGATCAGAGCACAAGTCAGAAGAGTAGAAAATACACCTCTCTTTAAATCATAAAACCTTAGAAAAACTGAAAATTTATTGGCCCCCTAAAATTAGCTATGAAATACTTTCACAAAAGAATTAGAGCTTGGGACATCAAGTTGTTTCCAGGAGAAGAATCCAATTTCAACATAAAGTTAGTACTCAAGAAATAGGCTGAAAAATGAGCAAACAATAATAAAATAACTTAACCAAAGAAAGTTAATACAGTGATAGGAAAGATCAAAATACAAACTCAGAAGCAGACAACAAAGTCCAAACTGCTATATACAAATCCCGGAAGAAGGGGGATGTTGATTGCTCTCAGATCCAAAAATTCCTGCAAGAACTGGGAAAAAAAGATTTAAAAAAATAAGAGAGGTAGAGGAAAAATTGAGGGGGGAGATGAGAATGATGCAAGAAAGTTATGAAAGGGGAGTTACCTGCTTGGTAAAGGAGGTACAGAAAGATTCTGAAGAAAATAATATCTTGAAAAATGAAATGGGATAAATAGTAAAAAAAAAAAAATAGGTACAGAAATCCACTGAATAGAACCTGTTAAGAAGCAGAATTGGCCAAATGGGTGGAACAAGATGGAAAAGTTCACTGAAGAGAGTAATTCCTTAAAAACTAGAATTGGGCAAGTAGAAGCTAATAACTCCACAAAACCTCAAGAAACATTAAAACAAAATCAAAATAATGAAAACAAATAGAAGAAAACTTAAGATGGATTATGGGAAAAACAACTGATTTGACAAATAGATTGAGGAGATTAAGAATTATTGGATTACCTGAAAGCCACTATTTAAAAAAAAAAAAAGGAGCCTAGATATCATCTTTCAATAAATTGTCAAGAAAAACTGTCTTGATACTCTAGAACTAGTGGTTAAAATAGAATTGTAAAGAACCTACAGATTGCCTCCTGATATAAATAGCCAAAAGACAAATCCCCACCCAAAATATTAGAGTCAATTCCTGAACTCCCAGATCAAAAATCAAATATTTCAGTCAGAAAGAAACAATTCAAATATCATGGAGCCACAGTAAAGATAACAGAGTTTAGTAGCTTCTGAGTTAAAATATTGAAGGATTTAGAATTTTCTATCCTGGAAGTCAAAGGAGCTAGGATTATAAATGAGAATCACCTTTCCAGCAAAGCTGAGTTTAATCTTTCAGATTAAAGAAAGGTGTAAAAAAAAGGGGGGAGAGGATATTTAATGAAATTTTAAGCATTCCTGATGAAAAGACTAGAGCTGAATAGAATATTTAATTTTCAAATAGAAGACTCAGGAGAAGCATAAAAAGTAAACAAAAAAGATAAATCTTAAGTTATTCAATAAGATCAAACTGTTTACATTCATAAGAGAAGATCACACTTGTAATTTTTAAGAATTTCTCATTATTAAGGCAGTTAGAAGAAGTATTCACAGAGGACATGGGTGTGAGCTGACTCTGATAGGATATCTAAAAAAATAAGATTACAGAGTAAAAAAGATGAATGCACTGGGAGATGAGTAAGGGATATATATAACGGAATAAATTATCTCACGTAAAAAAAGGCACAAAGAGCTTTTACAATGCAGAGAAAGAGGGAAGTTGGGGGAGTGTTTGAACCTTCCTATCATTGAAATTGGCTCATAGAGGGAATAACATATATAGTTAGTTGGGTATATAAATCTAATCTTATAAGAAAGTAGAAGGGGAGGGATTTAAGAGAAGAGGAGTAATAATAGGGAGGATGGATTTGGGGAGCCTGTAAATAGAGGCAAAATACTTTTGAGGATGCATAGGATCAAAGGAGAAAGAAAGTAAGAAAAATGAAGAAAATAAGATAGAATTGTGAAATCTAAAAAAAAAAAAGAAGTTCCACATTTGGGTTCTAAACATCTGTTTCATAAACAGAGGTCTGGAAGAGAGGATATTAACTAGACAAAAATTTTAGTTTTTAAAAAAATTTTTGTGGATTTAGTGGATTGTATATTTAGCATCAGTATATCATGGAAACAAAAAATGGGCTTTTTAGGAGGGTTTATTTAAAATATAGTTTTATGCAATTTTTAAAATTTTAAATCAACATCTGATCATATACTTCCCATTCCCCATTTTCCCACCAAGAAAGCAATTCCCTTTTTACAAAGTCCAAGTATGTATGAAGCATGGTAAAATTCATAACGAGTTGAATTCTGCTAAAAGAACAAACATTCTTGAATTGTGATTGTGAAAATAAGCCTTGGGCCTCTAGGGGAACAGAGTGTGTGATATGGCAACAGAGTGGAAGTCAAGAATTTGCAACTTTGGGGAAAATAAAGATAGAAGAGAACTTTGCTATTGTAAATGAATGATCCACATGAACAGAATATGCATTTTGAATGGGAATTTGAATTTATGTGGTCAAAATAGTTTTTGGAGATGTTAAGTTACCTTTATCTATGTACCTCCTAGCTGAGAAGAGACTGAATTAGATCTCATTCTTTGAGAGGCTAGTGATATGCTTTAGTTCACCCTTTTCCACTATATTTTTCTCTCTGTCTACAAATAGTCACGATTTTATTTCTAAATTTCTGTTTAAATCAGTTATAATTTCTGATTCAATTCTTTACATTAACATAAAATTCACAATCAAGGAGGAATGCTTTGTACTGTATTTCTGTCTGTTGCAGACTGTGGAAGGAGCACTAAAGGAAAATAGCAGAAATCAGTTGAAAATGCACAAAATTTAGCTAGGTTAGATTTTTAAGTTTCTGTCTAAAATGCTTAGGTACTTTACTATAATTGAATTCATTATAAGAAAACTATGGTGATTACTTTTATTAAGTATATTTGATGTTTTCAAAAAAAAAAAAAGACAATTTAAACTGGATCTAGAGCTTTCCTTCTGGTCCCTGGGCTAAATAAGCACTTTGTAGCAGCCATGCTAGATTGTTTTGAATGTGGGAGCTTCAGAAAAATCTCTAGCCTCCAATGAGAAGAGCAAAAATTGGAGTAAGGGAATATGGGCTAAGAGAAAGTCATGCCTTTGAATTAAACATTTGAAGAAAGGTATGCTCTGGAGGAAAGAGCTCTTCCCTTTTTTGTATTGGGTGGAAGAAGTTTTTTTTAAAAGGGGGAAAAAGCAGCACCCCATCAATTTTGTTCTACTGTGATAGATGCCAGTTATCCAAACTAAAAAAAAAAAAACAAAAACAAAAATAGAGGGTGGGAATGGAGTGGGGAATGCTAATTCAGCAAAACTAAAGAATATATCGATTAAGTCTGCAATACACTCATAGTCCCCTATCTCTACAAAGAAGGATCGTTCATTTTCTCATCTTTCCACTTGGGATGAGGTCAGTAACTTTTATTTTACAGAGTTCAGTTTAATATTCTTCCCCTTCCATTTATGTTGTTCTTTTCTCCTTCTTTTGTTTCACTTTGTAATCATTTATATAATATTTCAGCTTTCCTGAATATTTCATTTTAATTATAGTCCATAGTTCGCTTAACCATTCCCAAATAGATGGATAGCTGCTTTGTTTTTAAATCTCTTTTATTTCAAAAAATTGCTGCTATGCATATTTTGTAGTATCTGGGGAATCCTTTATGTCTTTGACCTTCTTGGGATATTTCCCTAGCAGAGAAATCTTTGAGTCAAACCTTTGATATAGCATTTCTGTCATATTAGCAATTTTAATAGTAACTTAGGCAATATAAAGAGTGCCTTTATAGTTTTCCTAAATGAAGGGAATAGTTCGATTTTTCTCTTTTCTGATTAGGATTCTATTCTGGTCACTTTAGTAAAGTCATAGACAAGCTGGAGAATGTCTATAGGAATGAACCCTTTTAGTATTCACACAAAAGTGCTACAGGATAAAAGAGTGTATATACATGGAAAAGAATATTTTGTTGGGATCAACTGAATCAGTAAGATCACCAATCTTGAAGCAGGAAATTGTTTACAGTGAAGAGATATGCCATACAGATTTCATGGCTATCCAACTCCAGCTCAAAATACCAATGGCAAAAAACGGACAATTAATGCCAGTTCACTTTTGATTACAATGATCTGAACTTAAATACATTACACTAAGATGATCTAAAACTACTTCATCCTTATAATTTTACATATTTCACAACTAACAACCCCAAATATGTGTATCTTTGGATTTACATTTTTATTTTAAAAACAACCCTTTCAATTGAAAACACAAAAATTAAATGTTTATTTTAACATCTGCTATAGGCTAATCAATATTTCTTACTAAAAATATTTTAATTAGACTAAAAGATATTGTTACCATAAGAAGATAATGGAAAAGCTCTAGTTAGCCAGTCAATAAACATTTATTGAGTGCTATGTGCTAAGCATTATGTCTGGTCATTTTATAAGTACTGGATTTTTTGAAAGCTTTCTCTTTGTAGTGCATCTTATCTCTCACTCCATAAGGAAAAACTTAATGGTACAGGGGAAGATTCAATAGTGATGTTAAACAAATTATACTAACTTCAAAAAAAAATGGTAGATTAAAACACGGGAAATTTCAAAGCAGAAAAGAATTTCTAAAGCTATGAGCAGTGTTACTATGTGAAAAGTTTAACCTTTATTAGATGTGTAAAAATAAAACCTTTCAATAACTAGAAATGCAGCAAACTTATATCAGTTGAGCCATGCAAGAAAGTTGTAGCAAAATCTTTCTGACATCATATAAACCCTTATGTGTAAAAGATTTCCTATATTTTTCATTTATGAAGCTAATCACAGAAAGTCACATTAAATTATATATGTAAAGTATTTTGCCGATGCTAAAGTGTAATATAAATTCCAGCTATTATTAACTATGATCATGTGTAAAATAGGATAGATACTGTTTTCAGTCTAATAATAAGCAATTGCAAACAGTGACTAAAAGGAAATAGTTCCATTTATAAGAGTTACATTGTAATCAAAATAATGGTGACTCCTTTTTTTCATTAATCTATACGGCTGAGCTGAGGAATAATTTGTGGAAAAATTCTCTGGATAAATTGAATGAGATTTTCCTAAGCTTCTATACCAAAACATAGCAAACAAAGATATACTCATTATTGAGTATTTGAAAATAATATGCATCAATATGAAGGCACTTTAAAAAGTTATCAAAGACATGTAAGTAAAAATCTTCCCCCCTCAACCCCAAGCCACACATATTGTTGGACAATGGAGCAAAGCTTTTCTTTCCAGTGCCTTAAAAATATCACTAGCACTTAAAACAGCTCAGTCATCCTCCTCATCCCTCACCTCATCATTTCTTAATGTACTTGTTATACATAAAAGAGAAAGTTAAACATAGCCAAAGCTGCAAGAAGTTTAGCTTGACATTCCCATATGTGTGCACTGCTTCTGGCTCAGATGTTTGAGCACAACGGTCCCAGAAAGAGAAGATATCTTCTTCTTACTCTTCATTTCCAAGCTGTTTCCTTGAGATTTTCCTAGGTTTTTAATGACATGCTTAAAGATAAACTTGTTATTAAAAGGTTTAAGAAGAATACACACAAGCATAAAGACATTCAAAAAGTGTCCTACTAAATAAGGGGGGTGACTTTCTGGAGGGTAGGGGAGTTAGGAAATGAACCTAGTTTGCCAAAGGAGTTCAAAGTGTTTTAAGGAGTTAAATTGTCTTCCCAGTGCTATTATTCTTCCAAAGTCATTTTGTTTATCACCTAAATCAATAAAATTCTGGACTTGGAGTTTAAATATGGTGTTTAGAATAGAAGTAGAAGGAGGGGAATATTTTTACCCCTCTAAAACCCGGGGGGTTCCTGAACTGGAAATTGGAGGAAGTAATAGGACTGAAGCAAAGTATGAATTGAGATAACCTTTCTAGTGTTCTCATGCTTTAACCCATCTTTACATATACATATACATACATATATACATATACACATATGTATTTACCTTGTTTTCACCTTTTATAAGTTAACTCCTATAAAAATACATTTATATATTTTGCTGCTACTTTTATCTCTTCCCACTCAATGTTCAAGTTCTTGCAATCTAAGTTCCAGACTCAGCACTCTAGAAAACTGGTTTCTCCTAGGCTATTATTTTTTTATTACAAGTTGAATATGAAGGCTTCTTCTATGGATCAGATATCATCTATCAGATAGAAGACATTATAAGGGTTCAGAGAAAATGTAACTGTTCTCTTCATTAATGTAGAACTCAGAATTAATAATCATGAAAACATTAGACAATTAAGGATACTTTACCTTTACCTCTTAGGAGTACTTCATTTCCTTAAGCTTATCTTGTGACATATACATGAAGCCTTTCTTGATGGTCCCTCATTTTGCTTCCTTTCCCTAATTTACCTTTCATATATTTTGTATATATTTGCATACACATTTTCCCCAAGAAAACATCATGTATTGGAGAACAAGGACTTCAATTTTGTCCTTATGACCCCAGAAACTTGGACCATGTCTGGCTTATAATAGGCAATAAAAATTTGCTGGTTGGATTGGAATGGCCAGGGAAGGCTTCCTGGAAGAATGGGGGCTAATTGAAAATCGTGTGTCATACACATGGGAGAGGAAGAAATATGACACATCACCAATCTGAGGTGAGGGTAAGCAAAGGTGCAGTATGATTAAACATGGTATTAGGGGGATGATGGGAAGACAGATAGAAATGTAGTGAAGGATGGATGATCAAAGATCTCCATTTTTAAATCTAATAACCTTTTCTAAGACCTCATCCTTCTCTGACCTCTGCAGCATTTGACACTACTGATCATTTATGGGTTTTATGACATTATCTTTTTCTCTTCCTTGATGTCTGACCAGTCCAGGCTCCTTTTTTTAGATCTTCATTCAGGCAATGCTTCCTAAATATGGGAATACTTAGTATTTTTTTTTTCATTCATCAATCCTTTCATTGCTTAATATCAATATTAATAGCATAGAGTTGTTCCTTCAGAAGTTCCATCTTCTCTTGGAAGGAGACATAAATTGGCTCATGTGACTTTAGGCAATTTTTTAAAACCCTAAGTTATAACAGTGGTCTTCATGGTCTTCAACTCATTCTTCATGGAGAGAAAGGAGTTTCCTCAACAGGAAATTCCCTATACTGGATTCTATATAGTTATTCCTTTCACATTGTATGAGTTAGGAACATGCACCCCTATGATGGAGAAAATCTGCATAAAATTTTTGGCCCTCTCTTCATACCAGAGAATTTTTTTTTCTTTTATAAGGTATTTACAGTACTTTTTTGTAAAATTTGGGTTAAGTATTTGGTCACAGGTCTGGTCATCTGCTGGCCTTTGCATAGTGTCCATGGCTTCTGCAAAACTCCCTCCAAATTTTCCATTTCATTCTATATACAGACCCTTGATATGTTGAAATATATCAACATTTCAGTGGCATATATTAAAAATGCAATGGGGAAAATTGTGATGTAAGAGAGAGCAATAGGCCCCATGCTCAAGGAATTTACATTCTCAGCCTTGGAGTCATGGAAGGAAGCAAAGTGAATAAAAAGGAAACAGATAAATTAATATAAAACTATGAAGAGCAATGAAGCACTAATGACTAGGGAGATCATGAAAAGCATCATGAAGGAGCTAAGAATCATCATTAGGGATTCTAAGAGGTGGAGATATAGATGGGATACATTAGGGGACAGTCCACATGAGAACATAGGCAGGATATGGATTTTCATGCACAACATATAACAAAAAATACCCTAGGTTCTTCTGGTCTCACATTTCTTTGTACATCCTCACTACTGTATGACCTCTTTAAAATGATTATTAGACCTCTGACATTACCTGCATGGAGCTTGATCTAATCAACCTCCCTGGGCCTCAGTTTTATATTTTTTCTAAAAATGACAGTACTTAAGTACTATGGATGACTTATAAAGGCTCTTTCAGATTGAAATCTATGATTCTCAATATAGTCAGTCCTTAATTGCTAATTTTCTATTAGACATCTCCAAATGATTGTCCCAGAGGTATCATAAATTTAACTTATCTAAAAGACCCCCATAAAATCATCCTGTCTCTAATCTTGTCTATTTCTATTGAGGAGACAACAATTACTTCTCTCTAAACACCTAGAACCAAAGAGTTGCTACTCTGCTTCCACAATTCTCTCATTAATCAATCACCTCTCCACATTCACAGCCGTCTCTTTACCAATTTAGGTCCTCATCAGTTCTTATTGAGCCTACTGGAAAAATTAATTGGACCCAGTTCTCTGTCTTTTCCTTATGATGTTATCCTTATCACCAAGCCAAAAATAATCTTTCCAAAGCTTAATAGTTGCCTAATTATTCAATAATATCTGGTGCTCCCTTTGGCCTTTAGGATAAAATACAAACTCATCTTAGTATTTTGAAATTTCCACAACCTGAATCTCATTTTTTTTTCAAAATGGATTTCACATCACACTCCTTGACTCTGGGTACCAGTCAATGTAATTTACTTGCTATCTTACAAATTGGCCATTCCATTTCTTGATTCCGGGCCTTGGGGGAGATTTTTCCATGTATGAGGTGCCCTTTCCCCTCTTATCTCCACCTTTTAGAATCTTCCATTTCAAATGGCTTATATGTCATTTTGTACAGAAAGCTTTTCCCAATCCTTCTACTTTTTATTATTCTTTTCTTTAAATGATCATGTATATACTTATTTGTTGTATTCTTCCACTCCACCCTAAAAGGAAGTTCGTGGAGGAAAAGGACTATCTTATATTTCATTGTATCCACAGTGCCTTGCACATAGTAGGTTTTTACAAAATGCTTATTGGATTGGAAGTTAATAGATGATTTGAAGTTCTTCTTTCCCCCTCCTCCCACTGGTATCATCCCATTCCTCCTCCTACTGAGAATGCATTTTCCACATTTTTCCACACATGAAAACATTCCCAGTTACTGCTCTATAGTCTATTACAATAATAACCCAGATTGTATTGTAACTTAAGTGAACACTAAAAGGTTTGTTCTATACAATTTCTCTATCTGCTTAAGTAAATACCTACATATAGCTCCCCCCCAAAAAACCCCAACAACAGCCAAACAAAAGTAAAAAACACTGCCATTATAATTTTACTTGTATTTTCTTTCATTTACACAACAACTTATTTGGGGGGATAAAACACCCTATAATCTTGTGTGGCTTTTTTTCTTAATTCATTAAATAAAATGAATAATCTTACTCTGACAGAAAAACAATCAACACTTTCAAAATGGATAGGTTATAATTATATATAAAGCTATAGTTTACCTATCCCTGAGATACTAAATGTCCCCCAATTGAAAAATTGTCAAAGGATATGAACAATTTTCAGATGATGAAATTAAAGCCATCTATAGTTATATGAAAAAATGCTATAAATCTCTATTTATTAGAGAAATGCATATTAAAACAACTCAGAGGTACTATTGTATACATCTCAGATTGACTAAGATAACAGGAAAGGTAATGATAAATGTTGGAGGGGGTGTGGGAAAACTGGGTCACTAATGCTTTGTTGGTGGAGTTGTAAAATGATCTAGCCATTTTGGAAAGCAAATTGAAACTATTCTCAAAGGGCTATAAAACTGCATATCCTTTGACCCAACAGTGCCATTATTGGATTATCTCAAGGATATCTTAAAGAGGGGAAAGGACCCACATATACAAAAATGTTTGTAGCAGCTCTTTTTGTATTAGCAAAGAATTGGAAAATGAGTAGATGCCCATTAATTGGAAAATGTCTGAACAAGTTGTGGTACATAAAGATAAATGAAATATTAATATTCTATAAAGATGAACAAGCTAATTTTAGAAAGACCTGAAAAGATTTGCATGAACTGATACTGAACAAAACAAGCAGAACCAGGAATACATTGTACACAATAACAGCAAGAATGTACAATGATTAACTATGCAAAACTTGGTTCTTCTCAGTGGTTCAGTGATCCAAAGCAATCCCAATAGATTTTGGACTGAAAATACCATCTGCTTCCAGAAAAAGAACTAAGGAGACTGAATATAAATCCACATATGCTATGTTCACTTCTTTTTTTGTTTTTTTTTTCTCTCTCCCATGATTTTTCCCTTTTGCTTTGATTTTTCTCTCCTAAAATGATTAACAATATATATTAAAATAAATAAATTTACTAGAAAAAAAGAGATTCTAAATATCATAGAGTAGAAAAATTTTATCTGTCCAAGCTAACCCATACCATAAACATGACAATGCATTTAAGCATCTACCTCCTTTTTCATTGGCTTAATTTAGGCTTTTTATTAATCTCCTAACCTTCTGACAATTAAATGCAATTGAAGTATGTTATAACCTTTTTATTAAAAGCATAAATCCAAGTATAAAAATGGATGAAAGAGATCAGAAGATATTTATTAAGCAAGATGAAAGTAAAATTACAAACATTTCAGCTTTAAAATTGGTCAGTGTTCTTAAGAAGTGGAGCTTCCCTGATCCTTCAACATAAAGATTTTATAAGAAATATGTTGTGAATGGAGCGCTCTCTTCTTAAAAAAAAAAATCTAAGTTGATTCTGGTACTGGAGGATTTGGAAAGGAAGTGTAATGTGAAATTTGTACAGTACAAAGTAAAGAGGAAAACCTGCCACAAGCCAGTGAATCTGAATAGTATACAGTAGGTAACCTGGTCACAAAAGGTTTTAAAAAAAAAAAAGAATTTAACACATTGATTCTCTGAAATCAAGCCTCTAAGATTAAGATCTTAATTTACCCATTAGGGTATAATAAATAATCCAGTTCACCTATTTTCCCTATAAGAACTTTTGAAGTACTAGAAAAGAAGTAAAAAGAAATTAGTTTGGCCTCTTGGAGTAAGGACTTAAAATTAGACAAGAGAATCAGAAGAAATCTAAGAGGCCATCTAGTCCAACCTTCTATCTGATACAGGAATGCCTTCTATAACAAGATGAAACTTGCTTACAATTTACCTTAGGTATTGTAATTTATTAACACTAGCTAAAATAATTTACTTTTTAAAAATCCCTTGTATATTAGATCCAATCTCACCTCAAATAACTCTCCATTAGGAATGACATGGCAATATTGTGAAAGCTACTTCTTCTCTTTCCATAAAAGTCTTTCTCTTCATAAAGTAAATAACTTTCTTCTGGAATTTTAATCTCTTTACTAATTTACACTTTTGTGATATTCAATGTATAATCATTTACTATGAAATATCATTAAAATGCTTATCTTCATTTTCCAAAGCATTAACTTCTCTTGAAAATAACCTTTGGCAAGTATTGAGAAAATGTGTACATGTGTATATTTCCTCCAGATTTAAATGCACACTGATTATGAAGCTTTGCTTTAAATTCAAGTTTTTAAATACCTCACATCCAGACTAGCAGTCTGTAAAAATGCTTCTGACTAAACAAAGCAAAACAAAACAGATACAAGATGCATTCATTACTCTTAACTTCCATTCTTTGTATATTTGTAGGACAAAACATCTTTGCAAAACCACTGGAAAAACTAAGTTCACTCTTTAGGCACAGCAAAACAAAAACAAAATGTTAATAGCACCACATTTGCTTTCGCAAATTATATGCTTCATTGTGCCTGTGTGAGAACAGCTTTAGTGACTGAATGAAATGAATCCCACCCAAGAGGAGATCATGTCTTCACATCTTCATAATTGTTCTGTCTTCTATAAACCTGCTCACTTGCAAACTATGAGGTAAGCCTAGAAATAATATTCCACTTCTTAAAAAAAAGTAATGACAGTTTTTTGACGTCTCTGTGATGAATTTTTAGTGAAAAGTTGCTTTACATTTAAATAAAAGCAGTTGGGAATGTGAGGAACAAGTTTAAAAGTGCTCAGTTTGGAATGTTAAAAGGACGGTAGAAGGTAGACTAAAATATAACCATTTTATAGTGTTTTATACAATTCTTGTTTCTCTTCTTCTAATTGGTCTTAATAGCCATTATCCAATTCTGAGACACAATTAACACTGCTGAAAGGATGTGATGGCTTCACTGTATAGAAATAAGACTTCAGCAAATTTATGTGCAATTCCAAATATTTTTAAAAGACCTTAGATTGTGTAGAAAAAAATCAAGGAAAATATGTTCCTGAAAGTTTTTACAAGAACTTTGATGCTTTTCTAAGTTACTACACCAGGGCAGTAACATTTTTCTAAATTAACCCTTTGGGGGAAAAATATGACAACCAAAGGCACTATTTTGTAAAGGGGACTAAAGGCTGGCAAAAATCATGAAACATATCAAGAAGGTTGAGTACAAGAATCTGAAATTATTAATAAGTATTTTCATGATTTTAAAGATATTCTAAAAATGCCACTTTCTTCCAAGTTGACAAAAAATAAAATTACTCTTAGATGAAACTTTTATGCATTTTTTTTAAAAAGCTGATCTTCAAGCCCCTGAAAATAGGGGTCTTATAATGAAAACACTGACAGACCCTTCAACATAGTGGCAGTAGTAGTGTATGCTGCTAGAATACTTCTGTTTTCTTAAATATTTAACATAGATAGACTTGCTTTATCTATGTGCATTAGCATTTACTGGGATTTACCCTTTAATATTTTTTTAATAGAAAGTTACAGCTCATTTAAAATAGCTGGTAGATACAGAAAGCATAAATATACAATAAGTTTAAACACTGATTGTACTAAATGCAACAATACAAAGAAGCAAAACAAAACACAAATGGTAACACAATAAAACTGTATTACATTTGTGCTTCAAATATTACAATACATTATATACAATAGTCCAAAATAAACATCTCATGCCAAATGACACAAAACAAAGAGCAAGCAAGAGAATCTGACGATATGTACATTACCTTTTGTTTGTTTTTAATAATAAACATTCAACTCTGAAGGGGAGCAATTTCACTACATACAGTTGCAGTCCGCCTTTTATTCCACACGATCATCCTGTTTCTCTATATCTACGCTATCCAATAAGTTCCTGTGTCAATTCTTATATACATTTTGAGCAAAAAAGATAAAAGAATGTAGTGCTTTGTATTCTTAGTGGGGTGACGTTGATAGATCAGCGAACTTGGGGTGCATAACCTTCTTTCATCAAACCCTCCTCATAGTCCGTCTGGCAAAGGATCATGTTATTCTTTAAGAAAAATTTGTCTCCGACACAAAATCTGAAAATATATTTAAAAATTATTTTGACAGATTTAAGGCCATTTCATTGCAGAGTCAGTTTAAAAATATGGTTTGATATAATGACATAATTCTATAAATCTGAAATTTGTCTAAGACAATGCTTTATCAAAATGAGGCAATTTAACACTTTACTGAAACATTACATGATTATTTCTAATTAAACCTTCAACTTCAATGATGAGAAATCATACCTAAAGATAAGTTGTCAGCACACCAGGTCCATATTTGTACAACAAGTTTATTTAGGGTAAGCATATATAAAAACTATTTACTTGAAAAACAAGTAGAACTTTATCAATTTCCTGGAAAAAATATAAAAGCATTTATATTGTTTTGTCCATTGATGTATATTGTAGAAAGGAAAAAAAATTAACTAGGCTGATTATAAATTTAGCCTCTTTTAATAATTTCTATTTGTCAAAATGTTTAAATTTTAATAATTTATAAGTGAAAAAAGAATATCTAGAGTATCAAGGTTCCTCTAACAGAATATGCTACAGAGTAATATTCCTTGTTTTGGCAAATACATCAACTCTAAAAACATTTGTAGTGGAATTGCTTAGAGTATTTCCAAGTTAAAACAAAAGTATTTTAACACAGAGATCATTGCTGTGAATAAAACAAACTTTTATTAGCTAATTATGCATTTTACTTAATAAAGCAATGTTTCATCTATTTTAGACAATAATATTCTTAATAAAGGCTTTTTTTGGGGGGATGGCAGAATTTCTAAATGATGAGATTTTACTCACCACTGGGGTCAGAAATAAATGCTTGTGACGTTTAGAGCTGATTTAACAGCATCTCAGTAGCTATGTGGGGGGTGGAGGGAAGGTTTATATATGTATTTAATTGTAACAATTTAACCTTCAAACAGTAGTGTCTGCTAGAGTTGACCCAGTATAACAGACATATAATTATACAAGTTGACCCGACTGACCTTTGATAGTGGCCTCTCTTTATCAGACAGTCAATTTCTAATGATGTTCAAGTAGAAATCTAAGTGGATTGTCAGATTAAATTGTGTATTGAAAGCTACCCTTTAATGTTTTGTGAAGTTGGAAGCTTCAATGAGTAGCAGTTGGACTGATTTACATTTGCAAAGATTGGAATGCTGGACAAACAATGAACCCATTTATTTTCCAACTGGGTAGTTTTGGAAATTTATCCTTACACTAAAGTAGATAGGGGAGAACTGCACAGTTTAAAAAAAAAAAGTGGAATGAAAAGAATTAGTTTTTCCTCTTAAAGGAAAATTGGTCTGTTTATTTATGGAGTATATTTTCCCCCCTCCTCTAGGATTACTCCTTGCTGATGTTGTTGATTGAAAGGAGAGCTTATGCAATGATCTTGAAATTCTAGTGTTATTAGAGGTCAAGACTGATATAATGAACTTTAAACAGTTTAGCTTTAGATGTTTTTTAATTCTCTTTACTAATAGTAAATTATATGATCATTTAAAATGATATAAGAAGTACTAATGAACGAATCTTGGTTTTATATTAAACTCAAAAACAGAAAAAAAAATTGTTTGGAAGATATATCTATTACATTTCTATCCAAGACAAAAATTTCACAGAGATGGAATAAAACAGAATGTATACTAGGTGGAAACTATAATCCAACAATGTAAATGCCCTGCTGAGGTGAATAATAGTTACTTAACAAAATCAATACTTATATCAAAACTAAAACTGTTAAAACTTCTGTTTTATGAGCTTATTTCCAAAGTAAAATGAATATCCTAGAAAGATACTCTTCTTATTAACCCTAAAGTGTAAGAAAATCATATTAGTGTAACCAAGCTTACCCTTAAGATAAACGAAAACATGTCAGTTATCAAAACTTTAGCTCAAGTTAAATTGTTATTTTACAAACCTTTTCCCCCTTTATAGATCAATTATGTATTCTCCAATTATATATTAATGTATATATTGTAATAAAGTCTTCACAGCAATAAACAATAAACAAATCCTCACATTTATATAGCATTATGATTCACCAAAGTCTTACCTTACAACTAAACCCTGAAGTGGGCAATCTATCATCAGCCCCATTTTATGGATGAAGGCATTGAAGCTCAGAATAAATTAAATGAAATTCAACATGTATCTCCTGATTCCAAGTCCAATGTTCTCAACTATACCATGTTGCCTCATGCTTTGCAATATAATATTATTCAATATTTGAACTGTTTTTATATCAGGCACACTGTTATGTATATCATAGAACTACATAATCAGAGAAGAAAGGGACCTTGGAACTTTAGTCTAAAGTAGTCGGATTAAGTATCTTGCCCAAGATTATACAGACAATAAGAGCTACAGCCTATTCTCTGGGCCCCCAAAAAGGAGAATAAGAGCACATTGTAATTTTATATATAATATTTATATTCTCTGAATGTTTATAGAGCTCAAAAGGGAGAAATGTGCCTTTATAAGTAATTTGAACACCTCAGCAGTAGTTAAAATATTAGGATTTATGTATAAAATTAAATTCATAAAGCTAGTATTTTATTACATCATTGTTACTGCTCATTATTGAAAATACATATATGTGTGCATATATGGATAAGAGTAGGATATATTAAGTAATAGAATTTAGTTCCATGTAAAATAATTTTATATCAATTTTACTGAAAATTTGAACCACTAAAAAAAAACATCCCTATGCTAACAGCTTTGTAATACATAAAATTTAACCATTCTTTTATTTAAAATACTTATAGACTATAGTTTTATCTCTCTTTTTCCTACAATGTCAATATTACAAAAATATGCAAGATTTATAGCTAAGGTGTTTTTAGCTGAATTCATATAGAAGTTGAGTATTTTGTGGAAGTGTACATAAGAAACACCTTTGTATTAAATACACAATATTGTTTGGCAAGGGCAAAAAGAAAACTATAGAAAAAAATAAAGAAAAAGCATTTACTTTCATTATTACCATCTTTTCAAAGGGTCATTAATAGGTTACGGCTCTTAATTTTCTTAACAGGGTAGAGCAAATTAAAGCAGACAATTGCAATTTAACTGTCCCACCCTTCACTTTTAAAAACTGTTAGGTACAACCCAATTCTCTTCTCTGTCTATATTTCTACTTCAGGTAGACACTCAGAATTACAAACAACTGGACAATTTTTATTTTAATGCTGCCCTATACTATTTTCAGGTTGTGATCACTTGCTTCCACTTGATTATAAGCTGCAAGGTAGGTACCAGATTTTACTTTTTCTTCTACTTATGCTTCTTCTTGCTTGTCCTTGAAAAAGACTATGACATCAGGGAGGTGATGACATAACATACAAGTGAGTTGGATTTAAGTGAGGGAAGTCTGGGCAAAGTTACCAGCCTCAATTTCCCCTCTGGAGCCATCTGGGTCCAGTGGCCAGATACAGATCAAGACAACTGGAGATGGCCCTGAATGCAATGGGAGACCTTATCAGGGATCTGAACATACTGGACACTTTATTTGCTAAGCTAATTTCAGAGAACTTTTCTAACATTTTTATATTTGCATAGTTGGTTGGGGTCCTGCATGCTTGAAGAGAACCAAAGCTACATCACTATTAACTTCTGTCCAGTTGTGACTTATCAAACTAACAGAAGCTTGGAAACCTCAAACACAGATTGGGCACAAAGTCCTATATTTGCAAAGTATTTATTGGCATTTTCATGGTATCACTTTCCTAATCCTGACTCTCATCACCAAAGGCAGTGGATGAAGGGAAAATTAAGCATTTATTAGGCACTTATCATGTGCCAGGTGCTTTATAAAGTCTATCTCATTTTACATGAATTATTATGCAGTTTACTAACTGGCTTTATGACTTCCAGGTACTCCCATATTTGCTCAACTATTCTGTATGTTATTAAAAGTCATCTTCTAAGATTAAATGTTTGAGGAAAATATAAGGACCATGTAGAGAAAAGCTTTTTGTCTTAACATTCCCAACACTTAGCACAATGTCTAGCAAATAATAAGTGCTCCATAAATCCTCACTGAATTGTATTGAGTTTATCTGGCATAACCTTGATGTCTACAATAGAATCACAATGTCATTCAAATCATAGTGAAAATGCTTAACCTGCCATTCAAAGTACACTATAATCTGGTGCTCTCCAGCTTTATTTCCCAGTTCCTAAAACAAATTCCTTTTGCTGTCCCCTTTTTATACCATGTTTTGTTCATTTTTTCCTATTTACCTGGAATAAGTTCCATCATCTTTCCTGTTTATCTAAATTCTCAACATTTTATTAAGTCTCATTATGTCTATGGAATTGTGTAGGATAAGTAAGTCATCCTTACTCTTAAGGATCACTGTCTTCTAAGACTTAAGAGTTTTATCTCCTCCTTTAAGTCTTCTGACTACTCCAATGATCCGTATGTAACATAACACTGATCATACCATTTATTTTGTTTCCTGACTCTACTGTCTTGTACAGTTTTTTTCTGTGTAATGTTTCTATATTCCAAGTATATAAACTCTTCATAGGCAGTTTGTTTTTTATTCTCCATCACTTCTGAAACATGATGTAAGTGTTTTAAAAAACAACTATATTGAATTTTTTTCAAATTCTAATAAATGTTTAAAAGTTTCAAATTACTAACAGATAGTAGGAGAAGACTAAATCATTATATTATATTTAGACTCATTTAAAATGAGGATTGTAGTTAAGGGAAAGAAATGTTTGATTATAAGAAATTGCATCAATATATATATTCCACCTTAAAAAATCAACACATAGATAAGATTTTAATTTATCTTTCTTTGGTAATTTGGAACACGTATACCTAGAAGTAACATTTCTGCACTGATGTTTTAGAAAGTGAAGATTTTTGTGAATGGGCTAATTAGGTTCTGAAAGGCATGATCTGATTTTAACAGTTGGAGAATTTTATTTTAATTATATTTAAAATTAAATATTTGAACAAAACTTGATGAATAACTACCAAACATTTGTGATATTTCATGTCAGAAACAACAAAAAATTTTTCACAAGGAAAGTTATCTATCACTATCAATTTGCCTTGTGTTTCACTTGAAAAGACACAAATTATTACAATTATTTGGCTGCCCAAAGAAGAGCACCATGAATTATCATGGTTTCATTGGAGACATTGGTTTTCCAAGCTAACTTCGAGGAAAAAATGTCACCTACATGGAAAACCTTTTGTATTCAGGGTAACAAAAATTGCCTGCTTTGCTTGACTGATGAAGATTAGCTGACTTCTTGCATTAAAGAAGTTTGTCTTGTATGGACTAAAGTGACAAGATAATAACTAAGTGCTAATTGTGCATAACCAACACTAAAGATATGCAGCCCCCTTATGGCATGTAATAAATGAAGCGACAACAGAAATATATTAGGTACTTTCATAATGATACTACAGAAGTGTTTTACAGCAATAAGAATATGAACAGTTTTAGAGTCAGAATTTAGGAGTGTTTGTCTTACTTGACTGAGTTGAGAGACAGAAAGAGAGAGAGAGAGAGAGAGAGAGAGAGAGAGAGAGAGAGAGAGAGAGAGAGAGATTGAGATTTAATTGTGAATTCATTTTCTTTTATTTGTACGGTGGAATAAAATTGATGCATGAATTGTAAATAGTATTAACAACCTGCAATTATTTTGTATCATAGTACAGTTTAAGCAGGATTTAATATTTGTGTGATGATTTAATTTTATGTATAAAATATGGGTAGAATAGAGATGCTCAACCCTTAAATCAGTAGACCAAAGTAATAAATCAATGCAATTACTATATGTCTATTAATAATATGCCTTTGGGAAATAAGCTGTATTTGATAATTTTTTCTGGTTCTCAGCCAAAAATGCTTAAGTCATAATCTGTGTTGTAAAGATTTAAGGACCTAGTGTTAAAAAACAAAACAAAACAAAACAAAATGCTTATTCTTTAGACAAGAAATATGAGCCCTTTCAATTATCCCTTAGGCAAAAGATATTTTGATTTAATAGTACTTCAACAACATATAGTTCACTACATACTGAAATTCTTCAGAAATATATCTGAAATTTTGGAAGAAGAAACTAAAGATATGTGTCTTTTTAATCAAATTTTTATGTTCTTTTTCATTATAACTAGTAGCTTATAAAGTAAGAACATACAACTTTTTTGCCAACTCTCAGTTATGTGAAATACACAATACTTTAAGATTCCTTGCTAAAGTAGGCAGTTTCATATTAGATCTCCAGGAAATAGTTTATTCTTGATATTTTAAATTCTTTATGAGACCCTTACTCTTTTGGTCTCACAAACTGTAAGTGCTGTTTCCCTCAAAAATCTCTTGAGCATGTATGTGCACACATTTACATTATCTTCTTTAGAATGTAAGCTCCTTTGGGTAACACTTCCATATTTTATGGTAAAAGAAAACCTACATTTCCAATGTTATTTACTTACATACTAAAATATGGAAAGTATTTAAGAATATTTGTTTTCTCTAAAACTTTTGTGAGCAATTTGTTTCAGAACTAGATCAAAGCCTTGAGAAAATTGATTGGATTCATTGTGAATAAATTCTAAGAGAGGCAGACCAAAATTACAAAAGGTGAAAAGGCTTGGTAAGGGTCACTTTTAACACTAAAGAAATATCACACCAGTAAGATAATAATGATAGTTAGCATTTACATAGCACTTTAAGATTTGAAAAGCACTTAATAAATACTCTCACATTTTATCCTCACAAGAAACCCCCAAAATAGGTGCTATTATTATTCCCATTTTGTAGATAAGGAAACTAAGGCACATTATTCTTTAAACTATCAAGGTACTGATGACATTTTTAATTTTTAAGTAATAATAATGAAAATAATAATTTTAAACTTCTTACAAATATGTATAAAATATTTAATAAAGAAAAATTATATAATTTTTTCCCTTTCATTTCAATTGGGTATTTCTGAGGCTAAATAAATGTTGATAGCACACCAACACATTCAAATAATTCCTTTAAGTTCGGAGTAGTAAAATAATTTCTGGTATTAAAAACAACAACAACAATAATAAAACTTTCTATTGCTTTTGGGAGCCCAAATAGAATTTTCTTACCTTTGATTACAAAGTTGACATGCGAAGCAGTCCAGATGGTAAACATTGTCCTTGGCTCTCATCACCATCTCAAAAGCAGGGATAAGCTTACTACAAGCAGCACAATTTCCTGTTACACCAAATAACCTAAAATAATATATACATATTTTTTTTACAAAATTAAATGATTGTAAGGGAATTTGAAATTATGAATGAAATAATTCTTTAGCTCTTACAAAAGGAATCAAAACAGAGTAGTATTATATCCTATGTTGTATAAGTAAGGAATTTTTGTGTGTTAGATATGAACTTTTTTATCCTATGTATTAATCACTTGTTTTTTAAAAAAATCCTTCTTATTCAATAAAAGGAAACAGTAAAGTAAGGTTATGTAACTACATGCCAACAGAAGTCAACCAGTTTGAATACATGGCAAGAATACATGGTACAATGGATTGTACCATAAACATAAGATCCATGTAACTCTAGTATTAATGCCAAATATAAAACATTTTAGGTGGAAAAGAAAAAAAAATCCTTTAAAAGATATAGCATTTGGATTTTTGACACCTAGTTAATTATAACTATAGCATTATTATTAAAAGAACATTTTATGAACAAGTCATCTAAAAAGTCAGAAAGCATTAGTGGTTCATGCACCTTATAGCCCTATGCCATAGTTATAGCTATGCTTATGTTATTCAGGTAGCACATTAAAGTAAATGAGGCTGTAAACTATATGTAGCTAGACCAGGAGTTGAAACATAATATACTGTAAGAATTATTTGAAATGTCTGGTACAAACACACACACACACACTTTAAAAAAAGAAAAGGACCTATTTGCTCTGGTTTTCTGCAAATAGATTCTATAATAGCCTGAAAAATAGTATATAAGTAAATTCCCATCTAGTCTCATAACAGGGAGAAACAACGAACAATGATTTACTCTACTTGTCTTTGGTAATATTTGAAGCCAAGTTTATTTAAAGTACTTAATAATAGTAAAAAATGTACAGAATAATAGTCTGTGTATTGTAGTTAATGCTGTTTTTTTTTTCCTTAGGAAGCAAGCTCGATGAACACACCACATCTGCCAGTTTCTTTTTTTTCTCCAATATCAGGCTGAGAAGAGAAAAATATAATGGCTCTCAGGGGAAGGAAGAAATTAAAAGCAGTTCTAAACTAATGCATTCAAAATGTACAACACAGGGAATTCAGTTTGGTAACAAAAATGCAATTTAAAGAAATCTCATCCTTTCATTTTATTGAATTTAAAGATTACACAGGTGTGCTTCTAAGTCTTTCTAAGTGCCCTCCATGTACAAAGACATATCCTTTCCTTAAAAGCATACATACATATGTTTAAATTCAGTACTACGTCTGCTTTCATACTGATTACATTGTTTGAAAGAATGGTAAGACTGGATGCTGCAAATTTGATGTTTGGCAAAATGTCTATTAAACATGTACATAAAAGTACTCAACTTGTCTTTTAAACATAAATGCCTTGAAGGTAAGAACTTCAGATACATTTTAATTAGTTTCTAACAAGGTAAAAAAAGTGTTTAATAAATTCTAAGCAATTATTATGTTGCTCACTATAACAATCTTGATTTTTTTGCTTTAAATATTTTCTCCCAAACACAGTTCTTCCTCCGGTTTACCTCAAGAAGTACATCATTAGCAACCACTGCATTGCTAATGCTTTATAATCTTCATGTCATTAAAGAATTTGGCCTTTATAAAACTTTTTTAAAATAAAACTTATTGTCAGGAATTTCAACCAGCATCTCTTTAATCCTCAAGAAAAATTAGGACTTTCATACTTCTATAAGCAGAATTTTGAATTTCCCATAAAGCCAATATGACTCTTTGGTCTTTTGCTACCTAATGGTCTATTCAGGAGTAACATACTTAAGAACTTCAATTGTTTTAAAAAGTAAGTACAAGATAAGGAAACCTTTAAAGTTCTTCATACTACTCTCTATACATATAGGAATATGAACTATGGTTATTTTGGATAATGCAATTTTTATTTAGTTTTTCACTAATACACACAATGCCATTTTGAAATTCTGGACAGAGTTTCCCCCAATTTCAATTGCTCTTGCTAGCTGAGCATTTATCAGCTACCTGATTAGAATTTGTTTCCACACAAACCATTGATCATCAGCCTATTACTAGGCAAATGACAGTTAATTACCCACTACATTAACCACTGGGACCTGAGACCTGCTTCTGCTGCCATCAGTCAACATGATAAATGTGGCAAGTTCAGTAATGCATGGCCAGCCCTGAGCTGCCTGCTATAGTGTGAACAACCCTCAATCTCACTTCCAGGCCCAGGAAAATCTATGGCAATCTGCATAATTACAAGCTCTGGGTTAATAACAGACAAATGATTTGTTGCATCTAAACAAAGTCCTTGGAATGGGCCTAGTCTCTGGTGACTGCCTGTGCTGTTCTGCCACGAGTGTACTTTCTAGTACATTGTGCACAAAACAGATCTCTGACGTTCTTAGCCTTCCAATTTGTTGCCCTCCAATTTATGGATTCTGCATATGTGATTTTTAATCATTAAAGGCCTCTTGAAGCAATATTATCTTAATTATTCTCTGCTGTAACTAGGGAATTAGGCTTCAGATAAAATTTTCTTCTTCGGCACACTCTCCCTGCCTCGCTAGAGGCTCCATCACTTCTCATCTACACCTGGAGTCTGAAATCCTAATGATAAATTATTGCCCCTTTTCCTAAGAGGGCGAACCTTACAAGGGAACATTTTACTGAACTGTCAGCTCACAGGCTGAGTGCAGAGATGTGGAAATCTGATCTAATTTACTGCAAAACGATGCATTTGTTAGACTTTTCCCTCAGTTTTGTCCAAGGATCAAGAGATCATTCAGCAGCCACCTTCATGGGCTTCTTTTGCAGTGAAGCATGGCTCAGGTTCTCCATAACATAGTCTTCTGGAAAAGTAAACGAAATAATGTTTTATGAGAGAGAGAGACAGAGACAGACAGAGATGGGGGGGGGGAAGAAGGGATAAAAAGAAAAAGAGAGGAGAGAGACTTATAAATATACAATTTTGTCAACTTTTCTGAGGATTCCAAAATGGCAAAAAAAGCAAAAAAAAAAAGGTGAGGTAAACTTTATTTTTACAGAGTACCAATTTTCCAAGCTGTCCCTGGACAAGTCATTTAACCTGTCTGTTTCAGCTTCCTCATCTATAAAATGGGGGAAAAAACAGTATGCACCTTGCAGGGTAGTTTTTAGGATCAAATGAAACAATATTTGTAAAGGATTTAAAGCCATGTCTGACATATATCAAACACTATATGTTAATTCTCTTCTCTCTTTCTTCTGCTTTGTATTATTTTCTCCCATCCTAGACAACGAAAACTAAGGAGAATTGCTTGTATTCAGTTTTCACATTATAAATACAAGATGTGAAGGATCTGTAACATTATCATACTCCAAGTATGACAACTTCCCTTCTTAGCTCAACCTGTCAAGTGACTCGATAGATAAATCCTAGGAAGACCCTTGAAATTAAGTGCTTTTCCCAAAGTCACACAGTTTTGAATGTGTCAGAGAAGGAATTTGAAATCAACTCTTGCACAATATCCTTTGGACCACATTGCCTCTCTTACATGATCAATTCTCAACTCAAATTATTCTTCTTTTAAGATTCATCCACTTTTGAGCCTTGACTTACCTGGGATGTTTACACTAACTGAATAAAAGTAGATAATTTCAAGTCTCCCTTTTTATTAGGTTAGTGATCTTTACAAATCCTGGACATCTTAAAATAAGATTCTAAACTTTTTGCAAAAGAGACAGTTCAAGAAAGCAATCCTCCTCCATGAAATATAAACAATCACTATCATACCAAATGAGTAGTCTGAAAAATTTGGGCTAAATCCTAGTAAGAGCATTTTATGATTTTTTAAAAGGAAAAGAGAAATTGGGGGTGAAAAAGAATGTCATTAATCTATTTTGTTTGTTTAAGTAACTTTTATTCTGGAATGGGATACCACATCCTTGCAAGGTCACATGTTGGAACTTTACTATATGTTTAATTTGCCAGAAATTGCCAAATAAATGGTAGCGTTCAGCTACTCTTTTAGCAGTAGTATGAAAGTAGGCTTGCAATGGAAAAATGATGAATTCCTAGTTCAATTGTTGCATGTACCTTAGTATTTGTTATAACTTGCTAGAATCTAAAGACAGGCTGTATCACATCCCCTCCAACATCATTCATCCCCTATGCTCGAGTTGTCACAATTTATATAGTTTAAAAGGGCAGATTAGTTTTTGTTTGTTTTACAAGAAGTACTGTAAAACATTCCCATAGTATATATAGAGAACAGAGAACAATAATTTGGTGTTTTTGTTAGCACAGCAGCAATTGGGAAGGCAAGGATTTCTGCACATTCTGTACAATATAAATTATTGTAGGTGCTCAACATATATAAAAACATCCCTGCACCTAAGAGTAGATCAAGTGAAGTAAACTTTATAGATAGCTATGATTTGTTATTATTTAAAATTCTTTTAGAAGGTAGGAAGAAAAAATATTCAAAATATATTACAATATGTAAAACTGTATTTTCTTAGTTACATAATATTATATTGTAGTGATATTTTGCATGTAATAGTGCCAGATGTTTCTACAGACTTCTTTTCTCATCACTAGCACAATTTGCTAAATCAAGTTCTCAAAAACTAAAGTGAAATAATACTTGAAATACAATTATGGAAAGAAAATGTAAATATATATATATACATATATACATATACATATACATATATATATATAGTCAACATTTAATTTGAAAAGACATCAATTTATTCTTTAGTAAATCCCAAAGGTTCCAATTTAAATTTATGGCAGGGTTGTCTATGTAACTCTAAAACAGAAGTAATCTCAGGTTAATGTGCTTCATAGAAAAGTTTCTTAAAAAGGATTTAGAGATGACTAGAATAGATGTTTGTTTTTTAGGGAATCAAAAATATAAGCATTTCAGTTGAATAGCTCTTCTGATAGCTTGATACTGGTTTCCCTGTAAATATTATAGTGACAGAGAATATTTTCCAAAAGGGCCATTTTTTTGTATTGTAAATTGTTGGCATTTTTGCTTTTCAGAATAAGAGCAAATCAGAAAAATAACAGAAAAAAAATTAAATGCTCTAATACTATCAAAGTACTAATAAAAAAGATGGCACCTTATATCTCACTTTCTCCACTGAATCTTATTAAGTAGTAAATTAATACTAAAACTCAGGCTTTATGTCTATTCTTGATGAAAAGGTAATCCTCTCAAAGCATATACAGGTTTCATACATCAAAATGTTGTTTACTGTTCAACAAATATTTACTTATTGTACAATATACTGTTACACTTATGTTATTTGTATATAAAAATATACTTTTGCCTAACACATAGATTAGTAAATCAATTTTTTGTGAATTTAGCTTAAAATGCCCCAGAGGAGACTGCTATTTAAAAAATCCCTTGCTATTAGAAATGAATTTTATAAATAATACTTTTATTACATAATCATTCCAAATCTATTTTAAGTTTATCCTTTCCATAAAGCTGGACACACTTATTTAGGAGTAAATAAGTTGTGCCTGGGTGGGTCACTTGTTTAATTTGCATAACCGATTCATGCCAGACATTTACAAAGAAAAACATTTAAAATTAGACATTCTGAGTTCATACTATTTATAGACTCTTGATCTCTAAGTGTCACTCAGCAAACTGTTAACTGGTATTTTTTTCCAGTTACACCAGTCTGACTGGACCATTGTTGCTTCTTTTTTAAATCTACATATATAAATTATAAGATATAATTTCACTTTTCTTTAATAATTTCATCTTCTGGCATGTATTCTTCTCTTTCTCCCCACTCCATACAATAATGCTCCATAACTTAATCCTCTCCTGTTCTAGTTTCATTTCTTACCTCTTTTACCAATAAGTGCACTTCAAGGTGATCCTAGAGAAGGCCATCAAACTGTGCTGACCAGGCACACTACAATATCACGCAAGGTAGCCACTGGTCCATTTGAAGTTCTTCACAAGCCACTCCTTCCTACCTTTTCAAACTTTCCTTTACGCTGCTGACCTGCTTGCTCATGCATGATACACATTCTCCTTCCCCTGGCCTTTTCACTGCTTGTCTCTCAGGCTTGGAATGCTTTCTCTTTTCATCTCTCACTTCCACTTTTTAGAATCTCTGGCTCTCTTCAAGACTCAGCTCAAGAGGCTCTTTCAGGAGGATTCCTTTCCTGGTCCCCAGGACTGCTAGAGCCATCCTTTCTATGACTATCCTCCATCTGCTCCATTCTTATCTTGCATGTATCAATTTATTTGTTTTCTCCCCCTGGAATGTAAGCTCCTTGAGAGTATATTGACTGTTTTTTGCCTTTCTGTGTATCTCCATTACTTAAGACTTACCCATTCCTTGCATGTAGTAAATAATAAATTTAGGTTGATTGATTGAATGACAATTGCTCTAGTTATTTCTCATGACATCACACTCCATATAACTCTTACCTCAAGTCACCAGTTCCAATTCCACTATTTTGGCAAATGACTTCTACTTTTATAAGATTAAGGCTACCCTTCATCTTTTTAACCAACTGTGGACATTTCCTTGAGACTTTAACCTCTGAATGCTTTAATATTTTATCTATATTAAACACTTCTTTATTTCTATTTCTCTTGAGCTCCATTTCCAAATACTAACTTTCTTTTGGGCATTTCTACCTTGCTGTTGCACTGATAGTTTGGATACTAAACTTATTATCCTTACTACCCCTATACTTAGACTTCTCCTTTTCTTCCCCTCAAAATCAAAGCCTAATCCTCTTTTTTTATTGACTATCTCCTACTATCCAGGCTTGAACCTAGAAGTCACCTTTAACTTTTCCTTCATTCCCCATTATTGATTGATTATATCATTGTAATTTCTTTCTCATCACTCCCATTTTCTCTATTCAAACACCACTACCCTATCCTATTTTAGGGATTCATCTCTTCTGTATTATAGACTGACTATAGATTATTGTGACAACTATCTCTTATTTTCTTCATCAACTTCTTTTGCATAGAGTAGATACTTAGATATATTGTACCTCTATGAGTCCTATTCTATGACCTATTGCTGATATGCTGAAGTCATCTGCCTACAGACAAAAAATTCTTGTAGGCCTTTGTAGGTCCAGAAAGGCTAAGTTTATAAGGGTGACAATGAAATATGTGACTGTTAAATGAAAATCAGTCAAGTGAAGTTCTGAGAAGTTTATCAAACTTATCTATCAGGAGATAAATTTTTTTTTGGACACAGCAAATCATGAAGATTATCTATTAATAGTTGGAATCTGCATTGGAGAAAAGAGGAAACAAACCAATAAAATTATAGCTCCTTAGATATAGCATATCTAATTAGTAAAGGCCATATCTCAAAACATATTTGTTTTTTTCTCCCATCAGAAAGGCGTGGCAAAAAATTTCACATATACAAAATTAAAGAGAAAGGATGGGTAATTCTCTTAATTTCAGTAATTTCTTGTACTCTCCCCTCCTAAATGATCTTTTTTATTTAACTATTTTTCTATTTGCTTTTGTTCATTTTACATTTATGCAGTAGATATTTGCATATGTATTTGTTGTCTCTTTTATTAGAAGTTAAGCTTCTTCTGAAAAGTCAGTCATCTGTATCCAAAGCACCTATTAGACACTGCCTGGAACATTATATGGGCTTAATAAATACTTGCTGATTGACTGATAGTACAAGGATAATTTGCAGAGCTGGAAATGCTAGAAATAAACCCAGATTTAGATTTAATTTCCATTAATTTCCATTCTGGTTTATAGCACTGAAAGGAGAAAACTATAGATCAAAATAGAACCTTACAAAGAAGAAAGTAGTTCTTCCCCAATTACACATGCCCATTTAATGAATGTGTACATGTGTTGCTAAAAGATCACATAGATTTTTTAAAATTTGTGTTTAATTTGCATAATTAGGGGCATTGTGTCTGATATTTTTCTAAGAAAAATTTTTACTAGATCATATATATTCAGTGCATAAGCTCTTATCGACTGACTTTTACATTTAACTACATTATTGTCTAAGATGCACAAAGAACAATAAAATCCATTCTATTTTAGAATTATTCTTTAAGCGATGTGAGTTTTAGGTATTGACCTCTCACAATTGTGACTAAAGCATGCCATACCTTTCCAGGATGCTTTTGAATATAAATTTTCCAAAGAGAATCTATAAAAACAGTAGAATCCTTTCTCTAGATCTTTTAACGTTCTTTAGATACCAGTACTCCTTTTTAAGATACATATTGCTATTCTAATTTCCATCATGTGACTTAGTGCTTTTTAGGCCATTCACAACTTTGATTCTTCATATTTTGAGTATATGGCTATTAGTTATAGAATATTACAGAAGATTACTGGTGTAAAAAAAGATGAATTTGCGTGTCAAAGCATTTTGAGATAATTAAAAACATTCTATAATTTCACAAAAATCATCCCACCTACTCGGCTTTTTCAAATTTGGTCCAGGTTTATTGTTCATCTACAGGCAGTTAGATGATTAAATGGATTGAATGCTGAAACTAAAGTTATAAAGATCAGATAGTCACCTGAGAGAATTGTTATTCCATTTAGGATTTACTTCTGAAATATGTTTCTACTTCATCAATATTCTTATATTAAAATATAATACGAAACATTTGATTCTATATACCTCAATGACATTAACTGTACATATCCTATGAAAGAAAATAATTATTATGTGAACATAAGAAGCTAAAATTAAGTAAATGCATTTTCTATTTATTGCCTGTAGTCCTTAGTTGGTCACATGGCAAAAGTGATGAGTAATTGATAAGATAGACTATTCTTTCAAAGGAAAGTGGGGAATACTTTCCCAGCATGTTAAATAGATTTCTTATGGTGAATTTATGAAAGAACATTGGCAATATTCATGTAGGATAGCCAAACATGCAAGGATTGTGAACAGCATCAGAAGAATTATCCATACTGATGAAACTGCAAATTCATCTTCATATTAGATTTAACACAACATATTATTAATATATTAATAGGCAACAAGTTTAGTAAACAAAGATAAATATTTAAATAATCAAGAACATGTTTTCTTAGATTGAAAAATTAATAACCTTCAACCCATTTTCCTGTCCATTTGCTTCTTTTATCCTATTTCAAAGCTAATGACTATTGCTGATACAGTCTAATACCTATTTATGTTAACCAATGTTGGCTGACTATCAGAGCTCCCCCAACAGTTATTTCAAACCTTACTCAAAGTTTTTTGTGTTTGTTCTTCTGCCTGCCAGCACAAAATTAAACCTCCTTGGAAGCAGTATTGGTGTTTATTTACCTTCCTATCTTTAGCTTCTTGAACAATGCTCCCCATTTAGTAGGGAACTGATACTCTTGGTGAATGCACAGAGTCATTTTAATTTTAAAATGAGATGATGTATAAGGTAAAAAGTCTGATCATCTTCATTCTATGGATAAGGAAACTAAGTACCAAAGGTTTTAACTTGAGAAATTTCACAGAATGTATCAAGGGGAACTTGAATCCAGCACTTCTTAAAACACTGAATGAAAGAGAAAAAGAAAGAGGAAAGAAGGAAAGAAAAGGAGAAAAAAAAAGAAAAAATTTGAGCATCTAAGTTTAGAAAATCTATTAAGCTAAGCAATCTGTAGCTTCTCCTCCTTTTTTTAAATAGTCATAGTCCTCGTACTTTTTTATATTCTTCTAACATACTATTGCATTTCAAAAGCTCTGTGATGTCATCAATGTTGTTTCCTCAACTGGAAAAGATTCTATAAGTCCATATTCATTTGTTTTTCAATTTCTCTCTAACCTATCTATGGAAGTTTTATTAATATTTGTTTGTATATTGCAAACATTTATAGATTACAGACACTCCATTAGAAGTCTCTTGTAATAAAATAAAACAATTAAGCAAAACTTTAAAAAAATAACATCATCTGAAAATTCATGCAATATTACATATCTGTAACACCTCCATCATTCTGTTTTTAAAGTATTTTTAATCAACAGTAATGTTTTTTTTTTCTCCCTTTTACCTCCTACCGTACTGAAAAAGGAGAAAAGAAAAATAATTTATTTGCAACAAATATGCATTATAAAGCAAATCAAATTCACTTATTATTCATATACAAAAATATATTTCATTTTGCACCCCAAATCCATCACCTATTAGGTAGATATTTTATTTTAGTCCTTTGCAAAACTGGATGATAATTCTATTGATCACAGTTCTTATAGCTTTCAAAGTCATTTGTTTTCATGATGCTATTATATGTTATATAAGTTATTATTCTGGTTCTGCTTATTTCATTCTTCATTATTTATAAATCTTCAAAATTGTTTATTTTTATAACATTGATACATTGCAAATTTTGTTCTTGTTTTTATTATTTTATTCAGCATCAGTTCATATGTCTTTCCATCTTTTTGAAATCATCTCTTTCCTCATTTCTGACAGCACAATAGTACCCTATTATATTCATAAGCAATATCTTAGTCATTAATCAATTAATGGGTATCCTTTAGTTTCTAGAGGTTTTTTTTCTATCACCCACCAAAAAGCTGCTATAAATAACTTTATTCAAATAGGACCTTTTCCTTTCTTTGATCTTTTTGGGCTATAGCTCAAGCAGTGATACAATAGGGACAGAGGACATGCTTTAGTAATATTTGCATGTTTAGTAATGCTTTATGTATAATTTCAAATTGATTTCCAAAATGGTTATACCCATTCACAGTTCTAGTAGCATAGCAACACTGTGCCTGTTTTTCCCACAATGTATATATATCATTTCCTTTTTTTATCTTTGCCATCCTGATGGTTTTAAAGTGTATGTGTGTGTGTGTGTGTGTGTGTGTGTGTGTGTGTGTGTATTTTAAAAATAAGACCTTTTTTACAGAAACTGGCTGCAGTTTCTCTTCCCATCCCTCTGTTGCTTTCTTTTTAATCACAAGTTTATTGGTCTTGTTTGTGTAAAACCTCTCTGTTTTTTTCCCACCTAATTTCACTACTGGATCTATAAATAAAGCAGAATTCAATATATTAGACTTTGTTTCAATTATGCTCCATCACTATTCAGTACTTCAATTATGGCAGCATACTGTATATAATAATTTATATTTATGTGGTACTTTAAGCTTCAAAAAATGCTTCCCTGAGTTACAACTTATTTGAGAACTAGAGAATTAAGTATTTCGGAAATTATTCTTCCCATTTCATGAATGAGAAAACTGAGTCTCAGGGAGAGATTAAGTAATTGTTGTCAGATGCTTCTTTAGGATTCTTCCTGACTTCAAGATTAGTGATACAGCTTCTAAATTAGTTATACTTTAATCAAAGTTTTTTTGGTATAGTTGACAAAATTAAATTCGCTAAAATATTTTTGGGAAATTAAGTAGTTAACAAACTTGTGTTAACATTAAGTGATTATTCATGTTTCACAATAAGCAATTCAAGTGTAAGACTAATAAAACAATTCTTTGGCACATAGCACCTCTCTCTATACACACACACACACACTAATTATATACATATATATATATATATGTAGGCAAGCAGTTCTCTGACTTGAGTGTATACACACGTGCACACATGTATGTACAAGCATGTACATGCACATATATCTGAGCTTATATGTATGAGCATCTACATTAAGAGCTGAAGTTAGAGAGCTATTATGGTATAATAGAATGATGGATTAGGGTCAGAAGACCCCCATTCATTCAAGCCTGGCTCTTCCATTAAATTACAGTATCCTCCTGTGAAAGAGTCTCTGTAACCTATGTTTCCACACTGAACAAATGAGAATACATGTAAGAAGTAAGGTGACATGGTAGATATAGTGCTACATTTAAGAGTCAGGATGACTCGAGTTCAGTCTGGCTTCATATACTTCTAGCTATGTGATTCTGGCCAAATCACTTAACCTTTTCAATCTCAGCTTTTTATCTATAAAATAATATAGCACTTACCTCCCAAAGTTGCTGTGAGGATCAACTCAGATAAAATGTATATGAAGGACTTTGTAAACCAAAGTCTTATATAAAAGCTAGTTATTTTTAATTTTTTTAAAATTTTATAATACAAAAGGGTATTTTACGATCAGAATTCATAATTTTTATTTTAGAACAGAGAATTGATTCAGATGAATAAGCTGGGTAGTTAAAGGCACCTGGGGAATTTTGATGCATGCAATCGGAAAGGGAGTGTTTACTTCTCTCGTAAATGAACATGGATTTCAAAAGAATTCCCAGAACATAGCCATTAATCCAGGTTTAGTATAGATCCATTCCTTTCCAATCCCTGAGAGGCCTGTAACTTAATTGTTCAATTGATAAGATTCAGAATCATAGAAATTTTAGAATTAGAAATGTTAGAGATTTTCCTGTCAAAAATCCTCATTTTACTGGTGGGGCAAGTCATAAAGAAGTGATTTGTCCAAGATCACTCAGGAAATTAATGTCAGAACCAAGACAAGAATCCCTACCTGCTGATTCCTCTTTATAGCATGTCACAAAATCATTTAGCCACATACATATCCAAACTATTGCAAATAAAATGCACCCCAGGATTTTATGGTTCTTCTTAGATATCTTAAAGCATGACCACATGTTTTGTCATATGGCTCTGATAAAAAGGGCTGAAATAACAAAAATAAGTGAAATTTTTTCCTAGGATTGAATTCCACAAAATTTTTTCTAAATTAAAAAGACCTACTTTTGAATTTAAACTTGGAGATCAAAAATTACTGATATGGTTAAAAGGTGGTGATAATGAAAGGGTAGCAAGGAAGCTAACAGTAAGGAAGCATATAGAACAAAGATGTTGCTTTAGAGTAATAGGCATTTTAGTGGGAGGGTAAAATCTGAGGCTACCTTCAAGGTTCCTTGAATTATATTGGACTGGAGGTAAACAAAATACTTTGAAGACATAAATTATCCAGGACCCTCAACCATGAACAGAAAGTGTTGTAGTTAGTTATCTAAATAAAGTTTTCCCCCATTAAGTTATTTACAGATTTTTAGGACATATTGCCTTCTACTTCTTTCAAAAAGCCTCCAATTTTCTTATTCTGTCTTTAGCCTAGGAGAACCAAGTCCAGGATTAGATATATAGTCCTTGTTTCTCTACACAACTTTCAGCAGATATTTTACTCCTATGGGTCTAAGGAGAAAGGATTGATTTAGATATGTTTCTCTTGGCTGCTGATGTGGAGAAAGGTAAACCTGAGAGAATCAAGTGCAATTTAGGGGAACAAAATTTCATCCACCAGCTGCTGGTAAGAGGTATAATGGTGTTTCAACATTCTGCTTTCAATAGAACATTATTTATGCTCTTCCCAAATCTTCAGAGAAGCTATTACAATTGCTCCTGGCAAGCAGAGAAGCCTATTCAAAGGGTAGAAAGAAAAATTAAATTGAATGTTTTATTTCCTCAAAACTATAGCTAGAAAAGGGGTAACATTTCAGGACATATGCTAATGGTATCATGGCCAGGATCAACATTCATAGATTCAAAACAGAGAATGACAAATTTATGAAATATGGTGATAGCTCTTCTGATTTATTAAAGAGGCAACATGAAGTAGTGGAAAGATCCTTGATCTTCCACTTTCCAGTCAGAAAGCCCAAATTCAAATCTAAGCTCTGATATTACACGACTGTGGGCAAGATATTTGAACTGCATAGTTTCCTAAAAAGCTTTACTTGCCAAAAGACTGAAACACACATTTTAAGAGGAATGCTTTGCAAAGTTTAAATCTGCTTCTCAAAAAATGAACTATAAGGACTTTAATACCAAAATAATCTTCAAAACAGAGAATAGATGTAGCTAATGAAAAGGGCTTTGTGTTAGCATCTAATGCAACAGAAAGGTAATATGATATAATGAAACATGTACCAGGAAATATGATGTATTACAATGAATTTTAATTTTTTTCTTTTACAGATGAATATATTTGTTTAATACAAATAGCATTATATATTCTAATTTTTAAAATAACTACTATGAAGAGAAGATGGGATAAATAGTGCATGACTTTAATTAAAAATTAATAACTGTTTTATGTGTTTATAAACTCTGTATACTTATAGGTGATTGCAAAAAAAATATATAACTACCAAATATCTTCCTTAAAGTAATTCAACAATTCAATGGTAAATGGACTTCTGTGATGGTTGTTAAATGGTAAACAACTTTTTCAGATCCAGCATAACAAATGTTAATTTAAATCTATTTTAAAGAGTTTATAATAAAATTCATACAATTTATTAAAAGATATACAGAAAAAGGTCCTATTTTGCTTACTGCCTCTCAACTCATGAAAAGAAAAAAAATCCATATATAGCACTAAATAAAATACTGCCCTACAGGTTCTCTTCCAACAAAGAAGACACATAATATGTCAAAATCATATAAAATTCATTTATTGATATAACACCTAACTTTGCCTGGTGACCCTCTGATGATTAAAAGCAAGCAAGAAAAAGCACAAAAATACACTCATTGAAATTATTTGCCACTGTGATGAAAAACTTGAAGTACAGAGGACAAAAGAAAGACACATTCCCTTTACAGATGTTTATACCATCCAGTTGCTCCTAGTTTCAGATGATAGCAAAGTGATAGGCCTTAGAACACTGAAGGAACACCTCCCAGATGAGATACATGATCATTTGTTTCATCCAAGTAACCAAACAAAATTCTATAATACAAACCATGAAAAACATTTATATAGACAAACCACAAGTCTAGCTCATAAATATATGTATCTTGGACATGAACCACATATGGTCAATGAATTGACCTCAAATTTGCATAAGAGAAGATTGGATTGGTTGGTGGATATTGTACAATGCATTTAGAAAATCTTAATTTTTTTTTGAAGCAATGATCCATAAAAAAAACCCCATACTTTCACTGGTGTTGCATGCTTTGAATTTTAAAACCACTAAATTAACTTTGAGGGGCAGCTATTTGGCAATGGAAAAGTGCTTGGATAAGCCCAAGTAGGCTACAACACAGTATAAATAAAGAATTGAACGTGAGAAAGCCTTGTAAAGGAAGTCAGAGAGATGTATTACTGGGGGATAAAATGTTCTGTTCACATAGTCAGCAAGGCATAACTGATAGACAGCCTGTATATTCCAGTGATATTTTTGTATTGTCAAGAGATATAGAGGACAGTTCCTAGTACACATGGTAGAAATCTTTCCTCTTTGCAGATAATTTTAGGAGGAAATACACAAGATTTGTATACAAGATGGACAGATTTTGATGGGAAGTGATTCACTGACAACACTGGAGAGAATACCTATATAAATAAAATCATAGATCCAAAAAAAGTTTATTGAATATTTTAAATTCCTAAATTTTAAAATATATCCCCTACAATGATCTGTAGGAACATGTGTATTCTTCAATATAAATCAATCAGATAAGCTTCAATTGTGTAATAAAACTAAAAACTGCTTGTATGTATATAAATAATTTTCTAATGGTAATTATAGAGACAAATTTCTAAAAGGAGAAAATCAAAAGAAGAAGTTATGATTTAACTAATATTGACTGGAATAGTAAATTTAAGTCCTCTTAAGAAATCCTCCCTTTATCCCTACCTTCCCCTTGCTTTGCTCAAGCTGGAGTAAGTATTCAAGTTTTCTCATACTTTTTCTAGCTACACCAAATATTATGAAAGAAACCTTTCTTATATGTCTAAAAAGATGTCTAATTTATTCAGAATAAAAAAAATGACAATAGCATTTAGTTCATTTGTGGGTCACTATTAATCAGGATAGTATCATATCATGTGAAGGTAAAAAAAATCATCTCCTTTATATCACTTGAAAAATTGGAGTTCTCTATCAAAATTAAAATGAGAACATGAAAGGTCAAAAGTTTGGAATAACCCTGCTGCCCTCAAGAACATGGAAAAATATTTTACCAACTGTTTGAACTTAACAAATTTATATATAAAATATCTCATTTATGTCTTATATGTAAATGAATCTTTGAAACAGCTAGGTGGGGGGCAGCTAGGTGGTACAGTAGATAGAGCACCAGCCCTGAAGTCAGGAGGACATGAGTTCAAATCTGGCCTCAGACACTTAACACATCCTAGCTGTGACCTTGGGCAAGTCACTTAATCCCAATTGCCTCAGCAAAAAAAGAAAAAGAAACAGCTAGGTGGCTCTAGAACTAAACCTGGAATAAGGAAGATGTGAGTTAAAATTTGGCCTCAGGTACTTGTTAGCAGTGTGATTCTGGGCAAGTCTTTTAAGCTTTCTCTTCCTTAGTTTCCCCATATGCAGAATGGGGACAATAATAGCATCTATGTTCAAGAGATGTTATGAAGATTAAGCTTATGTAATATCTGTAAAGAACTTGTACCATTTTTAGTCGTATGAAAAAATACTCTAAATCACTAATGATCAGAGAAATGCAAATTAAGACAACTCTGAGGTACCACTATATACCTCTCAGATTGGCTAAGATGACAGAAAAAAATGATGGGGGGGGGTTGTAGGAAAACTGGGACACTGATACATTGTTGGTGGAACTGGGAACGGATCCAACCATTCTGGAGAGCAATTTGGAGCTACACTCAAAAAGTTATCAAACTGTGCATACCCTTTGACCCAGCAGTATTTCTATTGGGCCTATGTCCCAAAGAGATCTTAAAGGAGGGAAAGGGACCCACATGTGCAAGAATGTTTGTGGCAGCCCCTTTTGTAGTGGCTAGAAACTAGAAACTGAATGGATGCCCATCAGTTGGAGAATGGCTGAACAAATTATGGTATATGAATGTTATGGAATATTATTGTTCTGTAAGAAACGACCAACAAGATTATTTCAGAGAGGCCTGGAGAGACTTGTATCAACTGATGCTGAGTGAAGTGAGCAGAACCAGAAGATCAATATATACAGCAACAAGATCATATGATGATCAGTTCTGAGGGACATGGCTCTCTTCAACAATGAGATGATTCAAACCATCTTCATCAGTGATGAAGAAAGCCATAAACACCCAGGGAGAGGCCTGTGGGAACTAATGTAGATCACAACATAATATTTTCACCTTTTTTGTTGTTTGCTTATGTTTTGTTTTCTTTCTCATTTTTTCCCTTTTTGATCTGATTTTTCTTGTGCAGCATGATAATTGTGGAAATAAGTATAGAAGAATTGCACATATACTGAATTACCTATTATTTAAGGGAGGGGCAGAGAGGGAAGGATAAAAAAAATTGGAACACAAGGTTTTGCAAGGGTGAATGTTGAAAATTATCTATGCATATATTTTGAAAATAAAAAGCTTTAAAAAAGAATTTTAAAAATATTCAAGTGTTTCACAAATGCTAGATATTAAGAAAAAATTATAGTATTTAAAACAACAAGCACTTTCAGATAAATAATAAAAGAAGGTAGAAAAAAGCAAGAGAGGATATTTGGGAATCATGAAATTATGGCTTACTGTATGATTGATATATATATATATATATAATGTAGTAGAGGTAGTGGAACTAAAAAATGATGACAGATCTATTTAATAGAAATCATACACACTGGAAGAGACGACTAAAAAAAAAAATCTCAACTAGTCTATGTAAAATAAACTAACCTGCTAGTTATCTCTTCCTCCTCTGTCAAAAATCCCGTCAGCTGTCATGGTGATAAGATCAATTTAAAGAAGACACTGAAGACTAGCTTCTTAATGTGCTAAGAATCAACCCCATGAAAGCAAACAACTTTAAAAGGAGTTGTGTGCATTTAGGCAATCTCTCAAACCTCTTCCCCGGCTCTTTCCCCTCCTTTCCTACCTCCTCTTTGCTTTGCTGGAGCTGGAGCTAGTACTTAAGTTTTCTCACCCTAATGACCCCTGAAGCAGCCCTGAGGGATCACAAAACAAGGCCGTTACACAAGGCAGCTTGCTAATTGAGAAGTTGATCAGGGGTAGAGAAATCCTGCTTTACCACGTTAAGTCTCGAAATCAAGCATGACTAGATTGACGTCGCCAAATCACTATCTGGGGGCCACTCCAAGCCAGGAGCAGCAGGACTTTTCACACCTGATAGGCCCTCACTCTATCTACATCAAGTCACATTAAGAAAGGAATGTATTACCGAACTGCAGCCAGTGCCCCTTAAGAGCATTACTTGTACTGTTTAATTGCTGCTTCGGAGCTTCCCCAAAGTAGCAAGTGTGTCCGAGGGTTAGAACTCTATTCTCCTTGTTTCCTTAGGCTACAGGGCCTGTTCCTAATTTCACCAACCTGATTTACACAAACTTTTTCTGCTTTGGGTTGGGGGGGGGGAGTGTGTGTTTAAGGGGGTGACTGTGATAGATCATATTACAATTTTACAAATGTTTTTCTTTGCACTATCCCTGAATCACACACCCAATCCAAAACAGAAGCTGAGGAAGAGTTCTTTAAAGATTAAAGAGAACAGATGTCAAATTCAAGTTGTTAGGTAGATGTCAAGTGGGGGAAGAATTGTTAACTACTGCTGTGGACAAGTGTAGATGCACATGCTAGGAAAGGAGACATTGCATTTGCTGGGTCTCCCGGTCATGGAACTACTCCTAAATCCATTGTGTGGTTCTGTGACAGATGGCACGGTAGATATTACTGACAGTACAAACTGGCAAGCTCATATTACTTTGTGTTTATCTAGTGTGTCTTTCTGATGAATTCAAGACATTTAAACAATATATGATGATATAAACACACATACACATAAAAGACTGGAATTGATTCCTTTTACTAGTTTCAATCCCAGGGACCTTATGTCTAACTGTTTTATCTCCAAAAAGCTTGCCCTCTATGTTCCAGATATCAAATAGATATTCTTTAGGTAAATAATAGACATAATTGCTCTTTTGCATTCTATAAAAAGGTATTATATAAATGTTTTTAATTAACAAATATATTCCATGAGCACTGACATGTCTTTACAGTCTATAAATGGGGCATGAAACTGAGGCATGAAGATTATGTGACTCACCCAAGGTCTCATAGTCAATTATCAACACAGATGGAAATAGATGAATTGATCTCTTTAAACATACATGTTAGTGTTTATTACAGATGAAAATTCTTTTCTTGAATTTATCTGATATCTTATAGTGAGATAAAAATGGTAGCAAAAATAACAAGAAAGAAAAAAAATTTGAAATAATTCATTATCTAACCAAAGATGACAAATGTAACCCTGGAACTACATCAGAACACTAACAAATCATAATCTAAATTTACAAAGCAATATAGGGCATATTCTATAATAAATAATTCAATCTCCCTATAAGATATGAAATCATAGATGCACCCATCTCTCACCTCCACTTCAATATTTGGAAAACATTATTGAATTGTAAAGGGCAGTTAGATGGTTTAGTGGATACAGAGCTGGCCTGGAATCAGGAAAGACATGAATTCCAATATAGCTTTAGATACTTACTAGGTGTGTAAGCTTGGACAAAGCACTTAACCTTGTCTGGCTCAGTTTCCTCATCTGTAAAATGAGGTGGAGAAGGAAATGGCAAACCACTCCAGTATCTTTCCCCCCAAAAACCCCAAAGTCACAGAGATTGGAAATGACTGAACATCAGACTTTTATATATACAAACAACAACGTTTTCCATACTAAAGACATGCTTAACAACAACAACAAAATTTAAAACCCTGAATTTAGAAAATATATTAGGTAAATATCATGTAAAGGTTACTGTGCTTCTTTTAAAAGAAAAATTATGGATTTAGAGAAAACGGATAAGCTGCTCACTTTATAATACATGTACTACATATATATTAGTAATCTTTATCCAGTTAAAGTATCATTTAAAATTAGGAAGATTCTAGATTATACTTTATAGGAAAATAATGCATTCAATAGATTTTTCTTGGTATTCATCCAAAAACAAACAAACAAAAAAGAACTTGATCTGAAATCTTATAAAGTCTCATGTAATTTAAGTTTCAATTTGAAATATGTTGGACATAAGAAAAAAATATTCTGTAGAAACTAAAATTAAATCATTTAGAAACTATAATAAAATCATTCTTAAGGTTTAATAATAATGGACAGAAACTAGTCTAAGAAAATCCACTAATGATAGATAATTTTAATGAAAATATATTGAACCTTTTTTTTAATAACACATCACTTTATAGGGTGAATTCAGCATATGGTAGGGGTCATTCTTAAATACTGTCCTGGAGAGCTTAATTGCTAAAATACCAAGAGAGTTGCCATTCTTATGTAAAGTAATATAGATTCTGAATATAGCTACATTAAGACTCTAGAGTGTATATTTTATGCTGAGATTCTCATATCACAATCAATTATTCCACATTTCATTTGATTACATTATATCATTCCTATAACAGTTCATCATTACTCTTTCTATATTTTTTAGTTATCCTCTGTTTGGATTTGGGAATAAAAAAAAACTTTTATCTTCTGGTGCATAAGAGCCATAATATCTTGGTAGTGGACAGCTTCAGAGTCAGAAACACACAGGTGTAACCCTTTGGAGGTTCATTTAAAATTCTACCTTTTCTTTAAGCCCTTCCTCCATAACCCCAACCAACTGGACTCTCCTCTTCCAGCTACTAGACTCTCAAAACCTTGATGATTTGTAACTGCTTGTACTTTACCACATTCAATTAAACTCATTTTATTTTATTGCTTTCTCTCAACAAAGTAAGTTCCTTGACGGCAAGTATTGTATGAAGATTTTTATTTCTTCTAAAGCAATATAAATCACAATAAGAGGCACTACTTGAACAAAACAGATACCTGCCTTCTAGAAGGGGATGTTAAAGAGGTTAATTTCTAGATTTCAGGGAGTCTGAGAATTTCAATAGAAATGAAAATTACATCTTTATTTTTATTAGTCTTTAACTTAAAATTTAGCCATTATTTAGGGAAAGAGGGCTCAAAGTCTTCATCAAATTGCAAATGGATACATGACCCAAAAAAGGTTTAAAAAACTGCTCCTTTAAGTTGATACTGTTTTCACAATTTCCTTATTTTCTAATTTTTATCTTCAGTATAGATGCAAGGCTACAGAGAAGCATTTCCTTACCCAATTTTGCCCTGTGGATAAATAAATTTTCATGTCTAAATGACAGAACATTGAGGAAAAAATTATTTCATGTTGTGTCTAGGAAAGTAAGATATTTTGAAACTCATTGTTTAGAGAATTGAAATATAATTGCAGCTATCTTAATAGCACAGAAAAAATAACACTAATAATGACTGTGATTTACAAATTACAGTTTATGATAAGTAATTATGTTAAATCTACACTAACTCAAATTCTAATCTTAATGATTCCTTTTGTAAGAATTTTATTATGATAGAATTTTTTATCTTACATTTTTACATGGTACCAACATCTTAAGGGGAAGAGCTAGTTGCCTAGCTTGGAATCAAGAAGACTTATCTTGATGACTTTAAATATAGCCTCAGACACTTGCAAACTCTGTTACCCTAGTCAAATCACTTAATCCTATTTACCTCAGTGAAAATGAACTGGACAAGAAAATGAAAAAGTGCTCTAATATCTTTGCCAAGAAGACCTCAAAATGGGGTCATGGAGAGTCAGATATAACTCAGAATTGAATAACAACAAAAAATTTCTGAATACTTCCTCCCTTTGCTTGAGATCCATTTCTTATAAAAATATAAAAGTAAATTATAAAAAGGAAGAGAAAAAAAATTCAGCCAAGGTAATCAACTTATAGAAAAATAAATCTAATATCACATGCAAATTCCCACATCAATGGATTTCCACCTCTGTCACAGGGAAGGAAATGGTTTCTTTTCCATTCTGTTTTTTGGGGGGGCCAAAGCTGGCCTTTATAATATTATAACATGCAGTTTCTATTGTTCTGTGATTCTTTTCATTTGCATTGCTGCAATCATTGTGTGTTCTTCTTAACTTTCTTAATTAACTTTGCATCAGTTCATGTAAATCTTTCTATGCTTCTCAACATTCATCATGCTCCCCATTTCTTAACAGACCAATAATATTCCATTACCTCCGTGTGCCACCATTTGTTTAGCCATTCCCTAATTGATGGGAATCTACTTTCTTTTTAGTTCTTTGCTAGCACAAAAGTGCTGTGATCAATATTTTGATTTATATAAACCTTTATTTTTTATCGAGGAATTTGGGGCATATGCCCAGCAGTAAAATCTTTAGAACAAAAGTTATGGACATTCCAAATTATTTTCTAAAATAGTTGTTGCAATTCACAATTATGAATCATGCCCCAATCTTCCCACAATTCTTCTACCATTGAATATTCCTGCCTATTGTTATCTTTGCTAATATTCATAATGTTAAGTAACATTTCAGCTTTGCTATGTCTATGTCTTAATGATTTAGAATATTCCTTCATGTAGTTTTTAATAATCTATAATTTTTCATTTTAGAAGAGTTTGGTCATTGCCTTTCACTACTCACCTATTGGGGAATGCCTTTTATTCTTTAATATTTTGTAGTTATCTAAATAACTTTAATATGTAACCCTTATCAGAAATATTTGATAGAGGTCCCTCCCTACCCAGGTTACCATTTTATGTTCTTATGCTAGATATATTAATTTTGTTTTTGCAAAAGCTTTTCAATTTAATGTCACCAAATATCCTCCTTTTTTCATATCTGCCTTTATCCTTTGTTTGAATAATAATTTATCTTTTATCCACTTTGTGAAGAATATAAGTTCTACTTCTTTTCTAATTTTTCATGACATTATTTTTAAGTCAGCTTATATATCCTTCATGGATTTATTGTGGAGTACAGTATAAAACGCTGGTTGAAGTCTAGTTTTTACCAGATGGTTTATCAGTTTTTTCAGCATTTTATTATAAAATAGTGTTATTTCCTTATACTTTATGTTTGGGGCTTATTGAATAATGCGTTATTAAGTTCAATAACTTCTTATTCTTCCTTGTCTATTCTGTTCCATTGATGTACAATTCTATTTTTAAAGTAACACCACCCCAAATGATTTTAGTTGCTACTTTATCATATACTGCGAAATCTGGAAGTGCAATTCCCTTGCATTATTTCCCTTATTTAATTGTTTTCCTTGATATTCCAAAATTATTTCTCCAAATGAATTTTATTATTTTATGCATTTCAATAAATGATTAATATGATTATTATTTTGCTAAATCAATAAATTTATTTTCAAGTTATTGTATTTTTTGTCATGCTAGCACAGGCCAGATCCTTAATCTATATTGGTCCATGAACTACTGTGCTTTATTTATTTTTTAAGGAGTATGGTGTAACTTAATCCACATAGTTATTTGGTATACAATTGTAGATTAACTCCCAGATATTTTACACATTTTGCAGTTTTTTGAATGGAATTCCTACGATTGCTTCCCAAAATAATATTACATAAAATGTTGTTGCTTTTTGAGTTTATTTTGTAGCTGCAAACTGTCTCTATTAGTTTCTTTGCTGATTCCCTAGGATTTTCTAAGTAAATTATCATGTCAATCGAAAACAATAACTATCTTCCCTTTATACATCTTTTTGCCTTTAGTTTCTTGTTTGTTATTACTATTATTAGTATTTCTAGAACTACATGAAATAATATCATGTAAGCTATTATGCATGAAGGTTGCCATCCTTCATTAACAGTTGTAATAAAAAAAATAACAACCTTTATTGGTTGTATTGAAAAATATTCTCTTTTAGTTCATTGAACAAATATATGAAAATAAAGCACAAAATAGTAGTTTTGCTTGAAAACAAAACCCATAATTCTTCAAATTGTGTTGTGCTTATGTGTTATTACATTCATTTATTTTGAAGGTGTATGACTTTTCCCACCAAAATACTATTAACTATGACTTCAAGAAATCTTTTTTGTTGGCTTATTTTTAAAAGCATCAACTACAAATTCATAACCTACTATATGATTTTAAGGATAATTTATATTTTCCTGGAACTTTTATATGAAATTTTTATGACAATTGAAAATTCTAATTTACTTTTTAAGAATATTTACAGTTTTTGATATTATTATACATAAAATAATAAAATACTATTTCTTTTAAATTACTCTGAAAAGATTTGGATTAGAGAATATTATTAGAGTTGGAATGAAATTTCTAAGTCATTTATTTCAGAGCTGTCAGACTCAAGGAGTGCAGACCACATTCAGCCTATGATACTCCCCAGTGTGGACTGAACCAGATTAAATTGTAATTACGAAATATTTAACAAAATAAATAAAAGTACAATAAAACAAATATTACATTTTAAAACTAAGTCAATATGTAACCCACACGGATCCTTATGTACAGATTAGTGGCCCTAATTTCTATTTTATTTGACATCACTGATCAGTTGAACCCTTTTGTTTTATAGAGGAGGAAAAGGAGGCCCCAGAGATCTTTAATGATTTATCAAAAGGAACTATAGTTTAAAAGTGGTATAACCAGGATTCAAATTTAAGTTCAGTATCATAAATTTAGGGTTGGAGGGAACTTTAGAGGATATTTAGTCTAACTCCCAAATTTTACATTTGAAGAAGCTGATGTCCATAAGAATCAAGTAACTTATTCAGGGCTATTTTCTTGCCATAATTCCATTGTTTCTTTTTGAAAGAAGCACTGATAGTCAGTGGATCTAGGGATATTTGAGAAATGTGAAAACAATGAACATTTATGGAGCCCTTTATAAAAGAGAAACATGTCAAGTTTTCTGTGGTAGGTAGTATATAAAATTCACAAGTTTATTTTAGAGTAGCAATTTAATATATCATAACTTTGAGCCCAAAAGAGACTAAAATTTGAGTGGGAATATTTTCACCTTTCATACTGGTAACATCAAATTCAATAAATCTGAGCGAGTTCACAGCACTATCTAATGCCCAAGTACCATAATAACTAAGAAGAGCATGATATTTGGTGATAGGAAACAGAATCAGAGAGAGTACCACAGCCCAGTTTTCTGTAATCTGTTCTACTTGTCACCTTTCAATGCTTATTCCTCTGTAGCTCTTATGTGAAATGTACAAAGCTGGAGTCAACATTCTAATTTATGAGATGAACAGTTTGGGTTATTGTTTATCCTGGATCTAGAAATAGTAGGAAATGTTTTTTTGTTTTTGTTTTTTGGCAAAAAGAGCCAACAACACAACTATTTAGCAAGTCAATATTTAACATTCATCTTCTCTGTGCAGGACATAGTACCAAGCACTATATTATATAATGATAAAAGAAATTTTAAAAAATTAAAATATGATCCCTACTCTTAACCAGTTTAAAATATAATTGTTGAAAAACAACAAACATTTTCTCATGCTATCATCTTATACTAATTAATTTGGGAGATATAAGCTAGTTGATAATATAATTAATTGGCTTTTGGTAATTTGAATAACCGAATGGAAAAAAAAAGTCCAATATAAGAGTTCAATTTCGTCTTGGAGAGAAGTCTTCAGCATAATATCCTAAGGAGCTCTCCTTGGTTTTGTTCAGTTCGATATTTTTATCAATGACAATAACTGAATATTTCCCAAATTTACATATGACACAAAGATTAAAGAGAGAATTAATGTGGTAATTGACAAGAGTCCAAAAAGATAGATTTAATTGAACTTTTAAATGTAAAGTCAAAAAACCAATTTCAGCAAGTGTGGGTAAGTATATAGATAGGTATAGTTCTTTTGAAAATGATCTGGGGGCATTAATGAGCTGTCAGATCTCAATCTCAGGTTTCACTAAGAAGCAATGACAAGATCAAAGAAAAAAGAAAAGGACTGTACAAAAATACTTATAGCAGCCTTTTTTTGTGTGGTGGCAAAGAACTGGAAACTGAGGAGATGTCATGAAGTAGGGAACAAGCTATGGTATAATGACTGTGAAGGAATACTATGGTGCTGTAAGAAATGACTAACAAGATTATTTCAGAAAAACCTAGGAATTCATATGAACCAATGCAAAGTGAAGTGAGAACCAAGAGAACTTTGCACCAATTTGTGATAATAATCAAGTGGAAAAGACTTAGCTCTTCTGATCAATACAATGATACATGACAATTACAAAAAATTCATAATAAAAAATGCTATCCAGGGCAGCTAGGGGGTGCAGCAGAAAGAGCATCAGCCCTGAAGGCAGGAGGACCTGAGTTCAAATTTGACCTCAGATCTTAACACTTCCTAGCTGTGTGACTCCGGGCAAGTCACTTAACCCCAATTGCCTTAGGGGGGAAAATGCTATCCACCTCCAGAGGGAACTAATGAATTCTGATGGCAGACTGATGCATACGAGCACATTATATATGCAAATATATTTATGCCCACATGCAAATACACATATATCTACATACACATATATGTATATTTCCATATACATATAAGTTTACTTTCACTTTCTTTGTATTTTTTAAAATAAGTAATATGGAAATATTTTACATGACTACATTTATTGCAGATAATTGGTTTTCCTTCTCAAGGGATGAGGAAGGTACTGGAGGGAGGAAAAGAGTTCAGACCTGAAATTTAAAAAAATAAATATCAAAAAAAAATCTAGACTATAGTCCCATTATATTCAGACCTGCTAAAATCATATCTGTTCAGTTTTAGGTAGCAAATTTTTCAGATGGGCATCAAAATCAGTAAGTTGGGGGTTGCCCAGTAGGCAATTAGGATGGAAATTCTAGGGATCATGCCATTTGAAGATCAGTTAAAGTAACTTTTGCCTGGAAAAGAAAAGTTTCAGGGGGAACATGAAGCAGCTTTTAAGTATCTAAAGGGTTGTCATGTGGAAAAGTAATTAGACTTATTCTGCTTGGACCCAGGAGGTAAGCTAAAAGTAATGAGTTGAAGTTGCAAAGAAGATTTGAGCTAGGTATAAGGAAAAATACCCTAACAATTAAAGCCGTCTCAGTGAAAATGACTTCCTTACTGTTCCTTACACTGCACACTCCATGTCTCAGCTTCAGAAAATTTCCCTTCCTTCCTCCTCATCCCTACTAGTGTTTTCCTCTTCATCTCTACTACTACAATACCTCTTTCCCCCTTTCTGTTCCAGTGCCATCCCAAGGCCTTTAGGAAAAAATTCATTCTTCAGTCTGGCAGTTAAAAGCCTGGCAAGATCTGGCTTCAGCCTACCTTTCCCATCTTCTTTAGATTATTCTTCTTCAAGCATTCTACCACTCTAGCCAAAAAGGTCTACTTTCAATTCTCTGACCGATAATTTCATTTCCCATCTTTTTGGCATTACAAATACATTAAGCTATTATGCATACCTACAATCTACTATTTTTTTCTTTCTTTTTTTTTTAACCTTTGTTTCTTTAAATCCTTAATTCTTCTTCAAGACCTAACTCAGATGCTACCACCTTCAGAGGCCTTTTCTGATCTCCTTGGTTGTCACCATTTTCTTCCTTCTCAAATGATCCCATATTTACCTGTGTAAATCTTATATCCTCTAAGTAGAATACACATTCCTTGAGGGTATGTAATATTTTTCATTTTGTCTTCACATTTCTTGTTTGTAACATGGTGCCTTTTACATAGCAAATGCTTAATAATTTTATTTTAAATTGAATTCTAAAATTAATTTTAAAATAATGTCAAGAAATACTGTCAAAGACATTAGAAAAGTAGGTGGACTAAATTACTGGCTAATATGGTCATTTAGAACTAAGAAAGAAAGCTTTGAGTACCTGTTCCTTGAAAATAACCTATTTATTAAGTTTGTCATTCTAAAGAATTAAATCTCACCATGTTAATCATATGGAGTCATGATAAAGAACAAAATTTCATTGCAAAAATGTAATAAGATATCATTCACTACATACATAAATTTTCTGTTAATATAAATTTATCTTCTATAATGAGAAAGTTATTTAGGGCTAAACACAAAATGAAAGTTTATGGATAATGTTTTAAGGCAGAAATATTCCTGAATGAACATTATATAGTATGCTCATTTACTTTTTAAAATATCAACTAAAATATTGAGATTTTATTTACATGGCAGTAGGAGCCCAAATGATAATATTTTCTATTTTTCATACTTGGATCCATTTATGATTACACAGACATGAATATTACTCTCCAATTTAATGTATCAGTATGTTCATGTACATTCCTCATGTGTAACACTGGTCTTCCACATATCTTCTAAGAAAATCTACCTGGTATTCCAAGTTCCTTTCCCTGGATTTCTCAATATTAAAAGGTTCTAACACACTATATAAGCTATTTTTTTTGACACACTCTCTTCCAACTTAACTCTTCCTACTTCCTCAGTATTTTAAGGCTATATTTTAAAATGTTCTTTGATATGAATTATCCTTCCTAGGTAATTTATTGCAACTTAATATGTGCTGCATTTGATGATTGGGCAACATGAAGCACTAATTCTTCATAAATTTCTATGATTACCATGTAGCCTTACCAGATAGTTATTTTTATTTTCAGAAATATATTGGGGATATTAAGAACACTTCACAATTTCCCAGGATTAATAAACCTCACAATTCTTCCTGTTCAGTTCTAGGACATGTTCTTTGTTCACTGACTACAGTGATTAGATTCTGTCTCAATCATTCTCTCTCTCTCCATACACATACACACATGCATATATACCCCTATGTAAAATCTGGACAATGCATCTTTATGTGCATTTTAACTTTTCTTGTACAGCTAGTTTGGCTGAATTATTAAAGGATTATCAATCCAAAGTAGGAGGCACCACAATTCTTCAAAACCTGAGATAATCAATAAAAGGTTATTTGCAAACTGGAGAATTTGATAGACTATCATTTTAGAAGGACTCTCTTCCACTTGAACTATGTGCTAGATATCCTTCACATTAGTGAAGCTTTATTGGAATATATCCCTATTTTTTAAGTTACTTGATATGAACAATCCTTGACAAAGTTTGTTGATACACATTCAAAGAATGTTATAATATTGAAATATGGTAGAAAGTGGAATTGTAGTGCTAAAAAGTGCTGAAAGTGGAATTGTTTTCTACTGAAATAAATACTGGACTATAGACAATACACAATAAATGAGAAGGAATTTTGAATTCTCTTTATCTTTTAATCTGTGTGATTAAAAATGTGGTTAAAATATCATGTGCAAAAGTCTATCTGTTCTCTTCCAAAAACCTTCAAGACTATCTTCAATGCAGGTATAAATTTTAATACAAAGATTTTGTATAGAAAAATGAAGATAGGAGTCAGATCTTTCTTCAACTAAAAAAATCTACAATTTTGTTCAAGCAGTTAAGTTTTCTCCCCTCTTTCACAGCCCCTGAGATTGATTCTGGAGTATTCTCAAAATAGCGTTACTTCTAGCATGGACCTCTTCAGTGTCTCTTGTCTAGTCTATCTATTCTTCTCAATTTTCTTTTGTGCTAGTTTAAGAAAATTTATGCAGAACACAGAACTACATAAAAGCCAAATGTAGTGGACATATGGTTATTGAGAAGGGCAAGAATACATTATAGTTTATTTACAGTTTCCCCCCTATTTCCTGTACATCTTTTATCCTCCATCCAATTTCATTCTTAAATGCTCTCAGGATCATTTTGCTTAGATGTCTCAGAGGAATTTTTGTCAATTTTCTTCAGCCCCCACTTTTTCTTGCAGTTTTGAGGCAATACTAGTCACAATCTTGCATTGTCTTCTGCAACATTTCCCAAACCAAATCAATTTACAATCTAGACTGTTACTTCCCTCAGCTACTTTCTCAGGAGATCAATTGTTTTCCTGGTTGGGGATTTTATTCATCACCTCATTTTGAGAACTGGTTTACGCTGGATAAAGTCCTTAAGAAGGCAAAAAATGGTTTATATCATGCTAGTTCTTTGATCCTTTTGCTATTTGCCAGCAATCAACAAATTATTTAAATGTCATCTGCTTTTCACAGTGTTGTAAAACATTTTTTTATTCATTCATCTCTTTTAACTATGTTCATGTTAAGAGTAACTTTATAGACTTTAAACTCCGCCCTTTGACCATTTGACATCCCTGTTCATACTTTTTCTTAAAAAAGAAAAAAAAGAAACCTTTCTATAACCAACACCCCCCCCCATTAAAAAGACTCCAAAACTCCACATCCTTAGCTTTCCAAAACATGTCCTGCTCCTCTTTGGTTATTCTACCTCCTTTTCTATCTCTTGTTTAGTTGTCAGGAGTATGTGCTGAATTCTTGTCCCTTCTCTGCTCACTCTACTAGGAATTTCATTTTTTTTGCTTTGAGTCATTTAAATGACTCGTGAATATTTCTTCAGATTCACCTTTTCATTGGCCACTAATTAACTCCACAAGATCCTTCAGGTAGCTGCTAAATTGATTGTCCTAAAACTTGGGCATACCATTTCTATAGTTGATAAAACTCAATAACTTTCTATGTTCTATATGATCAAATGTAAATTCCTCTCTTACACATTCTAAATCCATCATGATCTCGTTCCTAACTTTTTTTTTATTATTATACATGAGTCCCTTTAATTCACTCTACAATTTAACCAAACTGGCTTTATTACTATTTTTCATATATGATCTAATAAGATTTTTGTCCTATCTCCTCATTGCTGGAATTTTTTTCCTCTTTACTGAAACTTCTTAAAATTTCCAGTTTCCTTCCAGTCCTACCTTCAATATACATGCACACATACAAACACACAAATACACACTGTCTCTTCAGGTTAGATATTAATTTCCTTAAGGGCAGAAATTTCATTTTTATTATATCCCAAGGATCCCAGAGGGATATATAATAGGTGTTTATAATTTTATTATATTGTTATATACATAATATGTATTATGTATATAATATATTATTATATATTATATGTTATATATATTATTGTAATATATACTATGTATATAATAATTTTAGTTGAATTATATATCTATATTATATATATATATATAAAACTAATATGATATATATATATATGTATGTATGATATACACAAATAGGTGAGGGGAAGAGGGTCTTGTACCTGCCATCAATTTATATTCTCCAGGCTGTGTGAAAACAGGATATTTCTTTTCAGCAACCTTCCAGTATCTACTTATTTCATTCCATATTAACCATAAGCTAGAATAATTATTCTCAAAAATTAATTGCATCAAGTCTAAATCCCATAGCCTAGCATGCAAGACTTTCAATTAGCACTGTGCTCCACAAACGATGGCTTTAAACATTTGCTGAATTAATACTAAATGCTCTTAATCTCATTTTCATTACTTCCTTACATAAACCCCCAGCCCTCATCAAACTCATCTGTTTGATATCTTCTACATATACGTTCACTACATCCTACCTCTGGTAATGCCCAAGTCTTTCTTCTACTGAAAATATTCTTTTTTCTTTTCTATGTCAAAAGGGTTTCCTATATATTCTAAAAGGAAAAAAAAAACAGCCTCAAATTACAAGCCTCCTTCAGGAACCTTTCTCCAATTGATCCTACTCTTATTTGAAAACTCTTGGTAATTACTTATTGTGTATATAGTTTTTGTATATTTGCACTTGGTGATGTGGCACTCTGGAAGAAGTGGTCTTTTCTTGTCTCTTTGTATTTATTCTATTCCCAAATCCCATAAGCTCCAGAAGGTCAGGATCATGTTAAGTCTATTTCTTTTGTATCCTTTTCCTTTCTCTCACTGTCATCAAATCATTTCTAAGTATTAAGAAATCAAATGTTGGTGGCTGTCATTTTTGTAAGTAGTTTTTACATTCAAGAGTAAAATAAGACAAAACCATATTTACATGAGCTTATTGATTAAAACCATATCCTGTTTTAATTAAAGGGAATTTATTTCTTAAAATATTCAATTCCTCTCCAAAAATGGCTCATCTTATCAATCTCTAATTTTATTTATCAAATAAGTTGCTGTTTTACTCAGAAAGCCTGAGAGAATTAAAAAAGAATTTTAGATAATAACTTCATTGAAATAGCAGGATACAAAATAAGTTCACAAACACATGAAGCATTTTTTTCTATCAAGTATTAACCAAAGCTATAAAAAAATGAGAAATTCTGTTCAAAATATCTATAAAATAAATTATGAATGTTGTCATACCCAAGATACATGCAGAACTTAAATGAACAAATATAAAACACTTACAGAAATAAAGGGATACAAATAATTATAAAAAATTAATGTGCATGGTTAGGCTGCATCAATATAATGAATATGTCCTCCCCTCCAACATTTGTGCATATAATATATATCTTAATAGTTATACTAGCATGTTAGGTATTATATAATTCAATAATAAACATTTATTAAGCACCTACTCTGTACCCCTCTGAGACCCTAAAGATATAAGAAAAATGAAATTTGTGCCTTTAAGGAGATTAATATCTAAACTGAAGAGATATGTGTGTGTGTGTGTGTGTGTGTGTGTGTGTGTGTGTGTGTGTGTGTGT
>JAJPUD010002613.1:225375-246695 GCA_023553655.1 Myrmecobius fasciatus
TGTGTGTGTGTGTGTGTGTGTGTGTGTGTGTGTGTGTGTGTGTGTGTAAGATAAGGAAAGGCTTTGTGTGTATGTAATTTTACAGTATAAGTGCTACACCAAAGTTGAAGAATTAGACCAAATTCTTCCTTCAAAATTAGATTAAAAAATTCCTCCTAAAGAAACACACAGTTAAGAATCTTAATAAAAATAATTGGGTAACAAAAAGAACAAATGGTACACAGATTATCAGTTGTCTGAAGCAGGAATTCTCAAAACTCTTTTGGTATAAATTTTTAAAAAATCAGTAATATAGATAAGCAAGATACATAAAGAAGCAGCTTTATGGTCTGGAGTTTAATTCAACACTTGCTCTTAGGGCAACAATTCTATTTGATTAAAAACAACTATGAAAACCAATAGGTATTTTAGCAGAAATTAGATTTATGCCAACATTTTATATCTAAACCAAAATGAGATCCCATGGATACATGACTCAATTATTAGATCATGTTACAAAAATTATAGAAAGGAGAAAAAAAGGGGGTACCCTTAAAAGCAATTTCGTTTATATAGCATTGAAAAGGTTTCACAGACAAATTCATGTAACTTGAATAAAAAGAAAAAATGGTTGACTGTGGAGGCAGAATGATGTACTGGATAAAATGTTGGGACTTAAAAGTCAACAAGGAAGATCACAGTTTAAATTCTGCCTCTGACACTGGCTGTGTCACTTTAGACAAGTCATTTATTTTGTCTCATTTTGTTTGTCATCTCTAAAATGAGGGAGTGGGGTGTGATAGTCTCTAAGGTCCCTTTAGACTTTAAAAAATATAATCTTATGAATGGGGAAAATATATTGGCATTATGTATTTCTGATAAGTTTCTGACATTCAGGATATATAGAGAATTGTTTCAAATAAATCAGAGCAAAAGCCATTCTCCAATAGGTAAGGAGCTATGAGATATGTATATGAGATATATATATATATATATGTATATAATACTTTCCAGAAGAAAATAATTATCAAATTAAAGTGTTCCAATCACTAATAATGTACAAAATAAAATTAATAATGTTTTACCTCACATTTTTTAAATTAGTAAAAATTAAAAGGAATTTTTTAAAAATCAACCAGAACAGTCAAAGTTGGAGGGACAAATTATCACCCTGTTGATGAAGCTGTAAATGACCCAACTAGTCTGGAAATTAATTTAGAGTTATGTGTTAGATAGCTTTATATTAATTTTTGCTACAAGGATGGGCTTACTAGAGAAGTGCAAATAAGTAGAAATAACCACTGGGAAAAAATGCGATAATAAAGCAATTTAAAAAATATAAGTACTATTTTCAAATATACAACAAAAACAGCTATTCTTAGATTATGTTAAATTATAGCTCTTTGCTATACTTCGCTATTTACAAAGTATAGAGGTATTTGTTTCTAAGTTGTTATCCTCAAATATATTTATAAATCCCACAAAATGAAATATACAAAGAATTATCTTTGACTGTCTTTAAAAAATCACCAGGTATGTCCATGTATCCAAACAAAGCAATTTGTTAATCATTGTAGAGTTACAGCATTCAAAATGGTTAATGACTGCTTAAAAATTCTGAAGCATTTCTAAAAGGTTTCACTTAAAACATTACAGCAATAAAATCTTATTGAAGTGCTGCTTTTGTTAATTTTCTACAGACTAGACAGTGAAGAATTCAAGTTGTTTTTTTTTTCAACTTTGCTTACAAGTAGCAAATAAATTGCTGTTTTGTTTTTAAATAAACCCCTGGCCTTGAGTTCCGGCCTCTTAATAGTAGCCTACATGGTTGACTACTTTTGGTGTTAAATTTTCTTAAATTGTATTTCTGTCAGTATATCATTTTTTTAAGCAATGGACCCTGTAATAGCACACATTGGTCTGTCAGGAGTGCATTTTAAACAGTACGACAGTTATTTTTCACTACAGGAGACAAACAATGATATGTATTACATGCAGTAAACATTGCCTTTGCAACATAGGGTTGGTTCACTTTGCATTCATCAGTCTAAAATCTTACTGTGCCTTTTATCGGGGTGGGAGAGAAACCCTACCTCTCATTAATGATAGCCAAAGGCTATAGGTTTGTAACAAGCCAATGATACACATTCACATTTCTCATGGAATGAAACCTTGATTAAATATTACATGAGATGGTCGAACATGGCAAAGTAAATGAGGATATATATTAGGATATATTTTGAAACAATTAGTAGGAAGGTGGTTGAAATACATATATCCACACAAATATATATATATATATATATATGTATAAGTATACATATATCATATGTATACACACATATATGCACATACACATATATCTGAATTATTTTACAACTGTAGTTTTCAATGAAATTAAATGTCTTTATTAAATTCTACAATGTGTCAAATATTATGATTATAAAGCAAAAAGCTAAATAGCCTTTCTTTTAAGGAACTCACATTCCAATGGGGGAGACAACATACACAAATGTGGGTATACATGAAAGAGATAAGGTTTCTTGAGCTCTTGAGTGAGTGGAGAAAAAGTAATTTTCCTTCAAAATAGCAAACAAAGGGTTTTACTAGTAAATATTGAAAAATAGTGTTATCTGTGAATTCCTTAATTAATCTTAGTAAATGGAAATGATCACAGAAAAATGGTTTCTAAGAAACAAAGCCATGAAAGAAAACAGAGTATCAAAATTAGGCAGTATAAGAATATTGAGGGTCAGTTAAGTGGGCATGAGTCCAAATTCGACCTCAGAATCTTATTAGCTGTATGATGTAGGCAAGTCACTTAATCCCGATGCCCTCCCTCCATCAAATAAAAAAAAAAAAGAAAATATCTAAGTTTCATTATTTATACAACCATAGACAACTCATTTCCTGGTTCTAGGACTTAATTTCCTCATCAATAAAAAGAGATAGTTGAAACAGATCATTTAGTCTCTGAATCTATACAATTGAAAAAAAGCAAAATGGACTTAATTTTTAAACATAAATTATTTAGGTAAACTTCTAGTCTTAAAAAAAAGAAAACAAAGTTACGGTGCTTTTAGAGGATGGGTAAATAATTAATATGGCAAAGGATTGCCCCACCAAGTCCCCAGAAAACTACATCTATATAAATGGCTCCTTATAGATTTAATTCTCTCTAACTTCACTTAGCCATCCATTCTAAATTTCAATAAAATTCACTATATATAATTCTTCCCCCCAAAAAAGACATAATTGCTATGTATATTAACTCTATTTTCTCTTATTTTTCTTTAATAAATATTAAGGAAAATCAGTTTTTAAAAAATCTTGTTTTACAATTTTTCAGTTACAGGAGGTCCCTTATTAAAAATCCAGCTTTTTTAGGATGAACAATCCAAGTTTCTTGAACTTTTCTTCATATGTCTTTTCATGCCTTTAAATTATTCTCCTAATTATGCCCAAATCCCTCAACAGCATTCTTCTATTCAATTCACAATCATTTGTAAAGCACCTACTATGTACAAGCATTGGGCAGGGGATAGAAAGACAGGAATGAAATAATCTCTTCCATCTGGAGGTTTATCTTCTCCTGAGGGGAAAAGTTAATGCATATGTGTGTATGTATGTATGTATGTATGGAGAGGGGAAAGTGGAGAGACTGAGAGAAAGATACAATTTCAAATTAATTTGGTTAGTGGGAAGAACACTTGGAGGGGGTGGAGTAGGCCTGTGCTTTAAAAGGAGGAATTCTGCAAGAGGAAGGTGAGAAAAAAAGACCATTCTAGTATATGCAAAGGTACAGATATGAAACATGACATGTTTCCAGTCAAAAGCAAGTTCTTTTCAGTTTCTGAGGTCTACAATAGGCCTTAAATTATGCCTAGAATAAGCCTGACATAACTTGGCAGTTCTTAAAAGAGTTGGAATAGTGAAAGCAGAGCTGGATTTGTAATCAGAGGACCTCCATTCAAATTCAAGTTGAAATAGATTACTAATAAAGTCCCTTTCAACTCAATCTATCATCCTCTGACCATAACTCAATTCAACAAACAATTATTTGTACCTATATGCTAGATGCCAAAGCACAGACAAGAAGTTAATACTGATCAGCAAAATTCAAAGTGATATTTTTTCTACCTAACAATGACAATAACTTGGGGGGGGGGTTGAAGAGGAAAGTTAGGTGGGAAAATGATTCTAAAAGGAATCACCATTTTAAAGTTAACTAAGTTGTCTCAAAGAAAACAAATCATATATTTAGAATTTAAAAAAAAACAGTTTTTAGAACAGAAACATACTTCTAGTTTATAGGACAATAAGTTCTAAGCAGAAACTTTGTTAGACAGATATATAGAACTATCAATATACACATAAGCTATGTGATTTTTAGGATTTTCTTAAAATGTTCTGTGAATGAGTCATTAAGTGAAAAAGTATTGCTTGGCACAAACTATAATAAATTAATTCTTAATATATTTTTGATGTTTTAAAAATCATGAATTGTTCTCTCCAAAGCTAGCCAAAAATCTCAATTGCCCGAGAGAACAACAAAACACAATTCACGGGAGCTAGATTAGTTTAGTTTCTAACAAATGCCTTGGTTTCAACACCTGCCTCTTAACTTTTTATAAAATAGAATAACAATTCAGCAAGATTAAACCCCAAAATTACTTTTCAAAAACTCAAATATTAAACTTTTACTCGCCTTTCTCCGAGATCCCAATGTGATGGAGCCAATCCCAAGGTATTAAAGGAAATGCGAATAAAGCACAAGCTCTGTTACTTTCACCAAGCTGAAAAGTCTTTCTAGACACTGGGCCTTAACGTAGCTGTGATCTGAGGACCATCTCCAAGATGCTGACCACTTGGTAGATATTCCCAGTCACCCTAACACATAAAGATAATCTAGAAAATTATTGTGTAATTATGAGCCTCATCAGCACAAGTACTAGACTAATAAAATCATAAAACTATGCAGTATTAAAGTAGAAAAGTTCAAATAAACACAAAGGTAACCTTATGAAACGTTGACAACTAAATAAGTATATCCTCTGATCTTAGTTTCATAAATGTTATCCTTATTATAGAGAAAAATAGAGATGTTCTAGGAATAGCTTAAAGGGCAACTAGAACCCAGGAATCTTAGGACAATGATGAGAGCCTTCTATCTTACTCTTTGAGCAGCTAGATGGATAAAGTCCTGGGTCTGGAGTTAGGAAGCCTTGAGTTCAAATATGGTTTCAGATACTTACTACCTGGGTGTCTCTCGGCAAGTCATTTAAAACTTATCTGTTATATGGGGATAACAATAACAGCTCTCTCCCTCTTCCTCTTTGCCCTCCCACCCCTAGGTTGTTGTGAGGATCAAATGAGTTAATAACTATAAAGTGCTTTGCCTGACCCAGAGTAAGCACTTTGCAAATGTTAGCTATTATCATCATTTTTACTAGATAAGCTCCAAGTGTTTTAAGTTCACCTGCATGGAACCTCCCTGTGTTAGCTAGGCAGACCTAAGCTATCACTCCCCAAGACATTTCCTTTGGCTGTATATCTATATCTATATCTATATCTATATCTATATCTATATCTATATCTATATCTATGAATTGCTCTGACTCTTTAAAAAATATTTTTAAAAGGCAGTTTAGTTAAGTAAAAAAGTTTGTCCAATTTGAAATTCTTTTATTCCTTTAGGTCAAAATGATCAAACCAGTTCTTATTGGTATACAAGCTCAAAAAGGATTAATGAAAATACATATTTAAATTGCTGATATTGTTCAGCTTTCCTTCCTGAAAACTCCAGGACAGGATGAAAAAAATGGAAGACAAAATATAATGGAAAAAAAGCCTTCCATATGATATCTATGTATTTCTTTTTATCAAATCTAAGGTTTCTTTGTCTACACTGATTTTTTTTCATGAAATCAATTTTCTAGCCTTTTCCCCCCAAATTGGGCTTGAATCCAGTCACAATAAATGGCCATAACTTTAACTTTAAATATTTAGAAGAACTTATTTAAAGAAAATACACTCTCAGATTAGAACTATTGACATTTACAACCTAAGCCTAAAAAAATGGCAGCCTCTAAGGAACCCAGGTGTCTAAAATCAAGTTCAACTAAGTGTTGAGATCAATCACACCATGGCTAGGAAAGAATCTAAAAGCATCATTCACCAGCACAGTGCCTAGATACACACTGTGCAGCCAACTGTCCAATTTACTTTACATATATTCATCAAAAGGTCACAATTCAGTGGCATTAAAATGTCTACTAGTATGAATTGTGATATATGTACAGATGTAATTTTTGCCTAATTTACAAAAGTTCACTTTTGTCTGTGTCATGAGTAGCAGTGATGTTAAATTTTAACCCATCCAATACAACCAAGAAATTCAGAAACTGATGACAGAAACTTAAAGAATGTTACTTTAGACTTCAGTGGTGAGGAGTAAGGAGATTTCAAACAAATCAGAATTGTTACATAGCTAGTCTGACACACTAATAGTGAAAATTTTATGAACTGTATCCTATGATGCCAACTGAACTAAATTTAATGAGACATTAACATGGTGGAAGCAGACATTGTTAGAGACATGGACCTATTTCATTCCTCAGCATTAAAAATCCCTATCATTCTTCTATTAAATAAATACATCTTTTTTCCATTCACCTGACTTCCTCTCAATGTCATCCATTCACGTGACTTAAATGAGACCTTAAGTTAGAATCATATTAATAATCAGAGAATGGGGCCATTCTAAATAGCATGGCCAGAAATCCCTGAGATGAACAGTCTTCATTTCTTTATTCCTTTCCACTTAACAAGGATGTTTTGCCCAGAATCTGGAATATGTATAGTATGGCTGATAGCAAAAGCAATAGTGTATTGCATCCTAGAAGCAAGAAATCTGAAGAACTGTTGATTAGGAAAAACTATATAATATCAACAAGGGTGATATTGTTTGTGCTATGTTTGATTGTGCTGTGGAGAGGAAGAGACAAAAAAACAGTAAAAACAGCACTATATTCTACTTCTCTCCCCCTCAACCAACTTATTGTAGATCACTAAAATCTAGACCTGGCTCTAAAGGTTAGCTACTAACCTACAAAGAAACCAATCAATAAGAACATAGTGTGAAATACATTCAGATTTTAGCTATTATGAACTCCTTTCCCCTACTTCTCTTGCCCTTCTGTTTACTACTATAATTCTAAGGAATAAAACAAGTATAATGTGTAAAGACATTTAAAGTAGCATGTGACAAATAAGAATGTGAAGGACCACTAGTAAATTATGTTAACTAGACATAATTCTAGTAAATTATACAAAAGTTTAGAAGTACACGATCATTACCTCATCTGTTTCTATATTCTTCATAAAATGCCTAGTAAAATTCTGTGTGGATACTTCAATGTGACTTATTACATAATAAATATTAAATTTAATCATAAAAACATTAGGACCAACATAATCTGGATTTTATGAATGTGACACATTAAACATTTTAACTATAGATATGTTTCCCATTATTAGAAAAGTAAAACGGGAGAAAGAACTTTAGATGATGGTAATCAAAAGCACAAATATTCTGTTTCATATAGAGGCCTCCATGGAATATGTTTGTTTTGACAAAGTGAGAAGAACTTCTTTCTGAAATTTTCTACTTATGGTTCAGAACTGAAATTTACCCTAGGACTTAACCCCTAAAAGCAGGAAGGAAATGTTTTAAGTATAATCCTGAAAGTCATCCTACTATTTTGAAAGCTAGGCAACAATACAGAAAGTAACTTAACTATTAGAATTAACAAAAAGCATTCCTCCATTTCTTCTGGTCAGGAACATTTATTTCTTGTGCTTTATTTTATACTTTTTTGTTTTCTAATGTACTTAGTTTGTACAACAATTGTCTGTATGTGTGTGTGTATAGCTATATATCTAGTACTATAATTGTCTGCATGTATGTGTGTATATCTATAAATCTATATATATCTTGTACTATAATTGTCTGCATGTGTGTTTGTGTGCATATCTATATCTATATCTTGTACTACAATTATCGGCATGTGTGTGTGTATGTAAATGCCTCTAGTGATCTCTAATTCAATGAAGATGAATATTGTTTATTAACCATAAACTCTATATTCTTCCCAGTCTACATAGAAGGTAGAGAATTAAGCATGTGTTGAATGGAAAATTGTGTGCAAAATATAAGTATTATAATACATAGGAAACTCTATCTTATCATATATATACATATAAACAAACATAAATTATACATATATTATGAGTCTATATGTATGTGTGTATGCTGGTAACCCAGTCTGTAGGCTGCAATCTATTTGGAAAGAGATAAGTCTTCTGATTGACATAGAGAAAGGGTGAGAGACTTTCTGAATTAGTTCCAGAGACACACATAGAGAGGTGCAAGAGACAGCAGGGAAAGCTGGTTCTTCAGTGTTTTCTGACTTAACACCCTAGCAAATGTTTAGAGGAGACTTGCCCTTAGATGAGATGAGTCTATTTCCATCAACTGAATTAAGGTCTTACCATTCCCACCTAAAAAGCTCATTTACTCTTTTGTGTGGGTATGTGTGTATTTTTTTTTTTGGGGGGGGGAAGGAAATAAGGTATATTCCATTATGTGTAATTTCTTTAACTCTGCTTTCTCTTTCTCTGTTTTATTTGAAAAAATGAGTTTTCTGTTTGTGATGAATTTTTGCATTTTGGGGGAAGGAACTAACCTGGCAAGAATAAACTTAAGAGTTAACTTCCTTTTAAGAGCAATCTAGCTTTTGCTCTAAGTCTATCATCCCCCAGAAGGGGAATGCAGTTAGATACATTCTCTCAGAGACTGGAGGCCAGTGGCCAGCCTCAGTGGGATTTCTGGAACTTGCCTATCCCATTCTTAAGATAGCATGCTAATTCAGGAACAGTCCTTGTCTTTCTTTACTCCTCTATAGAAGACAGACCAGAAATCTATCCATTGTTTATACAGACAATTCACACGTGGGCAAAAATGTTATATAGGTATATAAGAAAATTTCCCAATGCAGTTCTAACCTGCCTTTAATCAGAGTACAATCTCAAATGAAAAGAATGTTAGGGAGAATGATGGCAAGAGATTATCAACATTATCACCACAGAAAATGTATACATTGGGATTATCACTTTCCCAATGTGCTCGGTATTAGTCAATGACCACATTAGCTTTATTTTACTGTCATATTACATTAATGACTCATTTGGACATTACTGACTCATTTGCACTAAAATCTCCAGGGTTTTTTGTTTTTCATTTAAACCCCTATTTTATGTGGCGCTGTTTATTTTCTTTTAAAACCCAAAGATTTCTCCACTTTCCTTTTTTTTATCCAAAACCTAAGATTTCACTGTTATGAGAATTCCCCAGAATGGGAAATCTCTCCTTATACATCAATGCAGATTAGCAAATCACCTAGGACTTGAGAGCAGCCAGAGCACTGAGAAGAAGTGAAATATTCAGAGGCACAACTTCGGCATATGTTTACTGACTCTAGATCCCTCTTTTTAGTCACTGTGCTACGTTGCTTTTTATTTTTCATGGATATCTGTTACATTTCCTCTTGTTCTTTTTGGTCCCTATTTCTTACATATTACAATAATTTTATATTCTGTCACCCAATGATTCAGCAATCACACCTATCTTTGCATCATTTTATAATTTGATAAATCTGTTATCTATGCCTTTATCCAAATTAAAAAGAAAAATCTTGAAAAGCACAAAGGCTTAATAGCTTCCTAGAATAATCCACTTGAGATTCTCTTTTCAATCTAACAATAATGACTACTTTGGGTACTGCCAATCTAATAGGCTAACTGCAGATAAAATCTTTCCATGTTCTCCACAGGAAAAGGATAGACTTTGTCAAGCACTTAGTTAAATGATAAACTATTCACATCATTTTTCTGTCACAAAACAAAACAAAACAAAAAGTCACTCAAGATTTTAAGGTATTTAAGTTTATTCTGACTATTCAACTACTTCAAAAAACATCATTGCTCTCCTGCCTGAGATCTCATATTCACAGAACTTGACTTTTTTATATATATAGAAGGTAACTAGTTATTCTTTGCAATAGTGGACTATATAGTATTGGATTTTACATCTGTTTAACATTTGGGTGCTATTTCCTGCCAACTCCCAAGGGAGGTCTTCCTACAGACAAGTCTATCCCATGGCTAACCTATTCTGTGGTTTCACAGTCACTTAAAATCATAACACCCAAATTCCCACTGATGTGTTTAATTTCTACTTGGACACATAAAGCAAAGATATTTTATGGAATAGCATAAAAAGGAAAGTATTCTTCCATAAACACAAATGTCATCAGTGAAAATAGTAGATATCTCTTGGGAATGTATGATTAGAGTACACACATAGAAAGACAAAACTGGTTTCTGATGCTTCCAGGCTCTTGATATGATCCCATTCCCAATCATTCAGTCTCTGCCAAGTGTTAATTTCTGTTTTCACATGGTTACCATTCACATTGCCCCACTGGTCCTATGATTATTTTCTATCCTTAGCAGAAATGCACCCTCTTCTTCCTTATGTAAGAAAAAGTGGGCTATGCCGCTATACTTTTAGGTTAAAATCAACAGCTTTTTCTTGTTACAGTAGAAAAAAGAAACCTTAAAACTTAAGACTAATTAGCTAAACAAATAAAAAACTCACTATAAAACGTTTCCCATAAAAAGTTGGGTCTGTTTCCCCTTCAACAGCACCTATCTAGAAATGAGAGTTTCCTCTCTCAGGAAGGTCTGCTTACTCCAAATGAGTGTTAAACTTTTTGAAGCACAATGAAATTTCAGTTTTCTAGTGCCCTCTACCTTAAATCTGCTTTTTGAACTCTCTTTCTTGGTCACTGAATACTGTCTATACTTCTTTATCTCAGGCTCAGAAATTTCTTAAGACTTCTTATAATTTCCAGTGACTAAATTATACCTCATCATTATCCATGTAAATGGCAGTTTTTGAGCCAAGTGACAAAAGCTTTCAGGATCCACAAGTTTCTTAATTCTAAAATTCTTTAGCTTTCTTACGTAGGCGAATTTGAGATAAAAAGGACAGAAATGAACTTAAACCCAAGGGACAACTCTACTATCATTCTCTTGATCAACTGCATTCTAAAAACTTTTTAGGGATTGGACCCCATATCTGTGAAATACTTTATGATTTTAAGCCCCCTTCACAAGTGATTTCTAATTATATCTACAACTGTTCCAGTGAGCTAATGTTCATCCCAGATTATAAAATTCCCTACTTCCTCTAATATCCATAGTGCTTGGGATTGTGCAGAAGAAATAATACTCTTTTTCATTACTTGATTATACTGAATTTTATTAACTACTTAAATTAGATACTTTAATTAGACTATAATAAATGGATTGTTTTCCCCTTTTACCATTTTTATCTAGTCTTTTTGTGCCTTCATATATGTGCACTGGTTGTCACTCACACCTAAAGGAGTTTTTTGATGCTGGTATTTTATTGTCCCTCCAAGACCCAGATCACTTAAGACTCCTCCTGTGATTCATTCTGCCACACACTTGAAAATTTTCTAATGGAACTCTGCATACAATTGTAATTTCTATTTTCCATAAGGAATGGTGAACTGTGTAAAAAATTAAGTAGTATTACCTTGTATTTTGAATAGGAATGTAAGCTTTTTGAGGACAGGGGCTATCGTTTTTGTTATTGTTTGTATTGTGAGCCTTAGGGCTAAAACAGCACCTGGAGTACATTAAACTCATCTAGTTCAATCATCTCATTTCAGAGATGAGAAAATTTAGATCTAGAGAGATTGCTACTCACTCAAGGTTACATAGATATTAAGTTTCAGAGGAAGTAATTTGAATTTTCTGATTCCAAAATGAATGCCCTGTCAACCTATTGTTTTGTTCATTACATATCTGCCCAATGATCAAAGACCAAATGAAATGAAAACATAATGAGGCATTTGAGTAGAAAATAATGGAAATCATATAGATAGGGCATCCTCAAACTAATAGTTGAAAAGGGGAGGGGTGGATAGAACACTAGCCCTGAATTCAGGAGGACCTAAGTTCAAATCTGGTTTCAGACACTTATCACTTCCTAGATGTGTGACCCGGGGCAAGTCACTTAACCCCAATTGCTTCAGCAACAACAAAAACAACATAACAAAAGAAATTGGGGAAAATCTAATAAAAAATCCATAGAACAAAGTAAATCATAAAATTACAAAAAATAAGTAGCAGATCTCTTTCTAAAGCACGGATGGCATATATGACAATCATAAGAAAGGGAGATTTTAAAATTCTTTTTCATTTAAAGAAGGCTAATAGATCCATGGGAAGAAAAAAATCGTAAGAAAAATAAGGAGAAAGATAAATCTGTAAATAAATTAATCTAATCAGTAATATACAAATTCAGATTTGTTCCCCCGATCCTTTCTATGTATTCCCTGTTGTGGTTCCATGACATAAGCAGAAGAGGACTTTTGTTTCTCTGAGGTTCTGAGACTGTGATTAAGGTCATGAAGTTTATACCCGTTATTATTACTTGACAGATTATATATTTATGTTTATTTAATATGATGATTTTCATTAATAAAACTGGTTTACATAAAAAAATATTCCCATTCCACAAGCAATAAGTTTTGTTTAAAAATTTAATTTGGATTACTCTTCTGCAAACCACTTTTATATTCTAGAGTTTATTTCCTCTTTAGTCCAGTTAACAAGTTTTCAATATTAAATAACCCCATGTCTACACACCATCTTAATTAAGAAAACTGACATTGCTGTTTAACTTTAGACCTTCTATTTCTTCCAGGGTCATACTTTTTTTTTTTTAAACAAACTCTTCTATGCAGGCCTCATAGTATAACTTTAACACCATGGAAAAAAATGATAAAGCCACAAAGTTATAATGTGAGAAACCAAGAGTTGAATAAAAGGTTATGAAAATATATGGGTGAAAAGTCTATCCAAGATATTTTGACACATAGGGCTCTAAGCTCCAAACATTATAATTCAAAAGTCCCACTTAACTTTGCTAGTTTTCATACACTTCTCTGACAGAAAAAATGGAGAGAAAGCTCATGGCCTAAACACATTTTCAGACTGAGGGAATATTAAATTAAGAATACATAAACATCCCACTTTAAAATGGATTAAAAAAAGTATACTTTCCCATGATTTATAAGGTAAATATTCTGAGAGAAAATTCTCCTAGGAAATGAAATAAAGTAGGGATAATTTATTAAGCACAAAATCTGAAGGTGGAAGGAGTATTAGTTAACAAGTATACACTATTAAATAGCACTGAAACAGAGAGAAGCAGCAATATCATCTGATTCAATTAAATCACTAGGTGATTTAGGAATTTTAGATTAAAAAATTAAATTAAGCGAATTTTCTACTAAAAATTGTTTACCAACCACTTTTAGAGTATCTGATGTTTGAAATTACTAGATAACATGTCTTGGCAAAAGACACTATCACATTTTCTAGTGCCAAATTCTACCAAAGAGAATTGAAATGCCTTTGAGGTTGTCAGTGAAGGAAAAGCAAAACCACGATTTTTAACATTACAAACTTTTTCTCCACATTCCTCCACAAAGTTGATTATTTCTCAGTTTTTAATCTTTTGTTCTTCATGTATGATTTTTCTAATGTAGTAGTTGGGAAAATAGGATTCTTCACAAAGAAGATATTGATAGGACTTTATCAATATATCACTAATCCCAAATAGTGTTAACCAGCAAAAATTACAGAAATATAGATAGTGAAAATCCAGTGTCATATTTTTGCTGTTTTATAATCACTTTTTAAGTATAACAAATTCATTCTATTACTTAGAAAATTAATAAGAAAATTAAAGGAGAATAAAAATCTTAAATATCAAATTGGAATCTATTTCCAATTAAAATAGCATTTAGATTTCATGTGTTCTATATTTCTCATGACAATTCAATAAATGCTATTAACTAATTTCCCTTCACGGAAAAGCTTAGAATAATGCAAAATGATAGAAACTCTAAGGAATTTTCAGTAAAGAATATCAATGACTTAATATGTTCTCTCAATTTCACGAAACAATATTCAATATACATTTACATCAACCAATTATTCTAGGCTATATCTGACAAAGAATAAAATCTTACTATGCTATGCTCACATTATTTAGTTCACAGGATATATTCAGAATCTGACATTTACCAAAATACTGTTTTCTTCCTGCTTCTTTTCATCACTACAAGACAGCAAAATTCTATTTATTTTTCATTTTGCATTGTTCAAAGAACATTAAGTTCTATTAAAGGACTGATCAATTTTAACACTAAGGTTACAAAGTGCTGTGCTCATTTTGTTAGTTTTCAGAAACATCCTAAAATAGGCCCTTAAACTCAGAAGTCTATATATTTACTATGTGCAAAATAAGCACTTTTTGCAATTCACAAGCAACTTATTTCTATTTGTCTTTAATCCTAAATATACTTGTGGGAGCAGAAAGAAAAATTATCTAACTAGTATCTTCTAAGTGATAGTTGTCTGGATTGAAGAATTTCATGCTTCAAAAGAATAGATAAATCATAGTCAAAATAAATTAAAAATATAAGGAATATGGAATACTTTATGATTTCCCAAGTTCAGTATGTCTATCTCTAATTTAATGTTAATAAAACATAAAATTCACATTTAAAAGATGAAATTTCTTAATCATATAGTACATTTGAAAAAAAATATTACAAAAAGTTAAAAAAACTAGAAAAGCGCTTAAATGCCTACTTGAACAAGAATCTTAAGAAATTTCTATCTTCCTCCTTCATGCCATCCATATGACAAGGAACTTACCATTAAGTATAACAAATGACTACTGCTTATGCTTATTAAATTTTTCTTTCCTTTCTATTGAGCATGATGTGAAAATTGTTTATGAAATACATTTAAATATTTGTTTTATTTTAGGATAGAATAATATAGTCTACCACACATGAAAATGTATTCTATAAGTGCTAAGACCCACCTTGATATTTTTTCAATTAAGAAAAATATTTTGAATTCATAAAAATTAATAATGCTATAAGTATGATTCAAAAAATATTATGTTTGAATTATGAAATCATTTACAAAGAGATTGTGGACTTCTATAGGCCTAAAAACTTTACATATTATCATTACCTTAGAAAATTAATACAGTTAAAGATGAAGATGACAGAAATTTTGCAAGACATTAAGCAAATGAGTACAGAAGCACAAGGGATTATACTAAATATTACTTAAACTATCTGGTTCTTTTTTCCTCAACTGTAAATGAGGGCATGTGACCAATATCTCAGTTTAAGGGATCTCTAAGGTCACTTCTTTGTGCTAAATCTCTGATTCTACAATCTTTCACAAAATATAGTTTAGAATTTTAAAATAAAAAATTTTAAGAACAATGATATTACCTTTTAGGGGAAAAAAGTAAAACCTCTAAAAGCTAAAACTTGTATTTTTAAAAATGATTAATGGGAAAAACAAATATTGGAGAAAAGTTAGAAATTGCTTTGCAATGCTGATTACCAAGCTAGATCATATAAATACTAGCTTTATGATCTATAAAGTGATATAAATTAATAGCAGCAATATTTATTATTATTAAAATAATTCTGTTGAGAAATCTCTATATTGACAACATATTTTTTTAAGTCAACCCAAAATTTTAGTTACTTATTTCTCAATTCATTATTTTGGAATTCTTGAATTAACTTTCACTTAGAATAGGAATGTCAAATAATTTAAGAAATAAGCAATTATTATTGAGAATAAAGTAATAACCCTAATTCAATGTTTTTCTTTATAAATAAGTAATTTGAAAGAAACCTTTATAACTACCTAAGATAGAATAGCAGCATACTTTGTTTTTCCAGTAAGAACATTTTTCTGGTTTTTTTTCTTTTTTTTTATAGGAACACAAATTCAGATAGCTTCCATAATATGCAAAGTAAGCGGCTTTGAAAGAGCTACTTGGTAAGATAGCATTCACAGAGATTTAATTCATACTATAAATTAACTTAATGCTTTGAAATATACTACAAATAACTTGGCAGATTTAAAGAAAGCAAAATTGCTAGAAAACCTGAATAGCGAATTTGATGCTATTCACTTTTCTTAAGTTTAAAAGTACATTTTCTTTTCAATTTTGATATTTTAGTGAGGGCATGAGTATATACACACGTACCACAAACTGATTCTAATGACTGAATGAACAGTAAATATTTTAATCTGTAATTTGTAAAAGAAATACAAACTAAGCAAGATTATTTCCAATCCATTAATTCCCTACTGTTGATACACAATTAGTATTAAAACAACTACTTTTATATGATAGTTATTAACCTTTTTCACAATGGTGGACTGGTGCTTTAAAATTAAATTGACCTAGACAGCTAACATTAATTAATTTTGCATTGTTAGATATATCCAAACAGTTCTAGTTTGTCCCAAGTTGATTTTACTTTAGAAAAAGGAAGGGGGAAATGTGATCACCTATAGTTTTTAACTATACAAGTTCCCAACAGAAGAATTTAAGGTTTTTGATGATTCAATATTAATTGGTACATTTGATTCATAGGATTAAGCATGGGAAGCAAAAATACTTTAGAAATCAAAATCCATTATTCCTTGAGTTTAAGAAAAAATATTCATTTGAGGGAACTACACATAAATTCTGCCATGTCTTAGGTAAGGCTTCAAAAATTTAGTGATATGTGGAGAAAATTATGGAACTTCACTATTATGAATACAGACCAAGGACAGACCATTAAAAAGATATTCCATGTAATTGTATCATTTATATGTATGCATACACATATATGTAATATTAAGTTGCACTAGATTCCTAAGATTTCCAGTCCCTTCTCCCCCATTCTATCCTATTTGTTCATATTTCCTTTATTTCAGTGCAGGAAGTACCATGAGTGTGTGTGTGTGTGTGTGTGTATATCAGTGCAGGAAGTACCATGAGTGTGTGTGTGTGTGTGTGTGTGTGTGTATATATGTGTGTGTATATATATATATATATATATATGTGTGTGTGTGTGTGTGTGTGTGTATGTGTGTGTACACACACACATACATAAAACAAAATAATGCAGTTATATACTTAGAAAAACTGTGAATAAGACTACATAACTTGATTGCCTATAAATTATTTGAGAATTCTTGCTGTCATTTTGACCTTAGTCCCCAACTAGACTGAAGTTAACAAAGCAACAACTAAGAAGTCTACAATTTCTTCTTGTCGTACATCAAAGGAGATAATGTTAAGTGATTAAGTTTTCCTGCCTCTCCTCTATTCAAAGTAATGACAATTTCAATTTTTAATATAGTCATCTAATTATTTTCTAGTCTAAAGCAACATAACTTTCATTTAATCAGTTTTTATCCTATCCCTAACCCCCAGTGCCACCAAAAAAGTTCCTGGAGATTTAGAAAAGGAGAGAATAATAATATAGATGCATTCATTACTCTATAACTTGCTTGTTTCAAAGTATTTAAAAATTAAAATAGAAGTCCAAACGGAAATGTCATTTGAATGAATGAATTAATTAGAAGCCAAATTTTCTGATCTAAAATCTTTAATGCAATTTTTTTAATAAGTGAAAATTAAGCAAGAATGAAATCACATTTTTCATTGGTTTTTAACTAAACTAATATTACTGAATGATCAAAATGTCATAAAAGAGTAATTGATCCATAGTGCTACTATCAACACTACTGAATTTTATTTTTACCATATTCAATGAAGCCCACTTGATATTTAAATATATTTATACATAATTTGTTTTTAAAGTTAGATTTCAAAATTATAAAGATTACAAATCTACTTGCACAGAAATTCAATTTATCTACAGATGTTCCAAGGTGAGATTTCATGCTTTATATTTGAAAATTTCAAGAAATTTCTGTTTCTAACAATACCTTCTTAAACACACATACACACATATCTACACCCACACATACCCTTTTCCTCATTATGTTTTCAATGTCATAGGTGAATTATTTATTCACCTGAAAAATTCACTTCATTAACTTATTTGTTAAATTTAAGTAATATCACCCCTTTAATAACTAGCTAGAAATGTCAACAAGTTGAAGGTTATTAACATAATAACTGTTTGTTAAATGTGATGATGACTAATTAAGAAATGGCATTCTGATAAGCAGGTATATACACATTCAGGAGGCAGTTTATATTTCAGAGATCATATGGAATTTTCAAAGCTAAAAGTTAAACAGTATTGTATTATTTAGCAAGCTTGAAATTGGAACAAGAAAATTTGGGTTCTGTTATAGTGAGGTCAATCATGGAGACAGAGCTATTACAGAAAAACAGAATGATTTAATGTGTACAGAACATACTTAACTGTTAAATTCCATGTTTTAATATTTTACTAAAATTCATTAACAGGAAATGGTTAAAACTTCTTTCAAAGGTAAATTAAGTTTACATTGATGCAATAATGTTCATTTTACTTTATTACATCGAACTATTTTTTCCAGAGATAACCTGAAAATTTTTTTTTGCAAAACAAAATTTTAGCTGAAAAAGGAACCAGATATTGGAGCTTTGTATCCAATTTGGAAAGTTCTGATTCCAGTTGAAATGGTACATTGGTCCATATGATTCCTGTTCAAGTTAACCAAGAGTTTATTTTTAAAAATTTTAATGTAAATCTATCCTAGATACTATGAGCAAATATTAAGAGCATAGCGTGTTTATGTGTAAGGATTCAAATACTACAACTACTTGTCAATGCAGTAGTAGTAAAACTATGAGAATAAATCAGTTGCAATAGATCAGCTATTTTTTGGGATCAGAAAAAAAAAGTTTACAAATAAAATGAGAGGAAGAAAAACTCTGATTTCAAAATTTAACTATACAAATACGCATCATTACAGTATCTAAAATAATGAGTTATTTGCATCAGTAATAAAGAGTGAAACCAGAGTTATGATTAGGGCATAAAGAGCAAACTGGGGCTTTGCGCCAGGACACTAGAATTTAGAGGGTACAAAAACTCAAACCATATTTTTTCTCATCAAAATAGAAACTACTACAGTAACTAATTGCCCCTCCAATTCAAATTATTTTTCTTTCTTATGTTATTTTCATATGGTGAATTATTACATTTCTACCTACTGTTAAAAAAAAAGTTGATTTGATGGCTGATAAGCGCCACTTTTTCTAGGATGCCAAGATTTCTAGTTACTCATGGATTTGACTAAGTCATTTTAAATAGCTACTTCTCACTCTCAGATTCTTATTTATTTTGAAGACTCAAAATGCACAACATCATAATAAATAAAAAGACAGAGTAACTCGACATATATGACACGGCTTGGAAACATAGTATTGATAGTTAGAAAACATTTGTATTATCCTTAAGGATGGGACCCTCATTCAAATGAGATTTGTTGTTTGTACTTTTACGTGAACCTGCATGAAAATGAGATTGGGTTACTGTGTATTGGAATTTTGTAATCTCCCAAAATAGTATGACATAAGTTAGCAAAAATGAAGTCACAGTCTTACTAACTTTTCAAATTGAATTTCTGATGGGGCTTTAAAAAGAACAGTTTGATTTAAGTTTTCCACAAGAGCATTAGGAAAGGAAAAAGAAGTCATCATTTTAGGTCCATCACCAATGTGAAATTTCAAATGAGTCCTTCCTTATATAGCATTTTTCAATTGGAAAAAAAAGTTAATTCACACTCATTTATGAAATTCAGAGCAATGCACTTTGTGAATTGACATTCTGGAAGTTAGGACCTATCCAAGGGTGGGGAACTATGGAACGAAAGAGACTTATTGGGGGTAAAGCTTTACTTGACTGCTAGCTTCATAACCAAGGGCATCAGAGCACTCCTATATCTTTTTAGTTGTTTAACTTATAAGAGATATATCATCTGCTAGTGATAGAGGCTTTTAATATATTGCTTTTTATAGAGTTACTGGCAGGTTTAGTGTTTAAAGTTCAGGTTTATTTTTGTGCTGGTCAGTTTAACTTTTGTGGGAAGGAGAGTCTGAAGCATATATGAACACCCACTAAAACCCTATATCAAACTGCAAGGCAAGGTCTTCAAAACAAGTGTTGGTTAAGAATTTCAAAATCATATTTATATGAGAGATAGATAATTACTCATTTCTTTATGTTGCTAATTCTTCTGGTCCAATGTCAACAACTAGTGACAGTTATTTCATACAATACTCTCAAAACTTGATTTTTTTAAATAAAGGTTAAAAAAATCAAGTACTTAATTTTATATGTGTGCATGTGTTGTCATAGCCTTAATCTATTTATTTTCTCCTTCCTCCTTGATGCAATTGTGTGTATATGTAAAATTTTATACATATATGCACATGTTTATTTGTATGTATGTATATAACACATACACACATTTGATGCTTGCTGACAGTTTCAACAGAGAATTGTTTATACAAGTTGAGTAGACTAAGTCACAAGATAATTGCTGATATCTGGCCTAGTCACTTTTTTTTTTTTTTTTGGCAGTTAGATGACAGAAACATATAACAGTTCTGAGAGTTGAGTTCAGCATCATTCATTTGGTGGAGTGTAGTTGTGAGGGAATCCATAAAGCTTGATAATTGTTTTTAAGTCTAGTCACCTCTTGTATAGAAGAATAGTGCCTACCTCAGGTAGTCTCTGCGACAAAGGATAAGGTTTGCTTTAGTGTACAGGGTGGAGCCCACCTCTCCCAATCGACAATCACAGCAAGCACACTTCAGACAGTCTTCATGCCAATATTTGTCCAGGGCCTTCAGTAGATATCGGTCCTTGATTTTACGGTTGCAGCCAGCACAACCTTTCGGCTTGGTGTCTGGCTGGACTGAGAGCATTTGTATACCTAAGAAAGTAAAAAAAAAATAACTGGGGCTATTAGATGGATTAAAAAGATAGCAAAGACAAATTCAAATTTGCTTTCTTTAGAAGTATAAGATCTTATTTTTTATTCTTTAGATATTTACTGAAAATACACAATTGGACTTAGGCTGTCATTTACACTTTATACTTTGCTTATTCAATTTCTTTCCTTATCTATTTGTTCATCTTCCATGTATCAAGTGGTAAAAATAGTTTATTTATGTATATATTAATTTATATACATTTTATTGATGTGTATATATATGTATACATGTATACATACATATGCATATGTGCATATATATATGCACACACACAAATATACAAGGGGGAGAGAGAGAGAGAGAGAGAGAGAGAGAGAGAGAGAGAGAGAGAGAG
>JAJPUD010002613.1:246705-254205 GCA_023553655.1 Myrmecobius fasciatus
GAGAGAGAGAGAGAGAGAGAGAGAGAGAGAGAGAGAGAGAGAGAGAGAGAGAGAGAATAAGAATATTCATGTCATGGTAAGCAGCTGTTATAAATATGAAGCTAAGTAATATTAGATAATTGTATAATGTTTCTGCTCCTGAATAGAACATTTCCCTTGGGGAGAAAATGTGATTAAAATTCTAAACAATTTTTAAAGAAATCTACTTAATAATGCACCACACATAAATTTGCCCTCCAGTACATAAGTGTCAATCTCAAAATATCTGAAATAGCGAGGTTAAAATAACCACTTAATGTGTATTTGGTGGTAGGACGAGTAGGGTGCCCCCTGTGTAGGGAAAAGTAGTTATCTCACAGTAGTTGAAGAAGCATATGACACAGAATTTTATAACAGATCAATTAAAGACCCAAATATTTCTAAATGATGGACATTTCAAGATATGGTCCTTATGTTAAAAGAGAGTAGAGATACCAGTATCTACATTAAAATCATATAAACTGTGTATTTAATCTATCAAGTTATAATTTTAACAAAATATTCATTAACATTCTAAAAGAGTATCACAAAAAGGGCCAGTTTTCACCTGAAATGTCAGTATTAGAAGAAGACAAGGAGCATTAATCACTCTTTACCATAAAAAAGTTCTCTCTCCATAAATATTACACATCCAGTTAGAAGAAGTTATCATGAATGAGATGCCTATTCAGTTCTACAGCTTGGCCACACTCTTTTAAAAAAACATTAGTATTTTATTTTTTACCAATTTCATATAAAAACAATTTTTAACATTCGTTTTTAAAACTTTGAGTTCCAATTCATTCTTTCTCCCTCCCTACCACCTCCCCATACTGAGAAGACAAGCAATTCAATATAGATTATACGTGTGAAATCACGCAAAAATTTCCATATTAGTCATATTGTGGAAAAAAAAAAGGATAGACAAAATCTCAGGGAAAAAAGTTTTTTAAAAAGTATGCTTCAATATATAGTCAGATACCATTAGTTTTTTTCTCTGGAGATGGATACCATTTTTCACCATAAATCCTCCAGAGTTGTCTTGGGTCATTATATTTTGTCCATACTTTTGGTAATAAAATATACTCATCTTTAAGATTCCTCCTTTTTTTGTACTGAACTTGTCAAGCCTTCTCTATAAACACTCGTTTCAATACTAAATACATAAAATAAAGAAACAAAGGTCAAATTAAGTGAAGTGGCTTGTTCCAAGGTCACACAATTATTTAATGTTACAACTAGAATCCAAGTCTCTTGAATATTTTTTTCAATAAATTCATGTTGCTTCATAAAAGTACTGAATCCCAAACTTGGAAGCAGAGAAAAGGATGTTTTGCACTAATTGTGCATATTCTTACTAACTGCTTTAAGAAAAATAAAAGGCATATTCTACATCCAGTTATCATGCCCTGTTCTAACCTCCCTGATTATGTAAGTTTTCTTCAAGTTTCTAAAAGTGGCATTATGGTAAATGTTCTACCATAACCTTTAACATTTCTACTTCAAATCCCATAAGCAAAAAAAAGAAAATATATACAACCTACATAGCTTTTTGTAAGAGAAGTCTTCTGCAAAGATTTTTTTTTTAAAAGTGGTAAACATTTGTTAGAAACTTCCTTGGCTGAAATGTATTTGGTTCAGCCAGATTTTCTAGATTAGATGTTGAGTTAGGAGTTCTTTGTAAAGAATAGCAGGTTGTATCCCTGTGGTCTGATTCCTCTCCTTTGAAGGAACTGGGAACATAGGATGGATCAATCATAACCCTTAGTAGTCCTGCTAAAGCTTACTTTCTAAAACTTCTATCAAATGAAGATTCTTTGATCGTAACTGATTATTTCTAGTATGGTTCTATGGGGAATGAATTCCATCAATTACAACATAGCACATTCCCTAACGCCCTTAATACCTGGGTAGGGGGAAAACATTTTAATTTAGTAAATATGGTCCTGGATTTCAGAGGCATATACATATTTGTTACATGTATAATCAACAGTTTGAAAGGAAGACTGGTCTACTTTCCCCAGTTTGTAATTCCTGTTTGTTTTGAGCATTAGTGCTCAGAAAAATTAGAAGAAAATCCTCACCTGAAAGAACTAAGCTATATTTTCTAATTATGTTACAGCCATAAAGAATATAGGTACAAATCTCTCATTCAAAAATCTCCAGACAGCAGAAATAGCTTTTATGAAAACTAGACAAGAGATTACTAATCTCCAAAAATATTTCTGTTATGTTAACATTTTAAGTTAGCACTCAGAATTCAGCAAATGTTTGTATTTAGTAAACTAATGACCCTAGGTCATTTGAGCACAGAAGCTGGATATTCTATATTACATTAATGAGGCTTTCTTTTAAAAGGATCATATTGCTCCTAAAATTAAACATTTCAACTAGACTTAAATAAATAGCTGCTAGAAAATGGTTATTTCACAATTATTCTGCCACATATATAGAATTTATAAAATAGTCAGCAGATTCCCCTGACCGTTCAAAAACCATCTTTGTAAAGTTATATGTTCATAAGCCAAAAAACATTTCACAAGTTTCTTATAGCACATCAGGAGTCATAACTAGTTTTAGATTGGCATGTAAATTGTTCTGAGGGAAATTCTTATTGCCTCTGAGACCCTGCTATTCCGAGTTATTTGACAGTTTAAGGGAAATCAATTTTTTTTTAAAGACAAATAATGGGCTGTGCAGTATGGTGTTCAGAAATAAGTAGAACCATTTCATTTAAACTCTGGTGAGCTTTTAATTGCCTGGATTGTATTGTGAGCCAGCCTAACGGTTGATTGCCTCCATTATGCTCTCTTGTTCTGTGCTATTCATCCGCAAAGTCTCAGCTATAGTAGTTAACACAACAAAGTAACCACAACTCTATAACATGTGGGTTTTTTTTTAATAAAGAGATTTTCAACACTTAGAGAGATTGCCTTTCAACCAATAGTATATATTCAGATGAAAAAACTACTTTCTCACTTAAATATGCCTTCTCTCTCTCTCTCTCTCTCTCTCTCTCTCTCTCTCTCTCTCTCTCTCCCTTCTCTCTCTCCTCTCTCCTCTCTCATAAGAGGTAAGGTTATTCAGCAGGTTGACAGCTGAGGTGAGTTAGAAAGATGCTAAAAAATGAGAATGCAGGTCCCATACCTAGGAGCCCTGACTCAGATTAAAAGAATTTGACCAACAAGGCCATTCAATTGCTGAGGGGTACTAAACAAAAGATTTTCTTTCTTTACCCCCTCCAATCCTCAAATCAACCCCTCCTCAACCCCATTTGAAAGCTGGATTGGGCCTAAAAGCTTGTTTTTCTCTGTTCAGTGGCCCAGAGCATCCCTGCAGGCTGTAGCCCCCTAAGGGACAACAATGCAAATAGATGTCCCTATATCTCAGGGACTGGAGCTGCATAACTCCGTTCTACCCCTTCAACTCCCTCCTCCCCACCCTCTCAACCCCCCTTCTTTTTTGAGCAATGGAGCTGGGAACCAATTTGATTCCCTTTTTCTCCAATGCAGCTGCAAGGCTCAGAGATACTGACATTTTTCCACTCTTATCAGTTTAATTACAGTTACCATGGCAGCAAAGTGCTAGTGCTTGGCAAAGGCCAACAAGAGATTTGCAAGACTGAGTTCAATTTTGATGCAGCTCACATGCAAAATCAAAAAAATAAGAAACATACATACAGTATAACAAAGAATTCCTTTTGGGTTTACACTCCAGCCTCTTTTGTGGCAGTGTCTTTTCAGCCACACAGGGATGATTTGCAAAGAATGTAGCAATATTTGTTGCACCTAGCAAGATTAATTGGTTTAAACAGCAGTCTTTCAAAGCAGTTACAACAAAAATATTTCAGATAGCTTGAGAAATACACTAAAGGAACATTAAAGCCAGGTTCCTGCAAAGTACAGCTACGACATGAGAGTAACCTTACCAAAACTTTTCTCCTTTTTCTGCATGAGTTGATTTAAGAATGCCTGAGTCGCAGTTTCTCATTGGATTTGATAATCCAAGAAAAGTGGTAGCGTCCCTTTTGCTTTGGTTGAAGTGAGAAGCTGGTGTTCAGATACAGAGCCGAGAACAGACTATTGTGCACCCACTTTGGGAAAGGGTCGGAGTGTCGGCAGGGGGTGGGGGGAAGGGAGAAGGGTTGACAGACAAGACAACACGCACAAACTGAACCACTTGCACCACTTGCAATGTGGCAGTGTTCAAAATGATGGCGAATGACAAAGCCACATGTTTCCCTAACTCTGTCCGTAATCCTATAATCCCAGTGGTCTCTTTTAGCTTGGTTTTAACAAATGGATTTGATTAAACTGTCACATGCAGCGTTAGCATACCATATCATGTTCAATATGAAAAAGATCATAAATCTGACTTGTATTTCATAATAGCAATCTGTGTAGCCTCTAAAAATGTGCTGCATCAGTCTAATATCGGGCTATTAGTCCATGTGCACCTCATTTCACTGAACCCCTCTTTCCCCTTCCCCGGTTCCATCCATACTTCAACAACCATGCACTCTAGACACTTTGCTACCGGAAAGGACTGGAGAGTTAAGGGAATGGTAGGTTTATCGTATCTATTTAGAAAGGGAAAACAGTGTTATGAAGGAACGCAGACTCTCCAAATTAAACTATTGGGGAGATTGATGGGGGGAAGCAATCATTGAATCGTACCCCACAAAGCAAAAAAAAAAAACTCCACACAGCACTCTATCCCTGATCCCCCTGACCTGAACCCTAAAAATATCTTAAGAATTGCACCCTCCCCTCCATTCTCTGCCACAAAGAATAAGCGTGTGGAAATGCTGCAGTTCATTGTTAACTTTGACTATTATCTACTCTAATACTTGAGATGTTCAGCGAAGGAGCTTTTCTCCCTTCCTCCATCAGCATCTTCCGATTGCATGTATTTCATGTCTCATCATAAAAATAATGAAGCCTCACATGATTTAAACAAAATCGTCTCAGCAGAGCTGCAGCTTGAGCGAAAGTTACAGTGCAGAAGACGATGTGTTGCGGCTCTAGTTTATACCTCATTAGGAGAGGCGAAAAAAAAAAATACCCACATAACACACACGCACGCACGCGCACACATACAACACACCACAAATAACCCAAAGCTTGTGTATACAGTTGCTTCACTTACCTTCTCAATTAAGCAATACAGGGGGAGGCAGTTCAGTGAGCACAGTGGCTGCTTTGTAGCTCTTCTCCTTGGGAAAGGTCAAAAAGAAGCATTGTTTGAAAAAAAAAAAAAAAGGACAGGGGAGGGAATCGCTATTCTTTAAGTTTAAAATAATGAGGTCCTCAAGGATCCGCCAAATAATTGTGTTGACCACATCTGAGCTACAGGTGTCCTTTTAGTATCTTACAGTCCACGGCTGTCTTTCTCTGTCCTGGCTCAAGACAACTTACCTAAGCAGCGTGTGAGGAACCAAGCTGAATGAAGCCAGGGCTTTATCAGCTGCAAAATGCAATCCCTTACCAGCCAGACATAATACAGCAAAAGAAAAGGTCACTCAGTTATTACTGAGCCAGCAGAGCCCAGGCAGCTCTTGTCAAGACCATAGAGAAGCAGCTCCCTTCCGATTTAAGACTATTTACCTCTCACCCCCCATCCCCCCTTCTTTCCTTCTCTCTCTCTCCCGTCCCTCCCTCCTTCGTTCGCTCCCTCTCGTGTTCTCGTTCTGCAGCTCAGTCAAGTACAGCCGCCCTCCGAAAGTGCAAAGCAGCCAGGAGACAGATTGGGCTTTGTTGGTAATTTCCCATGGTGAAAATTTACAAGCCTGCGAGTGCAGTCAGCAAAACCACATGCATATGCTAGACACAAACACCAGGGACAACCCCTCAGAAAAAAAAAAAAAAAAAAAAGTGACCTCTACCGAAATCAACTCAGAAAGGACCCTATACGTCCCAGCCTATCCAAAATGAAACTCCCGCGGTGGGGGGTGAGGGAGAGGGGGATGATCAGTGTGTGTGTGGGAGGGGGGAGAATAAAGAGAAGAGAGGGAACAGATAATAAGAATTTCTTTGAATAAGCAGGGCATTTTGTAACAGCTGGCTACATTTAAAATAAACTGTCCCCAATAGTACTTTTGAAGGTAGTAATTATGGAAATTAAAAAAAATTCACTTAAAACGTCACCTAAGATTTTCAGAATTAGCTAGAAAAGTATTACCCTCCTCTGTTCTAGGAGGATTTGGGGGTGGGGAGAAATAAATATTGTAGCTTGGTCTCTAACTCCCATTCATAGTCCTGAAAAACTCCCTGCTCTGTAGGTCTGCCACACACAGGCCTCTTCCTGCCTATAGTCTCAGGCTACCCCTCCTCTCATTCTAATGGCCTAAGCTAGAATGAACTTGTGGTTGGATTCATTCAGTTCCTTTCCCCTTTCTTCCAAAATACTCCTTAAATTTACTTTAAAACTCCTAAAAAGTCCGAGTCTAATCTATCTCTTTTTAAGTACTCTATATTCTGTGCTTTACTACTAGCTTGGTTAAAACAAAATTGAAGTACTCACAAGCTTTCACAGCTCTCAAAATAATTTGCTGTGGTACCTGCATAAGGCTTATTTTGAATTCGGTTTTTAAAAGATTTTATTTACAGCAATGTCTACTTCTCCCCTTCCCCGCCCCATTTACTTCACATTCTTTCTTGAAAGGCTGTTGGCAGCTGGAGGAAAAAAAAAAAAGAAATTATTTCTCAAAACTTCAAAGTTACTCTCTTTCCCCAGGTTTAAAAGCTCTGACATAAGTCAGGTTTAAAATTTAGTCCAAATTTGAATGACATTAAATCATAAAAGAACCAAGAAAGGTTCAGGGGAGTACTTCCAACTTCTTCCTCTCCATCACCAATTTAACCTAGAAATAATAGTTTAAAACAAACAAACAAAAAAAAGAAATCTTAAAAAAAATGGACTTTGGGCTTTACTTTGTTTCAATTAATCAAAATTAAAAGTATTAATATTTTGGCCTCCCAACTCCCCACCCCCAAAACCCCTTTATGATGAGATTATCATGTGGCCACTTTTTTCTCCCTTTAAAATAGTAACAAAACTCAGAACTAACCTGAAAAATAAATGAAAAATCACAGACAGCAGGTTAAAACGACCCCCTTCAGATGATTTGATCTGTACATAAGCGGATTTCTCAACTTTTGCCTCTCTCTTACTTATACAAGCATACGTATACCTCATCTGTATGAACAGTTCCTTGCTTATACCCCTACCTTTGCTACAATCACTCTGAAAACACAGCAGTGTCTCTCACTCTCTCTCTGAACCAATGCACTGAGAAGAAGAAAAGAGGGAGGGAGAAGTATGTGTGGGGAAAGGGAGAAATAAAATCAAAACAAATGGTACAGCTAATGAGGACAATTAAATTAATTATGTTCAAGGAGATGAGATTTTTTTTCCCTCCAACTGTATGATCTGTTACCCCTCGCTGGCAACTGCTGCTCTGTAATTCATGGCAACTGATTA
>JAJPUD010002613.1:256705-307368 GCA_023553655.1 Myrmecobius fasciatus
ACTGTAAGAATCTAGGATTGGGGCTGACAAGTCCTTTAATTAATGGGCAGGATTCCCTGTGTGTGCAAGTATGTGTGCATGTTTTAATTCATAAAAGTAGACAAAGGGTGCTATGAGGACAGGGAAAGGGGAGTACTGGGAGGGGGAAGAGGGAGTCCATTAGTTTAAAGAAGAACAGAGTTCATAGCTACCTTCCTTTTTTAACCCCCAAAGGACTGAAGTGTAGAACTGCACTGAGCTGTTTTTCCAGGAATTTGAATGTTACAGTGGAAAAAAGCCTAAGGCCATAAGGCATACACAAAGTTCGAGACAACCTGTATTTTGAGTTTGTCTTCTGGTTTCTCTTTCTGACATACCACCACTTTCTCCCTCGGATGTTGGCTCATGGTTTAGTTAGGGCTAGTATAGGGGCATGTTTGGACTCACAGGATGATTATAGAATCCCTGATAATAAATGCAAAGGGAATATATACTCTAAACAATTCTTGCAAAACACCACTTCTATCATTTTTAAAAATTTTTGCCAAGAAGAAAGAAATTCTTACTTTTTTTTTTTTTCCATGAGCTCTTAAATTGAACTCTCTGAACCTGGAAGCAACTAGCTGGCAATAGAAGCCTTTTAATGATTAAAAATAAAAGAGGGCCTCATTCCTAAATTCTTAGAGATATATTTTTTCAACTCTTTCCCACAAACTTTTCTTTTTTAAGACATGAATCCATAAACATAGATGATAACAATAATAATGATAATATATATACAATTACATTTATCTGATGGTTAATAGCTGTAAGGTTCTGTAAGTTCTGATCCAATTTAAGTCTTGCTTTTTTAAAAAAATAAGCTATTGAAATCATAGGAATTGTATTAGCTAAAAATACCCAAGTATTATCGCAAATATTCTACTTTACTAAAAAGAGCAATTCTGTTTTCATAAACACATTAAACAGAAGGTAATTTTTTAATAAAACCTGTAGTGATGGATTAAACACATTTATCTTATTGAAGATGGAAACAGATTATAGATTTCACTAAGTAAAAGAAAAATTATCAAAAGAAATAGAATGACTCATTTTAATTTTAGTTTCAATGGCATTAATCATTTCAAAGGAAATATTTTCAAGAAAACAGTCTCTATTTTCAAATAACCATAACTTTTAGCATTCCTAAAGTAATAAAAACACATACAGTAACTTTCATAATGGATTAAAAAAACTTTTGGGAGACAAAATGGTCCTTAAAGGGCTTATGGAAGTTAACCATTCCATTACTGAATAGTAAGAGGGCATAGCAAGCCTTTTCAAATGCAAGAAAAGCATAAAGCTAATTTTCATAGAATCCTGGGAAATACAAAGAATGAACCAAATGAGGAGCTCTCATAGTTTTTATATACATATAAACACACACATACATATATATATATATTCTCAATGGTAATAGGGGTTATTTACAACACACTTATTACAAATGAATATTATGTTAACAGTACCTTGAAAACATTTTACTTTAAAAGAAAATCAATCATTATATCCCATCCCCATGTATCTTTAAGCAATTGGAAAAATTCCAAATGTTTTCTTTAAAATGGATGATGAAACCAATAGATTTAACTTTTCATATGTTGAATTTTGCCAAATTAATGAAGTTTTTCCTCTGAGAATACTATATATAAGATAGCATTTTTAGAAAGATTGTGAACTGGTTTAAATTTAGAGAAATATGAAAGTATGTTTATTATCAATCTAAGAATTTGTATACCAATGAATACAACTTCAGTTTATTAAACATACAAAAATTATTCATAATAAATAAATTAAATATTTCATGAAATATAATAGCTATACTTTGTCCCAATACTTAATTGTGTTTCATGACAACAATATTTAAAAATTTTTTAAATGAGACCAATTTTCTTAATCTTTTTCTAAAAATTTGCCAATTCTTTATCACTTTATCAGTCTTCTGAAACCATATTATGCAAACTGTGATTTTGATTTCTACAAAGTAAATATAATGCTACTTTAATTTTGCAAACTAAAATACCAGTTTCTCCTTTTGTTATTACATTGTATAACTATACTGATTTTGAGTAAGATCACAAGGAATTGATAAGTGTGGAAGTATTTTTCTATAAAATGTTTGTCTTTTAATACAAAATTTCAACAAATTAATTAAGAAAAATATTTGCAACCTACCTTTGTTCCTTGGCAACTTTAGTTCCTTTTTCTCCACAGAAAGTTTATTTTAAAAGTTTGTGTATGTGTGTGTGCGTGTGTGTGTGTGTGTGTGTGTGTGTGAACTGAGGTAATTTATTCTTTGGTGGAAGGCAACCAATAAAATTCACTAAAATTTCAGAAAGCTATATCCTCTATTAATTATGGGTTCAGTTATTTATTGTTTTTAAGGAATGGCACATGATAAACTTGGTCTCTTTTTTTAACTACCAGGGACAATCTTTATTTCCTGAAAATGAAGAAAAGGGAAAAAGTTTAGTGTGAAAAATTTGTATTTGCATTCAAAGATTTGAATTCAAATCTTGTCTCTATTATTATCTGTATGATTTTCAGGAAGTCACAACTTTTTTTTGTGAGTTTTGCAAGTGTAAAATGGAAGGTTTAAAGTAACTCTAAGATCCATTAATATCTATAACCATATTTTCACTGTTTCTCTAGTATTTGAATTTATATTCGGAAGGTTATTCCTTGGTTTGAATACAGAAATAGGTTTCAATAGACAGTACAAGTCTATGAGTCATAGACTTAATAATATACTATTATATATATATAAACATATATATTATATCTAAATATTTACTTAAGAGGTATATATCATTGGTATTAGCATGTAACATATATATTTCATGTATGTAACAATGTATAATATCATAACATAATGTATAGCATTAAAATGACAATTATATATAACATTTAATACAGTGATATATTACTAATATTCACATGTTATATGTTATCTGTTGTATAATCTATAACATACAATATAAAATTATATCATATATATTGTTTTATATGTGTGTGTATGTGTGTGTGTGTATATATATATATAAAACACCAGCAATATATTCCCTTAAGTAAATATTTTCTTTTCAAGATTGTTTATGTGACCTTATTAAAGTTTGGCTAGACCAAGACATATTTTCACAACTGGAATTCTCTTCCCGCTATTTCCTTCTAAATCAATGGTGGTGAATTAAGGAACAGCACTTATTGTTATCACAGTGTTTATTTCAACACTTCAAGGATCTAAAAAGAAATTTGCAAACTTTAAAGTACCTATAAATGCTAGCCATAATCATCACCATCATTACTAATTTTATTTTTTAAACTTCCTGACAAACGCTATAATCTAGTCCAGGTTAGGACCTGGCCTTTGAAATTTTCTGTGGCCCAAAAATTGTTAATCTAGCAACTAACCTGTTGATTAGCCTATCCAGACTTAGATAGCTGAAGATCATATACATATATAATCTATTATCAGACCTGAACTTTATTTTTATTTTCATCTTGGTAGAATTTGCCAGGATTTCTCCATTATGATAGTTTTCACGAACCAAAAGTCACCTCCATATCATGGTGGGACAGAGTAATAATTTAGTGGAATTTTATATAGCATTTTAATGAAGGTTTTTTGTAAGTAATATTAAAATGATGTGAGCAGTTTTAAAAATACAATGAAATGTATATACATATACAATGAATAAGGCAATGAAATATTATAATGAAAATCAAACTCCCAAGCATTGCTGTGCCTAGGGTGACCAGATCTTTGGGTAGACTTTCTGCCAGCTTGTAGTTCTGATGCCTCTTTGTGTTGAACACAATGACTGCAGAATGAAAATTTTGACATGTCTTAAGGAAGTGGAAAGGTTTGCTTAGAGCAGGTTTTCTTAACCTGAATTTCAGGGATTCCCCAAAGGGTTTAGGGGGTTTATGAACTTAGATGTGGTTAAAATATATATTTATTTTTACTAGATTCTAACTAAAATGAATTATTTTTTCCTATTATGCATGTGGATAACAAACATTATTGTGAGAAGGAATTCATATTCTTCAACACACTGCCAGAGGGATCCATGTTTCAAAATAGGTAAAAACCACAGTCTTTGAATTTTATAGATCTATAAATGAACCATGTGTCTTTTTTTCTAGTCTAAAGCAACATAACATTCACTTAATTACCTAAGGGCCACTCTAGTTCATCACCTAGGCTAACCATTTGAATGTTTTTTTTACCTCAAAGGAGTTTCTTTGCTAATAAAAACAGTTGATTATGACATAGAAGGCTGGCAACTTATGTGAGTAAAGGAAATTCCCTTAATTGATGAAATTATAAATTGGGAATGAAAAACTTCCCAAATTTTCAGAAATATTATAGAATCTAATCTCAATTAACTATTAGGAAGTTGTTTTACTGGCCATGTGAAATCCATACTAAAAGTGGGTAAAAAAAAGGTGTCACAAAACATAGGAAGATATCTATCTATATATATCTATATCTATATCTATTTATCTATATATGTGTGTGTGTATGTGTGCTATATACACATATATGAAATATGTGCATATGTATATATGATATGCATACATATATATCTGTTTAGCATTTTATAATATGTAAATATAGGTTTAAATGTATAAATATATGACACATACCATATAATTTTATATAATATTAATAAATATAATTACTATGTTATGTATTATAAACAATATTAAATAATACAAATGAAATGAAATGATTATAAAATAAATATGTAATTTAAATACTCTATGTAGAAATTTTAACTCTCCAAACTAGTATGGTGAGAGCAAAGAGGTATATTGTTACTCTACTGATGAATGTAAACCAGAGATTGGCCAATAAGAGATCAATTCTTAATATATCTGCTGCCAATTCATGTGGAAGTTTAGTAATCCTGTTTGTGGAAATATGTGGTTGAAAGATTGGGATCCTTTTTCTCCCTGATTCAGGTATCCTATTTCCTATTGGTAAGAAGGTTGTTTTTTGTTTTGTTTTGTTTTAATTAACCATTGAGTTGATTTGTTGCCGACAAAAGGCTTAAATTTATGGAAGAGTGCTGTTTTCCTTAGTGGCAAGAGAGGCAAAAATTGCTTCATCCGCTGGGTAGGAAAAAAGAAATAGCAAATGTAGTGGCAGTGGCCTGTTGCCTGCTGCCTATCTCTAGCTACCTTATCTCCACAACCAGACTATCACCTAGCTATGAACACAATGCCTTACTGTATTGTTGGGGTTTTTTGCCTGTTATTTGATTTTATGTAAATGAGTTTTAAAGATGGATGGAGCAAATGAAGCCATTGTGAACTTTGAAAGGTCAGAAGAGTTACCATAGTTCTGAGAGGATTTCAAAACAAAGTCTGCACATAGCTATGATAATGGATTATAGTAATGAGCCACCCCTGAGGATGAATCTGTATAACCCAGATCATCAATATCTAAAACCAATAGCCAAGCAATAACTTTGCAAGCAAAGTGGTGACTCCTCTGTTGCTTTTGGCCACTACTAAGAGTGAATTTCAAGGAGAGGAGGATGTTGGCAATGTCTACAGAGACCAAGGCTGCAGTAAAAAGGGAGCTCCCAATTTGGTGATCAATGATTTTGTATTTCATTCTTGTTATAGCATTGCAATAAATAATCCTTTGTAAAAAACTAATGGTTAATTGGTCAATTGATTTAGAAGAGCCATTAAATGTGAATCAATAATCACTGATTAAATAATCTTTGGAAATAATATTTGGTAAATGTTATTAGGGGAATACACTGTATGGGGGGGCTTGTGAATGATCATAATGAAGGAAAAAAGTCTTTGAAATTTCACCTCAAGATCTGAGAAGAGTAGTTCTTTGTGAATTCAACCTCCCAGCTATAATGATCATTACCCTGGAGCATGTATGTGCTGTACTGGGGTTTTCTTCAGGATCAGATACTGAAGTCTATGGTCTCCCACTGTTGGACCTTTGGTCATTCTTCTGAGCTTGCAAAGCTTACATGAGCATAACTTGATGCATTTATTTCCCAAGATAAAGAAAAAAATAAACACAATAGAGGCCAGAAAAAAAAATAGAAAGCAGAAAGGCATAATGGCTTGGGTGGGAAAATGGGGCCACCCACAATAAAAAGTAATTATCAGACCAGTTTCTCTGATGATAGCTTTTTCCCACCCAGAGGCTTTAGAGCAGTCCTTGCCTCACTCATTACAAGGGAAGAGAGCATTCTTTTGTTAGTTCTAGCCTTTTATATGTACTATCAGTTCAGGCACAGCAGACAATCAAAAGGGCTTTTCTTTACCAAGTAATAAGCCAACAGGAGATAGTCAGGATACCTGAGCAAATGCTGAATCAGAGCTCTATCATCAAACATTTCCAGAATTAGGTTCCTCAAGACCTCATATGTATTGGCAAGCAGATGCATTTCTCTGCTCCAAGGACTGGGCCCTCATTGACCAGTTCCCTGTTATACATGAATAACTTCATTTTAAAAATAAACCTGCATTTCAATGTAACTGAGCAGTCATGTCCTAACCTCTTCATTTTTCTCCTTTCTATCCTATTTCTTGTGTAAATCCAGAGAAAAGACAAATGGAAGGCTCTGTTTTGAAATCTAGAGCCAAAAATGGATCAGTAAATTAGGAGATCTCCATTTCCTCTCACAGGATGCAACAAAATGATTCTGATATCAATAGTAACCTGTTTATAAATTAAGTATGACCAGAGGTTTTCTCTATTCAACTTAAAGCTCCAAGGCCATTTTTATGAGTCAACCAGTGCTTCTTCATACCATAACTTGTAACTATGGATCAAAGAAAACTCTTTTTCCCATTAATTTGTGCCCTTAAGGGCAAGCAGTAAGGCTTTTAACACAGCACAAGCATTGGCACTAATTATGAGATCACAGGAATTGGAAAGGAAGGTGCATCATACATGAATTTGAGGCAAAAACATTATACGTTAGTAGAGGCACCAGAAAATAGTGCTGGTTGGTATGGAGGAACCCCCCTGAAATAACTTTGGGAATAATATGTGACCAGTTAATTACAGATTAGGAGAAAACATATTTAGCTAGATATCTTTAACTTTCAGAAAATAAATATATTTTATATTTCTTTTATCTGGACTTCAATTTGAAAAAAAAAGAAAGAAAAAAGTGCTTTGACTATTTGTCTTAGTTACAATAAAGGTATAGTCAACTTTTAAGTATAAGTTTATCCTTGACAGGAAGTGTGCTATAATGAAGTGAAATGCTCTGGAGGTGATGGCAAATCTGTTCTATTTAACATCTATTTGTTATTCATTTAGCTAAAAATGCCAGAGCTAGGATGTGTATCCAGGTCTGTTGACATAGGACCATTACTTTTTCCAATATGCCTTGTTGCTTTCTAGAAGATTTCAATTCATCAACCATCTAAATCTTTATAAATTAAAGTATTTATCCCTTTTCCTTTGAGAAAGTATGAATTTAATGCAGCATATTTAGAGACAAAAGATGATTCTGTTTAGGCTGATGCTTTTTATGAGTCAGAGAAGTAAAACTGAGAGGAACAGGGAAGACTTGAGCAGGAAAGTGAAAATGAAACAAGGAAGGAAGGAAAACAAGTTTTTATTAATTGCCCACTCTATGCCAAGAATTATACTAAGGGCTTTGAAAATATTATATCATTTTATCCTTACAACCACCCTGATAGGTAGTTTCTATTCCAATTTAAAAGTTGAGGGAACTGAGGCAGAAAAGGTTGAGTTGCCCAATTATACAGCTAGTTGTTATGTGAGTCAGGAATGGGATAAAAAAGTTAAATAGAAGTATGAATATATGCTAAAGACATTTTATTTGGTGAATGTAATATTCTGAATTATCAGATGTGATACTCTGCAGTGATGTGCATAGATAATTGAGACTTAACTATAGATGGATCTTGACATCTAGCACTGTGGATACATTAGTATAAGCAAGTAGTCCATATATTTATATCTCATTTGATGACCTTCACAATGTTAAGTTTTCCTCACTCCTGCAGTCTACCTAAAAATATACTCTATCTACTAACAGAAAAAAACCCCTCATTTGATCTTATTATTCCTGCCAACTATCATCCTGTATCTTGTATTTTCTTTTTTAAAAATGTTATCTACATGTGATAATTCCTTTTCCTTTCCTCTTCCTCACTTCTAAATTTTCTATAGGCTTTGGACCCTTTTTTCTGACACTGTTTTCTGCAGTCACCAATGATTTCTTCATTGCCAAAACTAATGGCTTTTTCTGAATACTGGTTCCTTTTGAGTTCTCTGCAACCTATTGACTCCCTGTTGCCTTTTTGGAACATTCTCTTCTTTAGGTTGGGGGAATACTGCTTCCTTCTGACTTCCTCTAACCTTTATGAAAATTCCTTTTTAATTCATTAATTGATTGATTAATTTTTGCTGGATTTTGACTTCCTTTAAATATCATGTAAAATCCCACCTTTTATGAGAAGCATTTTCTAATTCATTTTGATATTAGAGCCTCCCCTCTGTTGATTATCTTCAGTTTATCCTGTATGTATCTTTTCTGTGCATAATTGATTTTGTTGTCTCTATCACTAGACTCACTGCCTTAAAAACAGTGATTATCTTATGCTTTGTGGTATCTTAGGCATTTAATACAGTGTCCTTATTAACTGACAGACCACACTCAGTGATTGTGAATGTCTCCAGAAGGGCTGTCCTAGGTCTTCTTCTATGATTTATACCATATTGCTTGGTTATCTTAGCTCCTATCTATGCAAATGATCCCAGAATTCACATATCCTGCTACAACTTCTTTCCTTAATTCCTCTTACATAACCAGCTGCTTTTTGGACATCCCAAACTAAATATCCTTGACACATCTCAAACTCAGTACAATAAAAACAGAAAAAGATTTCTTTTCACTCAAACGCTTCTTGCTTCTTCCAAACATCTCTATTACCATAGAGGGCACCATAATTTTCCTAATCACTGAAGTTTGAAATATTTGTGTAATTCTTGATATCTTTGCACCTACCAGTATCCAATATATTGCCAAATCTTGTTGATTCTACATTCAAATATCTCCTTTATATAATTCCTTTCTTTTCATTCTTATAACTGCCACCACCTCTCATCAATTTATTCCTGGACTTTTTGGAAAAACTTACTTATAGACTCCTTGCTTCAATCCCCCACCCCACCCTCTGTTTTGGTAAATTCTCAATTCAGATTCCAAAGTAGATTTTTTAAAGTACAGACTTAATCTTGTTACACCTTTATACCCATTCAATAAACCATGACAGTCATTTATTATATCTAAGATCAACATGAAATACCCCTTAAAACTTTTTTCATTTTTATTTCATTTTTAATTTATGGGGTAAAACAGAATTTCCATAACATAGTATAATTTAAAAAAAATGATTGCACAGTGAAACTGAAAATTTTGCACAGACTATTCTCTTTAAATATATAATAAAATATACTATTTCTCTTTTTCCTTTATTCCCCCCCTCCTACCTAAAGATGACTACATTTAGATATAAATGTGTGTTTATACATATGTATATACATACATAGATGTGTAAAATAATTCTATACATACTTGTAATTATTAATTCTTTCTTTGCATGCAAATAGTGTCTCCCTTCATATATTTTTTGTAGTTAATTTAGGTATTCATAATAATCAAATGTTTTATTTGCTCAAAGTTATTGTTAAAACAATACTGCTGTTACTATATGAGCTATCTTTTAAAACTCTGGTTTGTGACCCCTAGGTCATAATTTTCAATCATGACTCAAATTATAATTTATTGTGAATAAATGTTTGATTTGCATATTTATCTGCTCCTATGTAAAAATTTCTCAGGTGAAAAGTGGTCATGAATGGAAAAAGTTTAAGAAGTCTGCTACAATGTTCTCTTGGTTCTGCTCATTTCACTTTTCATTATTTCATGCAAACATTCTTTCCACATTTTTCTAAGATCATTGACCTTATCATTTGTTATAAAACAATTGTATTCCATCACAATCATATACTGTAACTTGTTCAGTCATTCCACAATTGATGAACGTCCCCACAGTTTCCAGTCTTTTGCCACACAAATATAGTTGCTGTATTTTACAACATATAGGTTCTTTTCCATTTTCCCAGTTCATTTTAAATACTAGAATACTAGTATTATTACTAGTATTAGTACACTAGAATTAGTATTCCTGGATTAAAGGATATAGGTAGTGTAATAACCCTTTAGGCATAATTGCAGAATACCTCTCCAAAATAACTGGGTCAGTTCACAATTCTATCAACAATGAATTTGTGTCCCAATTTTTCCACATTCTCTCCCACACTTATTGCTTTCTCCTTCAATTATTTTAGTCATTTTAATAGGTATAAAATGGTATCTCAAGGTTGTTTTAATTTGCATTTCTTTACTCAGCAATGATTTAGAGAATTTTTTCATCTAAATTGTTTTGACTTCTTCATTGTAAAACTGCCTGTTCATATCCTTTGACCATCATATTCTTATAGTTTGACAAAGTTCTTTATATATTTGAGATATAAGACCTTTATCTAAGAAAGTATCTACAAATGTTTTTTTTTCCTCAATTTTCTGTTTTCCTTATGATTTTAGCTACATTTGCTTTATTTTCAAAATATTTTAATGTAATCAAAATTATACATTTTACACCCAACTTTGCTTTATATCTCTTTTTTATTCATAAATTGTTCACCCATCCATTAAATTAGATAAGTAATATGTTTCATGTTCTAATTTTCTTGTAATATCTCTATTTCTAGATCTCGTATCCTTTTTGACATTATCTTGGTAGATGGTATAAGATACTGGTCTAACCCAGTTTCTGCCTTACTGTTTTCCACTTTATTAACATTATTTTTTAATCAAATAATTAATTCTTATCCAAAATTCTTCAGGCTTTTTACCTGTCAAATGCAAAATTATTATAGTCATTTGCTGCTGGTAAATTATAAGTTTAGTCCATTCCATTAATCTATCTTTCTCTTTTGTAGTCAGTACCAAATAATTTTGATAGTTACTGACATATTATAATTTAAGATCTGGAACTGCTAAACCTCTTTCCTTTACATTTTTTCCCCATTGAATATATAAATTAGTTCAGGTAAATTTTTTTTTATTATATTGGCCCTATCTATCCATGAACAATTAACATTAATATTTAAATCTGATTTTATTTATATAAAACAATTTTTAAAAATTTTGTTTATAGAGTCCCTGTATTTTTTATTATCTAAAGTCATTTTAAATAGGTTATATCTTTACTACCTCTTCTTGAAGGTTTGATTGTGATATATTGGAATGCTGATGATTTATATGGATGTACTTTATATCCTGCTACTTTGGTAAAATTATTGTTTCATCTAGATTTTTAGTTTAGTATTTAGGATTTTCCAAGTATATCATTATATCATCTGCAAAAAGAGCTAGTTTTATTACTTTTTTCCCATATTCTGATTTCTTCTTTTTCTGTTTCTTCTCTTATTACTATTGCTAGGATTTCCAATTTAATACTGAATAATATTGATGACAGTGGCCATCTTTGTTTCACCTTCGATCTTACTAGGAAGTCTTCTAGTTTGTTTCTATTACAAATCACACTTACTGATGCTTTAAGATAAGTGACTTTTAGTCAGTTTAAGAAAAATCCACTTATATCAATATTGTCAAGTATTTTAATAGAAATAAATATTGTATTTCAAAAGCTGTTAATGCACCTATTGAAATAATATAAAATGTATATATAAATTATTATTATTGATATAATCAATTATGTTATTACTTTTCCTTATATTAAACTATCCCTAAATTTTTAGTATAAATCCCACCTGGTCATAATTTATAATCTTTTAAATGTATTGTAATCTTTTAGGTAGTATTTTATTTAGAATTTTTCCATCCATATTCATTAATGAAATTAGTTTCTAATTTTCTTTATTTTTACTCTTCCTGGTTTAGGTTTCAATGTCATAAAAGGAGTTATAAATTATAAGAATAACTTATCCAGAAAAATTGAGTATAACCTTTCCTATTTTTCTTATCTCCTCTCTTTTTTTCCTCTGTTTCTCTTTTGCTCTTTTAGTTGCATTGATATATATATTTTTTTAACTTAACATTTACATATTATCTGATTCTGTGGGATGGTTTGTTTTTATAAGAGAATAAAACAATTAAGCAAAATAAAAATTACAGTGATCTCTTCTACATGGGACATTTCTCATTTGTAGGACATCTCAAAATTCTGTATTCTTATTTTGTAATTAACTATTCCTCCCATTGCCTGAAATATTAAAAAAAAAAGAATTCCTTGTAATAGATGCATATAGTTAGATAAAACAAATTCCCTTGTCTCTATTTAAAACACACACATATAAAAACATATGTACACATATGTGCATTTCATATATACACAATATATATTTAAATATATTATATATACATATACATGTATATATGTATGCTAGTATGATTGGTGTCTTCATTCTGGAAGACATTACTATGTTGAGATCAAGGCCCAGCCTTGTCCAACTGGGGCTAATCAGAGCAAAGTGAGCTTGCAAGGCTCTAACATAAATGCATAGTACGTATGAATATTTGCAATGGAGATATCTCTAAATCTCCATATTTCCTTTGAGCTACTGGTTATGTGTGTGTCTATATACATATACATTACATATATGCAATATATGTCTTATTCTATACCCCAAATCTTTCACTCCTCTGTCAGGATATAGATAATATGCTTTGAATCTTTGGAATCAAAGATGGTCTTTGCATTTATCATGGTTCTTACAGATTTTAAAGTCAGAAAGAAATTGCAGGGCTCCCTTTGCTAGCACTGGTACTCTTTTGCATTGTCCAAACTCAAATCCAAGTGGCAGTCCTGGATCATGGTCATAGGGCAAAAAGAAGCACTAGCAAATTAGTGCTTGTGGTCACAGAGGAGTGGGGACCCTAGTTACAATTTCAGGGCAGAAAAGATTGCTTGTGATTGTTTATAGACCAGAACTTAGGCCTGAAGAATAGTTAAAAACTCCTTTCCTGAGATCATACCTCCTTGGAAGAACATTAAGCTTAGAGACCCCCAGAACTAGCTTTGAGAGCATCTGCAAAACAAACAAATAAAAACAAAATTTGAGTCTCCTCAACTCCTAGGAACAGGGTCAAACTGTAATATATAATTAAGTCAAGAAATAGACTGGAAAATGAGCAAACAAAAACGAAAAATGATCTAACCATAGAACGTTATTATGCTAACAGGGAAGATAAAAACAGAAATTCAGAGGATAACAAAGTCAAAACTGGTATATTCAAAGCCTCAAGAAAAATGTGAATTGATCTCAAGCCATGGAAAAACTCAAAAATAATTTTTAAAAGGAAATTTAAATAAAATAAAATAAGACATAGAGGAAAAATTGTGAAAAGAAATGTAGGGATACAATAAAATCATGAAAAAAGATCAACAACTTGGTAAAAATGCTTTACAAAAAAAAATAGTGAAGAAAATAACACCATTAGAAAAAAAAATGGTAAATGAGGCACAAATATCCATTAAAGGAAACAACACTAAAAAGCAGGATTTGTCAAATGGAAAAGATTTACTAAAAAAAATCACTGAAGAGAAGAATCCTTTAGAAAATAGAATTAGCCAAATACAAAAGAAGGTAGAAAAACTCAATGAAGAAAATAATTCCTTAAAAATCAGAAATGGGCAATTTAGAGCTAATTTAGAGCTAATGAATTCATTCATTGAAACACCAGGAAGTAGAAAACACAATCAATGAAAAAACTGAAACAAAATGTGAATTATTTCATTGGAAGAACAACTGACCTAAAAAATAGATCAAGGAGAGATATTTTAAGAATTATTGGATTATCTGAAAGCCATGTTAAAAAAAAACAAAAACAAAAACATTAAAACATTAAAAAAACCAAACTTGCTCTGATATTCTGGTATCAGATTGTAAAATTCAAATTCCTGAAAGAAATTCCACATTTAAAACTCCCAGAAATATTATAACCAAATTCCAGTAAGAATTTCAGGTCAAAGAAAAATATGGAAAGTAACCAGAAAGAAAAAAAAATCATGGTGTCACAGTCAAGATAACAATATTTAGCAATATATTAAAGAGCCCTAGGGTTGGAATATGATATCCTGGAAGGCAAAGGAACTAGGTCTTCAGGCAATACCACCTCCTCAGCAAAACAGTATATTCCTTCAGAGGAAAAAATAGCAATTCATTGAAATAGAGGACTTCTAACCATTTATGATGAAAAGATCTGAATTGAATTGAAAATTTGATTTTCAAATATAATTGAGAGAAGCATAAAAAGGCAAACAGGAAAAATAAACCATAAGGGACTCAATAAGGTTAAATTGTTTACCGTCCTATGTGGGAAGATGATTCTTTTATTTTTATTTTTATTTTTATTTTTTTAATAAAGCTTTTTATTTACAAAACATATGAGTGATTTTTCTACATTGACCTCTGCAAAAACTTTTTTTTCCCAAGCTTTTCCCCTCCTTCCCCCCACCCCTCACCCCTAGATGACAGGTATTCTAATACATGCTAAATAGGATAAATTATATGATAAATACAATACATGTATACATATCTATACAGTTATCTTACTGCACAAGAAACATCAGATCTAGAAAGAGAAGAAGAAAAAACAACCTAAGAAGGAAAACAAAATGTATGGAAATATTCACAGAAAGCGTTAAAATGCTGTGTTGTGGTTCACACCCAGTTCCCACAGGCCTCTCTCTGGATGTATATGACTATCTTCATCGCTGAACAATAGGAACTGGTTTGAATCACATCATTGTTGAAGAGAATTATGTCCATCAGAATTGATCATCGTATAGTCTTGTTGCTGTGTATAATGTTCTCCTGGTTCTTCTGATTTCACTCAGCATCAGTTCATCCAAGTCCCTCCAGGCCTCTCTGAAATCCTCCTGTTGGTCGTTTCTTACAGAACAATAATATTCCATAACATTCATATACCATAATTTATTCAGCCATTCTCCAATTGATGGGCATCCTTTCAATTTCCAGTTTCTTGCCACTACAAAAAGGGCTGCCACAAACATTCTTGCACGTGTGGGTCCCTTTCCCTCCTCTAAGATCTCTTTGGGATATAGGCCCAGTAGAAACACTGCTGGGTCAAGGGGTATGCACAGTTTGATAACTTTTTGAGCATAGTTCCAAATTGCTCTCCAGAATGGTTGGATCCGTTCACAGTTCCACCAACAATGTATCAGTGGTGGGAAGATGATTCTTGTAATTCCTAAGAATTTTCCCATTATTAAGGCAGTTAGAAGGAGTATGCACAGAGGGCACAAGTGTGAGTTGAATATGATAAAATATCTAAAAAATAAAATTGAGAAGTGAGAAAGAGGAATGTGATGGGAAAAGGGGAAAAGCAGAGATAGAAGGGAAGAGGCAGAGATAAATTATCTTACATAAAAGAGGTATGAAAGAGTTTTACAATGAGGAGAAAGATGGGAAAAAGCGAATCCTTGAGCTGTACTCTCATTGGAATTGACTCAGAGAGAATAACATACAGGAAAAGAGATAAATGGAATAAAAAGAAGGCAGAGTAAGGATGATAAAAGGGATGGAAGGTTGGGGGAGGTGGAAGTCAGAACAAAACACAAAGGAGAGAAAGAGAAAGGAGAATAAATGGTAGAAACAGGATGGAGGGAAATAGTTAAAAATCATAAATGTGAAAAAACTTATAGCAAGTTTCCCTGATAAAAGCCTAATTTCCCAAATGTGGAGAGAACTGAGCCAAATTTATAAAAATAATAATCAACCACAATTGATAAATGGTCAAAAGAATATAAACAGGTAGTTTTCCACAACGTAATAAAACTCATTTATAGCTATCTTTAAAAAATGCCCTAAATTAAAATATTCAGTGGTCCCATCGTCCACCAATTAGATTGGCTTATATGACAGAAAAGGAAAATGACAAATGCTAGATGGAATGTGGGAAAGTTGGGACATTAATGCCTTGCTGATAGTGTTGGGAATTGATCCAACCATTCTGGAGAGCAATTTTGAACTATGCTAAAAGGTCTATAAAACCATGCCTAAAGGTCTATACAACTATGCATAGTTTTTGACTCAGCAAAACCACTGCCATATCTTTATAACAAAGGGACAAAAAAAAAGAGAGAGAGAGAGAGAAAGAAAAAGGACTATCTCTTTTCTGGTGGCAAAGAATTGGAAATTGAAGGAATGACTATCAACTGGGGAATGGCTAAACAAATTGTATATGTATATGTATTTGTATATGATTATGATGCAGTGTTATTGTGCTACAAGAAATGACAAGCAGGAATCTCTCAGAAAAACCTGGAAAGATTATATGAATCAATGAAAACTGAAATAAGCGGAACTGGAAAAATATTGCACACAATAATATTATTTTATTGGTCTGTGTCTTCTTTAACAATATGATTAATATGTTTTGCAGATGTATGATCATATCAAATTGCTTGCTTTTTAACATTAAAAAAGAGAATATTGAAATTGGTTTTATGTGTAATTGGGGAAAATTATGATTTTTAAAAAGACATTATCTATCATTTCTATGATTTGTTCTTTGACCAACCTAACCAACTTAGGATTGAATTGTTAAGTCTCTGGTTGATTGTTAATGATCCTATTTTTAATATAATTTTATTACATTTTGGTTAATGAATGATTATATAATATTTTTATTATTCTGAATTGTTTGTGAACTTTTTATGTTCTGAGATACAATCCATTTTTGTAATGGTGCCATGGACATTTGAGAAATATGTACAATTCTTCCTTTTTTTTCTTTCAACTATTGATAGAAATCCTTTACAATTTTTTTTTCTAAATTTCTAATTAGGTCCTTAACATCTCTCTTTCTTGCCTATCTATTTCTTTTTGGGCTCTCTTTTGTGATAGTTTTACTATCTTTTTTTGTAATGAGCTTAGTTTTACCTTTAAGTATTTAGAAATTATCTTACTTGGTGCATTTGGTATTGTTCATTAGGGTCTAAACCTTTGTGACATTGTGGACCATAGAACGTTAATATTGTCTATGGAGTTTTCTTGGCAAAAATATTGAACTAATTTGTCTTCAGTGCATTAAGGCAAAAAGACTTGTTCAGAGTCAGTCAGTCAACTAATGAGCATCTGAGGCTAGATTTGAACCCAGCCCAGTGCTCTATCCACTGTGTCATCTGACTTGTTTTGTTGTTTGTTTTCTTTTGTTTTTCTGTTCAGCTGTGGCATAATAAATATAAGACTGATACAAAATACTAATACCTATATCTCACAAGTCTTAAGTACAACCTAGGGGTAAAATTATCCATAGTGCATATAGAACTTTTGTTGACCAAACAATTTTTATTATCATTTTGTTTAGCAGTGGTAGTTTGATAAGAATAAGATTAAAATACTGAAATAATTTTTGCAACATGATCATTTACACTAATGAAGGCCTACTGAATAAAAATTCTACAGCTATTTGATTTTTAAAAGAATATTTTGTTTTTTTGCATTTTTAATTGTGTCATACTTTTTCAGTTCTTTTAAATGAACTTTCTCTATTATTTCCTTCAGCTTTTTGTTATTGATCTTTAGAAATGTGTGAATTTATTTTCTTTCTTTCTGTTTCACCGATACTATTGTCTCAGTTGATGTTTATTGCTGATTCCCTTGCATTTTCTAAGGGAATTATTATATAATAGGGGACACCTTTTTTTTGTCAGTATTATCCTTTAAATTTATTTTTCATTTATTATGGCTATAGTAGCATTTTGAGCACTAGGTTAAAGGGACCTGCTTCCTTTTACCAACTAGTCATAGGAAAATTTAGAGTTTTTCCATTGCAAACAGTGTTAGTTTTGGAATTTAGATATGTACTTTTTCATATTAAAATATGCCTTCTATGTTAACTTTTTTGTGTTATCAATAGAACACAAATGAATGTTGAATTTTAAAAAGAAGTTTCTTGGGGGACATAAATAAAATTATACTATCTTAAAAACATTTATTTTAAAAAGTTAAATAGAAAATTAAAAAAAAATAGAAAAAGAAAAAAAATGGAGGGAAAAAACCCCAAAACACTGTCATGGACCTGGGAGAACATCAAGGAAGATTCAAAATATGCAACAATAAATTTCAATTTCAAGAAAACATATATAATAATAGAAGACATTATATTCATGACTGTCCATCTTTGCTTTCTGAGAGATTTCTTTTGTGTTCTGCTGTGCCCTTTTTACTTTATTCTTTTTCCCCCCTTTCACTTTTTCACCCTATCACTTCTCCAAAGTAGGCTACAGTTAAGCACAGATATATTTATGTATACATACATACATATGTACATACATATGTATACATATATACACAGAGCCCTATGCTCACACAATATATATATTTACACATGCACATATAAATGTATATATGCATATATGTAAATACACACATAGATATGCTTCTAAAACAATATTAATATAGCTGACATATTAGGTAGATTTCTCTCTTGATTGAAACTTCAAATTTAACTTTGTATGTGATCATTGATTACTGCCTTTACTTTTTTTTCTAATAAATTCTTTTCCTGATCATTGTTATTATGTATTGTGTATATTCTTATTTCCTATATCTGCTAACTCTTCTACTTTAATTCTGCTCCTTAACTTGCCTTTCTATTACTTAACTTCTCCCTCATCCGAAAGGATCCTTCTTTTATCTTCTCCCCTGCACCCTTTTCCTTCCTTTTAAATCCTTTTCCATTAAACTACAGAGGTTGATCCACTGCCATAAATCTAAACAACTTTCTCTACACCACATTATACTATTCCTTCCCCATCTTATTTCTTTATGGATTTTGGAGGATGCTATACCCTTCTTGGTATATCTAGATATAAATATAGATATATTTATATAAATCTGTATATATAAATCCATCTGTCTATCTATTGTTACCTATTTAACCCACAATTGATGTTATTAGGTTTTTAGAACTACCAGCCCTCCTCCTCCATCTAATTCCTCCTTGTCAGTTTTTACATTGAACCTCATTCACATAGCTTACTTACTATTTCCCCTTTTTCTAGATAGTTTTCCTTTTTAGAATCAGATCATACTCAGCTCTGCTCCAATCTTTCTTTTGAACTCTCCAATTAGTAACATCAATCTTAGACATATGGTTTATATTTCCACATATAAGACATAAATGGTTTGTCCTTATTGAGTTCCTTTAAATTAGTCTTTGATGTTGGCTCTTATATGTTAAATTCTCTATTGAGTTCAGATTTCTTTAAGACAAAATCTCGAAAATTTGAGACTTCACTGAATATCCACTTTTTTCCCTGTTCAATATTATACCTAATTTTGCTGGATATAATATTCTTGGCCATAGGCTTAGTTTTTTTGATTGCCTATATATAATATTCCAAGACCTGTGGTCTTTTATTGTTGCTGCTGATAAATAATTCTAATTGTAGTTCCACAATATTTGAATTTTTTCTTTGGCTTTTTTTTTTTTTTGAAAAATTTCTCTCATCTTTGGGTTTCAACATTTAACAATGATTTTCTATTTTGTTTTCCTTGTAGGATCTCTTTTGAAATGGTAAATGGTAGATTTTTTTTTTCTATTTCTATTCTCTCTTGTTCTATCACTTCAATATACAATGTTTTTTATTTATTTCTTTAATTATTGTGTCAAAGTACTTTTTTGGTAATCATGTTATTTTGATTGTTCTGTTTTTAATGTAAATAAAGGGATAATATTGAATCATTTTGTATCATTTATAGAAATTCATCTTTATCATATTGAATACTTTTGGGGTATATGTATCTGTGTATATCTATCTATGGTATACCCCTCTAAATATATATATATTTTTCCCCCATATATATATATATATATATAATATATATAGAGAGACACAACACACACAAAGAAACAGAACACAGAGATAGAGAAGGTTTTTGTATTAGTAGCTGACACTGAACTGTAATTTGTAGTTCTTTATTTTAGCTCTGTCTAGTTCTTATTTAGGTGTAAGGGAAAGAGAGAGTCTAATAATGAGTAGAGTGCTTCATTTGAAAATTGTTCAAAATAATTTTTTGTAGAATAAGTATTAACTTTTAAAATTTTCTAATATTCACCTGTAATTTGCCTTGATTAGGTTTTCTCCTCTCTAGATTTTTGTATCCATATTCATTAATGAAATGATTTTTTAAATTTCTTCTTTGTCTTATTCAATTTCATTTTACAAACAACAACAAAAAAAGTGAAAGTACTATGTTGTGATCCACATTCAATTCCCACAGTCCTCTCTCTGGGTGGAGATGACTCTCCTTATCACAAGACCATTGGAACTGGCCTGACTCACCTCATTGTTGAAGAGAATCATGTCCATCAGAATTAATCATCATATAATCTTGTTGTTGCCGTGTACAATGATCTCCTAGTTCTGCTCACTTCACTTAGCATCAGTTCATGTAAGTCTCTTCAGGCCTCTCTGAAATCATCCTGCTGAACTTTTTTTTTTAAACTTTTTATTTGCAAAACATATGCGTGGGTAATTTTTCAACATTGACCCTTGCAAAACTTTCTGTTCCAAATTTTTCCCTCCCCCCCACCTCCCCTAGATGGCAAGTAGTACAATACATGTTAAATATGTTAAAATATATGATAAATTCAATATATGTATACATATTTTTACAGTTATCTTGCTGCACTAGAAAAATCAGATCTAGAAAGAAAAAAAAAACCTGAGAAGGAAAACAAAATGCAAGCAAACATTCACAGAAAGCGTTAAAATGCTATGTTGTGGTCCACACTCAGTTTCCACAGGCCTCTCTCTGGGTGTAGATGGCTTTCTTCATCACTGAATAATTGGAACTAAATTATTTTAGTTTGAATCATCTCATTGTTGAAGAGAACCATATCCACCAGAAATGAGCATCATATAGTCTTGTTGTTGCTGTGTATAATGATCTGGTTCTGCTCATTTTACTTAGCATCAGTTTATATACATCTCTCCAGGACTTTCTGAAATCATCTTGTTGGTGGTCATTTCTTACAGAAGCTTGTTCAATTTCTTTGCCTAAAATGGAACTATTTAAATAATTTATTTTCTGCTCTGTTAATCTGGGCAATCTATATTTTGTAAGTATTTGTCCATTTCCTTTACATTATGAGATTTATTGGTGTAGATAGAGTTGGGCAAAATAGCTCTTAATTACTGCTCTAATTTCTTCTTTATTGGTAGACAATTCACCCTTTTAATTTTTGATAGTACCAAACAAATTAAGTAAAAATTCATCTATTTTATTGGTTTTGTACATAAAACCAATTTTTTGTTTTGTTCATGAATTCAATAATTTTCTTATTTTCAATTTTATTAATCTCTTTTATTTTCACAATTTCAAATTTAGTATTTAATTGGGGTTTTTAAATTTGTTCTTTTTTTTAGCTTTTTTAGTTGCATACCCATTTCATTGATCTTCTCTTTTTCTGAATTATGCTAGTAAGCATCTAGAGATATGACACTTCCCTTAAGAACTGCTTTAGCTGCATTCTATAAATTTTAGTATGTTGTCTCATTATTATCATTCTCTTGGATAAAATTATCTATTGGGTCTATAATTTGTTGTTTCACCTATTCATTCTTTAGGATTATTTAGTTTACAATTAATTTTTGGTCTATTTTCGCTGGCCTTTTATTGCATATAAATTTCATTGCATCATGATCTGAAAAAGATGCATTTACTATTTCTGCCTTTCTGAATTTCATTTGAGGTTTTTATGCCCTAATCAATTTTTGTATAGGTTCTATGTACTGCCATGGAGACATTCTGTCTCCATTTATTTTTCTCCAAAGGTTTATTATACCTAACTTTCTAAAATTCTATTTACTTCCTTAACTTTTTTCTTATTTATTTTGTGGTTTGATTTATCTAGTTCAGAGAGGAAGGTTGAGATTCCCCACTAATATAGTTTTGCTGTCTAATTCTTGCAGCTCTCAACTTCTCTAAGAATTTGGATGCTATACCACTTGGTGCATATATGTTTAGCATTAAAGTTACTTCATTATCTATGGTACCCATTAGCAAAATATTGTTTTCTTCCTTATCTCTTTAATTAGATCTAATTTTGCTTTTGCTTGATCTGAGATTAGGATTGCTACCCCTGTTTTGTTTTTTTTTTTTTTTTTTTTTTTTAGTTCTGCTGAAGCATAATAGATTCTGCTCCAGCCTTTTATCTTTACTCTGTATGTATAACTCTGCTTTAAATGTGTTTCTTTTAAACAACATATTGTAGGATTTTGGCTTTTAATACACTCTGCTATCCACTTCTATTTTATGAGAGAATTCATCACATCTACATTCATAGTTAAAATTACTAACTGTATTCCTGCCATCTTGTTTTCCCCAAGTTTTACTTTTCTCTTTCTTTTTTTCCTTTTCCTCTTCCCCAATATTTTGTTTCTGACCATCTCCCTCAAACAGTCCTCCCCTTTTTGGCCCCCCCTTTCTTATCCCTTTTTCCTTCTACTTCTATTTTCCCTTCTATTAGCCCCTTTCTTTCATTTTCCTTTTCATCTCCTACTTCCCTATAGAGTGAGACAAGTTTCTGTGAAATATAAATGTCAGATATTCTCTCTTTGAGCCAAATTCAATGAAAGTAAGGTTCACACAATGCTGATCTCCCTCCCTTCTTTCCCTCAATTGTAATAGGTCTTTTTTGCCCCTTCATGAGATGTAATTTACCCCATTTTACTTCCTCTTTCCTCTTGTTCTAGTACAATTCCCTTTTCTACCCCTAGGTTCTTTTTTATATCATCACAGTAAAATTAAACTATACCTACCCTACATCCTCTAAGTATACTCATAACAGAAATATAGTTCTCAACAGTTAAACATATCATCTTCCCATAATAGTAAACTAACTTTTAAAAGAAATAATTTTTTTCTTTCCTTTTAACTTTTTATGCTTCTCTTAAATTCTGAAGATCAAATGTTCTGTTCATCTCTGGTCTTTTCTTCAGAAATAAATTAAATTCACTTGTTTCATTTAATGTTCATCTTTTTTCCTGAAAGATAATGCTTAATTTTGCTGGATAGTTGATTCTTGGCTGCAGTCCAAGCTCCTTAGCTCCCTAGAACATCATATTCCTGGCCCTTCAATCCTTTAAAGTAGAAACTATTATAGGTCCTGGGTAATTCTGATTGTGGCTCCTCAATATTTGAATTGTTTTTTTCTGACTGTAATATTTTCTCCTTGAAATGATAATTCTGAAATTTAACTATGATATTCCTTGGAGTTTTCATTCTGAGGTATCTTTCAGGAAGTGATCGGTGAATTCTTTTACTGCCTATTTACCCTCCTAGAACATCAAGGAAGTTTTTTCCTTGATGATTTCCTGAAAGATCTTCTCTAGGCTCTTTTTTTATTATGTTTTTCAGGAAGTTTAATAATTCTTAGATTGTCTTTCCTAGCTCAATTTTCCAGTCAGTTTTTTTTCCCAGTGAGGCATTTTACATTTTCTTCTATTTTTCATTTTTTTTCTTTTTGGTTTTGACTGATTCTTGATATGGCATTGAGTCATTCACTTCTATTTGTTCAATTCTAAATTTTAATGAATTTTTTTTCACTTAGCTTTTTGAAATCTTCTTTTACATTTGACCAATTGAACTTTTAATTGAGCTATTTTGTTCATTTTTTTCTATTTCACAAATTCTGTTTTTCAACAAGTTGATTTCTTTTTTCATTTTATCAAATCTATTTTATAAGGAGTTATATACTTTCTCCATTTCTCTAAATCTATTTTTAGAGGAGTTTTCTTCAGATAATTTCTGTGCTTCCTTTTTCAAACTCTCCTGCAAAATTATTATTTCCTTTTCCCATTTTTCTTCTCTCTTTCAAGATCCTTATTGAATTCTTCCAAGAGATCTTTGTGAAATGTCTCCTATCACTCTTTGGGACTTCATCTGGAGAAGATTTCCCTTTCAGGTCCTCAGGATTTTAGGTCTGTTCTTTTCTGGTTGCATAAACATTATCTAAGGTCAGAACTCTTTTTTTCTTTTTTTGTTTCATTTTTAGAGGTTGAAGTCTGCTCTTACAGCAAAGGGGAGATTATCCCAAGGTTCCTCTATAGGCAACAGGGGCTTCACCTGCCTTAGGTTTTATGTTGCTGACTTCCTTCCTGTGCTGAGTGAGGGTGGCCAAGTTCTGCATTATTCTGGATTTCAGGGATTTATTATTTGCCTTTCATAGTTGCATTGGATGTCTCACAGGTAGTCTGCTGATCCACTGACTTTTAACCAGACAGAAGAAGCCACACTGCTATGTTTTGGCTAAGAACCTTTGGGTATATTCCCCAGTACAGCCCTGGATCCCTGCACTCAACCGTCTCTCTCCTTTCCCTCCTATCATTGAAAAGGACCTTTTCTGAAGTTCTTCCAAAATATCTTCTGATACAAATTTTTTGCACTACAAATATTTGTAGTTCTGTTACTCCAAAACCAGTCCAGAGGCTTCATCTGTTATTTATCTGAGGGAAGCCAGAAGAGCTCAAATAAAGACCTGTTTTTTCCACCAATTTGGCTCTTCCCCAACTAATGATCTCTTAATTATCAAATCCAATGGCTTTTTCTCAGTCCTCATTCTCAACTTCTTTGCAGTTTTTAACACTGCGGATCCCTCTGTTTCTTTAATACTCTCTTCTTCCTAGGTTTTTGGTATAGCACTCTCTTAGTTTTACTCATATCTGTCTAACCCCTCCTTTTCTCTCTGTAGCTGGATCCTCCTCCAGATAATGCCCTCTAAGCACAGATTAGGACCCCCAAGGTCCTATCCTAGCCCTTCTTCTCTTCTCCCTCTATACTGCTTCATTTTGTGATTTTTTGAGCCCCAGAAGATTTTATTACCATCTCTATGCTGCTAATTCTCAAATCTACTTTTCCTACCCCAATATCTCTGATATCCTACAAGCATCTTCTATTGCCTTTCATTCATCTCAAATGATGTCCAGTAGCCATCTTAAATTCAATATTCCCCAACTGAACTCACTCTCTCTTTCCCTTAAATCCTCTCCACCTTATACTTTCCCTATTATTATGGAGGGAGACAAGCCTCCCAGTCCTTCACTTCATCCTTCATCAATTATAACCTAGGAGTCATCCTGAATTTCTCACCTCCCCATGTCTGATCTTTTGCCAAGTCCTGTTATTTTTTACCTTTGAAACATCTCATATATACATTTCCCCCAACCCTGCCCCAATTTTAATGCAGGTCTTTTTTATCCTCATACCTTGATTATTACAACAAGCTACTGGGAGAGGGGTTGGCTATGTTAAATCACTCCTTACTCCAATCTATTCTCCATTCAGCCAATATAGCAATTTTTCTAAAATAAAGACTTCACCATGTTGCTCTTCTATTTAACAAATACCAGTAACTTTCTATTGGTTCCAGAAGCAGATACAAAATGTTCAGTTTGGAATTCAAAGCTTTATATAACCTAGCCTTCTCCCACTATTTCAGGCTTTTTATACCCTACTCTGTGACATGAACTCTTTGGTCCAGTGACACTGACCTCCTGGCTATCTCCAGTGGCTGAAACATTTTCCCTCTTTTACTCTGACTACTGAACCCTTGGCTTCCTTTAAAGTTCTAACTAAAATACCATTTTCTACAGGAAACCTTCCTCAAACCCTTTTAATTGTAGTGATTTCTCCACATTAATTATTTCCCATTTATTCTGTACATAGCTCTTCTCTCTCTGAGTGTCTCTCTTTGTCTATCTCTGTCCTCTGTCTTTCTTGTCTCTGTATCCTTCTCTCTCTGTGTATCTCTCTGTCTCTGTCTTTGTTTCTCTGTCTCTCTGTGTGTCTCTTTCATCTCTGTCTCTGTGTCTCTCTTTGTCTCTCTGTCTCTGTATCTGTCTGTCTCTCCTCTCCTCTCTTATCCTCTCCCTTCCCCTTCCCTCCCCTCCTCTTCTCTCTCTCTCTTTCTCTCTTCCCCCTCTACCTAATCCTCTCTCTTCCCCCCTCTACTTCTCTCTCTTTCTCTCTCTCTACCCCCCTCTCCCTTTCCCTTCCTCCCTTCCTCTTCTTCTCTCTCTCCTTCTTCCTCTTCTTCCTCTCCTTCTTCTTTTTCTTCTCCCTCTCCCTTTGCTTCTCCCTCTCTCTTTCCTTTTCCCTTTCCCTCTTCCTCTTTCTCTCCTTCTCCCTCTCCTCCCTCTCCCTCTTTCTTCTTCTTCCTCTCTCTTTCCCTCTTCACCCCCTCTGTATATGTATACATTTTTTTTCATTTTCATGTTTTCTGTCCAATTAGATTATAAGTTCCTTAAGTACAAAGAAAAGATGTAAACGGATAGTCACGGGAACTTATGTTTTCTTAAGTTTTCTATACCTTATTTTCCTTAAATCAAGATTAAATAATAAGGTCCATTTTGATTCTAAAATTATAGGATAGCATTACAAACTTTCCATATGGCAGAATTAAAAATATGGAATTGAAAAGAACTTCAGTAGTCATTAACCCAACTTATACATGCTTTGCCATGATCAGAAAAAAAGTATTTGTTATATGCCTACTAAGTGCTTACTGTTAGCCTAGAGCACAGTAGTCCCTCAACCCTAAGAAGGTAGTAAAGGTACTTTAGGATTGAAGGATCCAAAGGAGATCAATGCCCACAATAAGGATAAGAAGAATTATTTTGACTTTATATGAGCTTCTATATGTTTCATGATTTTAAGGAGAGAAGATGGGTTTTTTTTAATTCCATTGGTTTTTTTTCAGTCATGTTAAATTCTTTGTGACTTTATTTGGGGTTTTCTTGATAAACATTAATATGTGACTTGTGATTTCTTTTTTTCTTTTTATAGATGAGAAAATTTAGGCAAAGAGGGTTGAGTTTCTTGCCCAGGGATACATAGTGAGTAAATGTCTGAGTCCAAATTTGAACTCAGGAACTCAGGAAAAGAAGTCTTTCTCCTGAAAAAAAGACTTCAGACCTGGCACTCTATTCACTGTGCCACTTAACCACCCTAAAGAAGGTGTTAAATAAAACCTATTGCATGTTCAATGTCCTATTTGCCTGAGTGCTTGACTGGGGAGTTCAAGAGGCAGAGACATCAATGAAATTATCCTTAGGGAGAAGTTCTGGATGGAGGTATGAGCAAAAATGGATTCTTTGATATCTTCAAAATTAAACTTGGCCAATGTAAATCTAGAGCTTTGGTTTTGAGATATAGCTTATTCAAAGAGCTCTAACTTCAAATATGTAACCTAAAAGAAAAAAATGAACAAGATCTACTTTATATGTGTTCACAGTCAATAAAAAGTTATGACATGCATGAAATATTTACAGACTTAAAATCAATCTAATCACACCCAAAATTAAGAATTAGAGACAAAAGAAGACATAAATTCACAAATGTGCTTTAATACACAAAAATGCAGGGTTTAAAAGTTAAAGAAAAATGATGTTTCCTGATAACAAATGAGAAATATACATTTGCGTAGTGCAAAATGGAACTCATCATCCTCATTTTAAGTTCCTTATTAAAAGAGTGTTTCATTTTTGTCTTTCTATAACAAGTGCTTAATATAAGTACAGCAGATATTTAATAAATACTTGTTGATTAATGGACTAGTGGATTGTCCCTAAGCTTGCCTCTCCTCTAATGCTCCTTTTCCCGTTAATGAAAGGATTATCCTCCCAGTCACTGGGGTTCACAACTTTACAGCAATCCTTTAATCTTCACTATCCCTCACCTTGCACAGTCACTTCATAAGTCTTCTTGGTCAACCTCTGCAATATTTCTAATACTCAGTCCTCCATTTTTAAAGCAACCTTCCAAGTTTAGATTGTTACCTCTCTCTACCAAGATTACTATAATGGCTTTCCAATAGGTCTTCCTCTTTCTAGTCCATCCATTATTTAATTCACACTATTTATTCACTGTTATATGTATAATCTTATTAGTTAACTGTCATATGCATATGACTCTTTTTCAAAAATATTTATGGGCTTCTTATGCTTGATAATAATGTATATTTTAAACTCAGCATTCAAGGCTTTTGATAATCCAGTACTATTTTATCTGTCCTGCCTTAGCTATAATTCCTCTTAATATATAATTTATTTCTTTGCAAAACTGTATTACTTTCCATTCCTTCTAATCATTTTACCTTTTTCTACACCTAGGTCTTTGTTCACACTGGCCCCTATATTTAAATAGATTCTGTAAATTGAAATCCTTCTCTTTTTCAAGGTCCAAATTAGATCCCTTCCTGAAGCCTTTTCTAATTTCTTCCCAATTCTCTTTCTTTATAAATTTCTCACAGTACTTTGCTTGACTTTATTGCTCCTATAACACTCTTGTGTCATACTTATTTTAGTATGTCACATTCCCTCACTGGGCCTTGAGATACTTGAATTCTATAATTTCTCTCTTTCCCTGAAATATTCACAGTCATTTTTCTAGTCTATCACAAGGAAATTCTGGGGCACTAGCTTTCAGACACATGGGACTTACCATTGAAAAGTTGCTTTCTGTGAAAATTTAAGCAGATTGTCCCATACCCAATTCATATTTTATATTGGATATATCTTTTATTTACTTCCCATTGGTGAACATCTGAGCCTTTTGACTTGGCAACTTTCTGCCAAGATGCCAGGGTGGATGATTAGCTCATGAATGTGAGAATGAGGAAAGTGATAATTAGGGAAGGTCAGGCCACTGAACCCAAATCTGGGTAAAGGACAAATTATTTTTTGATATTTTCTCCACAAAATGTCAATCTTTCTAGACAAAATGTTCTTGCCATTTTTCTATAACTAGAAAAGATATAATATATATATATATGTATATATATAACCTGATTACCAACCTAAGTCTAATTATGATTTGGAGGATGGTGATTACTTCTAGATCTTAGATCTGTAAATATTTATGAAAAATACACTAGTTTAGTTTCATCAAAACCAACCTAAATATGTTAGAACCCAGTAAAAAACAACCTAAATATGTTGGGATGCTTAATGTTTTTCTTTATCTTTGGTTCCTCAGAGATGAAAGGCAAAAGTTCAATTAAAGTATTCAACTTTACTGTTTTACTGCCTAGAATCAATTTAATTCAGTTAACATTGATTAAGTACAACTTTGTCTCAAGAACTGTGCTCTACCCAACCCAAATGACCTTTTATCTCTTTTGTATTTATTGTTTATTTTCACATGTTCTATTCCCACAAAACATAAACTTCTTGAAAACAGGGACTTTCACTCTTATCTTTTCATCTCCAGTGCTTAACATATAGTAAGAGTTTTATAAAAAATTAATTGATTGATGATGACAGAAAGACAAATATGAGAACTATCTCTGTTCTCAAAGGGGCTTATAATTTTATTGGGAGGAATTCTGATACATATAAAAACTGAGTAGGTGCTTCTGGAGGCTTTTCTCTGCTATACCAATTTTTCCCACCCATAGTGGTTTCTCTGTGCTAAGTAATAGCACAGAGAATAAACAATATATGATAATATAAACTTCTGGATAATAAAGGGAGATAGTATTTTTTCTCAAGGAGCTCACATTCTAATTGCAGGAGATATGGCAGGATTTAATTGCTGGTCTGATTGTATTGCTACTGGGTCTAGAGTGTGAGCAGCCAGGTAAATAGTAAATATTCCAGAGGTCTTCTATCTTACCAGAAGGTTTATAGTTGTTTATTCCATGTCTTCTCCCATCCAGGGTGATGTATAGGAGGATGGCTCGTTGTATTTGGGAAGGGGGAAATAAGCTTTATGGTGAAGTTTAGATTGTAGCAGGAACTCTGCTTTTCTTCTTCTGAGGGTAGGGGAGGAAGGAAGCGCTTCCAGTGTTGCTTAATCATTTCTTGCATAATACTTTAAGCTTGAACAGAATTAAGGATTCTAATAGTGACAGATGAACAGAAAAAGAATTACAGACATGCAAAAACATAGTGGTGGAAGATAGAATGTTATGTACAGGGAAACTGGATTACAGAAATGAGTGCAGAATTATAGGTTGGAGTCATATCAACCATAAGGAGCTTAAATACTAAAGGAACTCATATTTCATCCTAGAGACATTAGGGAACCTCTGAATCTTCCCAAGCAGAGAAGTCCCATCAGACCTCTTTTCACAAAACCAATGGAGGATGGTCTGACAAAGAGAAACAAGTCAGGGAGAGCATTAGGTAGTTCTTCCAGCAGTCTGGTAGTAGAATTGGTGTGGGAATGGAGGGAAAGGGATGGGTGTAATATATTTTGTGAAGGAAAAATAACAAGAATTAACAACTGATGGGAATAATGGAGAGAGAAGAGTTGACAAGGATTTTGACATTGCCAAAGGAAATACCTGCGAGTGGTGGTGCCCTAGAAGTACATTCTTCTGATTTGGGTACAAGAAACCAGATGATCAATTGTTTCTTCTTGATTTTGAACTTTCAGAGCTTTTAAGTAGCATAGCATAGTGGGAAAGAGTGGATCTGGGATACACAAACCTGAATTTGAATTGTGACCCTATTATTTATACTTTCTATTTCCCTGGGACCCCATTTCCTCATCCATAAAAGAAAGGAGTTAGAACAGACAATTTCTGAGTTCCCTTTTACTTAAAGACTGCCTGATCTTATTCTTCTTTCACATGTCCTACCCTCAATCTATGTTATTTAGTGATGTCTGCAGGCAAAAGGGGTTGTGGGAAGACAGTCCACATGAAGCTAATGCTACTCATGTCTCTTTGTGCAGGTGACACTTTGTTAGTCTTACAGTTTTCCCTCCATTATTCACTCTTCTTGCTCCCTCAATTTCTTGCCTATTGAGATTGTTAAATTTCACTGCTCTGTTTTTACATATCTATGGCAGTGGTCTCCAGTGGAGCCATTCATTTCTTCCCTTTCCCATCTCCCCTTTCTTTGTATCCTTTGATATAATCTGGGCTCCTGCTTCTGAGGGGGAGGAGCTGAGGGTCATAAGTAAGAGCAGAGTTGCAAAGGAATGTGAAGGACTACAATAAGTACCCTCCTTCTTAAGCAAATGTGCTTTGCAAAAGACCTGGCATATACTCTAGAAATAGAATTAAAAGAGGAACAGTCATTAAAGATGGTGACCATTTAACATAGCCAGGGAGAGAGGTAAGAAGTGTGGGAGGGAACTGGTTATTCTGATTCTACTCCCTAAATTCTACAATTTACCAAAATGTAAAAGCTTAGTAAGATGGATTCCATAAATCAAACATTTCAGTAAAACCAAGTAAACGGGAACTAAACATGTTATTAAATGAAAATATATAATCCTGGAGACCTCTGAGTATACATCTTTAGTAAATTCAGGACAGTCAAACTGAGGTCTTACAAACAACTTTACATTCTTTAAAGTGAAGCTCATATATCATCTCCTTCATGAAGTTTTCTTTGGCAGTAATTCCCTGGCACTAATTAACTTTTTCCTTCTTTTAATTCTTAGAACTCTTATTGTCTTTACTTCACAAACATTTATTTATATTTTAGTTTGTATCATAGGTAAATTTATTTCATGTATGTTAGTCTCCACCATATATATTTTGAACTCCTTCAGAGTAAGGATGAAGTAATTTTTAATTTAAATTTTCTTTTTATTGTGAATGGTAATAATAATGAACAAACACAAATTTTTCAATATGTTGTCTAATAACTAAGATGGTACAGAGATAATAGCTAAACAGCTCATTTTGAAAATTGATTTTGAGTGATTTATTGATTAATATAGCCAGGAAGTAAGTTTGTTAAAAGTCCTAAATTTCCCAGGAACTTCACACAATCTTTTGAGAGATTTATGATTTGTAGGAATTAATGTTTTTCTTTTTTTTATTAATACTTTTTATTTGCAAAACATATGTATGGGTAATTCCTAAACATTAACCCTTACAAAGCTTTCTGTTACAAATGTTTCCCCCCTACCCCCCACCCCTCCCCTAGATGGCAGGATATCCACTACATGATAATTATGTTAGAAGACTTAAATCGAATATATGTATAGTTATTGCCACACATCATTTTTTTTTTGTTCAGGAGAAATCGTATCTATAAGAAAGAATAATCCGATAAAGGAAATACAATGCAAGCAAACATCAATAGAGAACATGAAAATGTTATGTTGTGGTCCACATTTCACATCCCTCTCTCTGGGTGTATATGGCCTTCTTCACTGCACAATTGTAATTGGTTTGAAGCATTTCATTGTTGAAGAGAGTCATGTCCATTAGAACTGATCCTCATATAGTATTGTTGTTGCCCTGTATAATGATCTCCTGGTTCTGCTCACCTCACCTAGCATCAGTTCATGTAAGTCTCTCCAGGCCTCTCTGAAATCGTCCTGCTGGTTGTTTCTTACAGAGCAATAATATTCCATAACATTCATATACCATAATTTATTCAGCCACTCTCCAATTGATGGGCATCCCTTCAGTTTCCAGTTTTTAGCCACCACAAAAAGGGCTGCCACAAACATTCTTGCACATGTGGGGCCCTTTCCTTCTTTTATGATTTCTTTGGGATATAAGCCCAATAGAAACACTGCTGGGTCAAAGGGTATGCACAGTTTGATAACTTTTTGAGCATAGCTCCAAATTGCTCTCCAGAAGGGTTGGATCCGTTCACAGCTCCACCAACAATGCATCAGTGTCCCAGTCTTCCCACATCCCCTCCAACATTCATCTTTATCTTTTCCTGTCATTTTAGCCAATCTGACAGGTGTGTAATTGTACCTCAGAGTTGTCTTAATTTGCATTTCTCTGATCAATAGTGATTTGGAGCACCTTTTCATATGATTATAAATAGTTTTAATTTCCTCATCTGAAAATTGTCTGTTCATATCCTTTGACCATTTATCAATTGGAGAATAAATATGAGACAATTCTCTATATATCTTAGAGATGAGACCTTTATCAGAACCCTTAAATGTAAAGATGATTTCCCAATTTGATGCTTCCCTCCTAATCTTGTCTGAATTAATTTTGTTTGTACAGAAACTTTTTAACTTAATATAATCAAAATTATCTATCTGGTGTTCAATTAAGAGTTCCAGATCTTCTTTGGACATAAATTTATTCGATCTCCACAGGTCTGAGAGGTAAACTATCCTATGTTCCTCTAATTTGGTTATAATCTCACTCTTTATATCTAGATCATGAACCCATTTAGATCTTATCTTGGTGTGCGGTGTTAGGTGGGGGTCCAGCCTTAATTTCTTCCACACTAGTTTCCAATTATCCCAGCAGTTTTTGCTGAATAGTAAGTACTTATCCCAAAAGCTGGGGTCTTTGGGTTTATCAAACACTAAATTGCTAACGTTATTACCTAGCTTGTTCTGATATCCTATTCTATGCCACTGATCGACTGCTCTATTTCTCAGCCAGTACCAAATGGTTTTGATGACTGCTGCCTTATAAGGAATTAATATTTTTCCTTAATATTTGGAGAGTGAAATGGGTCTACAAAATATGACTCCAAATTACTGATCCAATTTTATCTCTCATTATTACCCATTACCTATGTCTTATAATTAGACCCATCATGTTCATTCTTAAATACAAGTATTTGCTCATGCTATTTCTCTACTCTACAATGTCTTTTTTCTTTCATTTTGCCTAACAAATAGTATTCTTTCTTCACGGTCTACCTCTAGTCCTATTATCAGGAATTTCCTTGATTACTTAAGTCCACATTAATTGCTCCCTGTCATTTATTTTTATACTTAATCACATATTACTTTGTTATTTAGTTTTTTTTTAGTCATATCCAATTCTTCATGACCCCATTTGGGGTTTTCTTGGCAGAAATACTGGAATGGCTTGCCATTTCCTTCTCCATCTCCTTTTACAGATGAGGAAATTGAGGCAAAAAGAATAAAGTAACTTGCCAAAGTTCTGTACAGCTAAGTGTCTAAGGCCAGATTTAAACTCGTGAAGATAAATAAATCTTTCTAATTCCAAGTTTGGGACTCTGTCCACTGTACTACCTAGCTGTCTCATATTTCTCTGAACTGGAATTTAAATGGATAAATTGTGTTTTTGTATTACCTCATCAACTAGATGGTAATTTCTGAAGGGCAGGTATTATTATGTTTGTTCTGTCTCTTGCTTAATCTCATGATGAATAATTAAAAAAAACCTTTATATGAATAAATGAGCTTATATACTAAATGGGTAAATTGAACCATTTGTTGTTGACATTCTATCTAAAAACAGAACTAGAAAACATAAGGAAGTTGCAGCCAAATGGAAGAATTGCTCAAAGGTTTTTCCATGGACAGGCAAATGATGAAATTGGCAAAATTGGCTTCATCAGCAATCTAAGGATATTTAAAAGAACTTCATAGGATGGTTGGACATTTTATCTTGCAGTACCTTGCAAAAAAGTGGAAATAAAAGAATCTTAACATAGGGGAAAGTCACACAAGTTTCATAGGCAGTCAATCTTGCCAATTCATTGCTTCTAAAAAAAATTAATTGTAGATACCTTAACAATCAACTAATTAGAAAGTTGTAGAGAATCCAAAGCATATCAATATACAGATTTGTAATAATTAGAGGTAAGAGCAACTCTTTGGCACTCTGCATATGAGAGGAAGCAAAGAGTTTCATTCCTACTCATATGTAGTTGATTCTCTTGGTAGAATATATTACACAAAGAAATTAGTAAAAAGCAAATTATCTCTCTGAAGTTCTCACCAACTATGTTTACTTCAGTTTTAGAGAACTTTTGCCTCATATAATAGGAAAATACATAAGCATTCTTTATTATTTGGGTACCAACTGTTGGGCCATCTTGCTTCCTTGTGTTACATTCTTTAGAAAGTAAGTAAAAATGTAGAGCAGTTTAAAATGGGCTCTATTTCTCCTGTCCTTTCACACTTCCTGGGCACAATAAGGGAGTCTCATGTCAAATCTGCAAGTCTGGGTTGCTGTCTAGAAGAAATCTTAAATTATTCCTTTGACAAGTTATTATTATTATTTTCCTCAGTGTTCTTAAAATATTATTTTACATGAAATATAACAAAATGTTTATTGCCCTCTATAACTTAAAAAGTTATATATATTATAAAATTTATTTTTATAAATTCATTTATAAAATATATATAGATATATATTTTAAGAAAATGAGACTTGATTCTTCATTTTGCATATTTTTATGAGTATATTGATTTTTCAGGAGAACTAGATGGTTATGTATGGTCTATTTTATGAAAAATAAATTTTTTGGTTCTTAGCTGTTGTTGAAATAGTAACCTCACTTTTATTAAATATCAAATACATATAATTTGAAAAGTATTTCATATCATGTACTTAAGTTTTAAAAAACCCTTCTGTGAAGTTAGTTCTATTATATGATTATATATATCCTATAATAACATTTCTGTTCTCACAGACATTTTTAGGAATAAGTTCAACAATATTTTGTAATACTATTCAGTTCTGCAAATTTTTGTTATGTATAACAATCAGCAGGCAGATTTTATTAGCAAAAAGATAATGCTATTGTCCGCAGCAATGGAAAACGCCCTCGGTAAGTATCTATATCCTTTTTAATGTCTTACCTTATAATGAAAATCAGAAGACAACAAATTTATCTCTGCCATTGCATATATCAAGGAGTCTTGTACAGGATCTTAGCATATGAGATAGAATGTAAACTCCTTGAGACTTTAGATTTTTCTCACTGTATTTGCGTTCCCATCTAGCATAGTGCCTGAGATAGAGTAGAATTAAATTAATTATTGCTGATTGATTCATATGCTTGAGAGTATCCTAATTTAGAGAACACTAAACACTGTACTGCTGTACTAAATTAAAATTGGTAATTGTTTTGATAATCAAGAAACAGAAAACAAAATGGATGTTATCTTTTTTATTCTTTGTTTCTTATAATTTCATTTATACTTGCCTCAGAATTATCTGCCTTTCTGACTGGGGCTCATAACAAACTTTCTTGCAGGTTCAATTTTCCTCATAATACGTTTCATGATTTTACTTTGACCTTACTGTTGTGACTTCATTGTTGACCTCACTAATGTTTAAGTGATTACTATCAAAGCCAATACCAACAATCATATCACATGTTTTTTGATGTAGTCTGCCATCCTCCTTCCTAATTTTTACAAAAGAGTTTTTATTTTAATTAGTATGCTGATTCAGGGTATGGGGTTCAGGTCAGGCTAATGTAATTATTATAGCACTGTAGCTTTAGTTAGTTATTTATTAAGCAAAGGATATGAATCAATAAGCAAAATGGATATTATTATTAAGCACCTACTACATGTCACATACTGTACTACCTATCAGTAATAGAGATACATTAAATAAAATAATATCTGCTTCCAAGGAGCTTATATTCTAATGGTGGAGACAAGAAATACATATATAATTATATACAGAATTAATTCAAATGAACATAAGGTAGTCGAGCAAGGAATATATTGGCAAAAATAAGATTAGGAATAAATTTATACACAAAGTAATGCTTTAGAGTTATCTTAAAAACAAGGTCTCTAAAGGAGATATGAGAAAGGAATCATTCCAGGAAGGAACAGATACAATACAAACCATATATTTATCCCTAGATTTCAGAGATTGCCAGAGTATTGTGTATATATGTTTATATACATACATACATATATATATATATATATATATACACACACACATATTAAGAGCCTACTAACTGAGAGGTTATAGGTATAGATTGGGGTTGACTATTCATATTGAAGTTACCTGGGGTAAGACTGCTGCTATTAGCTTTTATAAGTTATCAAGAAGTTATACAAGATTGATAACCTTGTCTCATTTGGGGAAAGACTTTTAGGGATTAACCATTATGGCATGATTGACAACAGCCAAGTTTTGAATCTTTGCACACATCTTAGGTGTGATCATGTTAGTGCTGGTATTAATATAAACAAATTAGAGTTATGATTAGGAGGAAGAAAGATGGTATGTACTATATGTCTGAACCAGGTGAAACTATAAGCAATGTGGATAAATATTTCTAAGATCATGAAGGAAAATAGAGTCCTTCAAATTATACAAACAATTCTAAAATCTATAATATAGGGGCATGCTGAAAAATTAAATTAAGAATTTCTTTAGAAATGAAATCTTTTACCCTTTACTGCTAATACTAATTGACAGTACTCTGTTAACAAAATGTTTTTGAACTGAAGGAATGTATGGACTCTCCTTGTGTTCTTATTATGGCAACTCCTTTACATTTATTCTATAAGAAATAGACAGCCAAATCAAGATCTTTATATTTATTAGTTTCCCATTTATTAGAGTATACATCTTGATTGATTAGGTTGGGGTAAAACAATTTTAATTGTATATGATTGCATATTTTTCTTTTAAACTTTCTTCTAACTTCTTCCAATTTATTTTAATTTTTGATCTTTGCAATACTTTTGCATTTGATTGAATATGACTTCCACAATATTGTCAAATTATTTCTTTTCTGTTAAGTCAATATTATTTTTGTGATGTTTTGTGTATATGCTTTATACAACTTTCTGACTTTTTAAATGATTGAAATATGGGAATCAAATTTCTGAGTAGTCTGTATTTTAACATTTTTAAAGTATATTTTAAATGTATTTTTATTTCCTCTATTGTTCTCTTTTATTTTGAATCTACAGAATAACAAAGTGTGAAGGTATGTGCTGACTGGTAGAGGAGGCTGTTATAAAGTTCTTGTTAGAGTTTCAAAACTTTTTCATTGTCTTCAACAGTTGTTGGTATAAACTAAAATTCTTTTTTTGTTATAATTGCCTTCTTGCTTCTGTCCATCATGAATACTGTAAGTCAAGGAATCAAATCATCCTATGAAATGATTTAAACATTTTTTTCTTTGAGTGTATGATGAAAGTTATGCCATCAATTACTTTATTCCCTTTGTGGAACAACTGGGTGCCATGATTTCATTTAGCTGTAACTGAATTATGGTTCCTTTTTTTAGGTAGGAAGCTACATGAGGCAATGGATAGAGCACTGGGTCTGGACCAAAATTCAAATGTGGCCTTAAATAGTTATTAGATGTATGAATCTGGGCAAGTCACTTAATCTCTACTTGTTTCAGTTTTCTATTATATAAAATGGGGATAGAATTTACATTTCAAGATGGTTGTGAGAATCCAATGAAATAATTGTAAAGCACTTGACACAGTACCTGTAAACTGTGTAAATAAGCTATTGTTTTTATGACGTATGTCAATACTGACGTGGTTATTCCCCAATTGATAGACAGCCCCTCAATTTTTTTTTATTTTTTGCTACCCCTCACAAAAGCTACTACAGATAATTTTTGTACAAAAAAGTTCTTTTCCATTTTTTTATTCATCTTTGAGATACAGACCCAGTAGTGGAATTTATGAGTCAAAGCACAGTTTTATAGTCCTTTGGGTATAGTTCTAAATTGTTTTCCAGAATGTTTGAAGTAATTCACAACTCTACTAACAATGTATTTTTGTCCCAATTTTTTCATATCTCTTCTAACATTTATAGTTTCCTTTTGTTAATTAATCTGATGCTCTCTTTGGCCTATTTTAATTTGAATTTCCCTAATCAATAGTGGTTTAGAGCATTTTTTCATCTGACAACTATATACAGCAACATATTTTAATGATTTTTAACTAGATAATGGCTCATATAGTATTATTAATAATAATAACAATAATAACAATATTAATAAATTTGCTTCAATTCTCTACATATCTGAGAAATGAGGCCTTCATCAGAAAACAGATTTCAAAAAAACTCCCCATTTCCTGTTTTTCTTCTATTTTAGCTGTATTATTTATGTTTATATAAAAGCTTTTTAATCTATTTATTTTCCTTCTTTTAATCTTTCCTGTCTCTTATTTGATCATAAATCTCATAAATGCATTTTTCCATGCTCCCTTATTTTACTTATGTGACCTTTTATGTTCAAATCATTTATCCATTTTGACCTTTTCTTGGTATATAGTGTGAGATGTTAGTCTATGCTGAGTTTATGTTCAACTATTTTTAAGTTTTCCCGGGAATTTTAGTTGAATGTGAAGTTTTTATCCCAAAAGCTTGGAAATAATAATTTTCCAATTGTTTAGATCTTTTTTGCATGTGAAAATTTTTTTGTAATTGGGTTTATATAACCCCATGGTTTCTCATAATAGATAGAATACCAAATATTTTATATTGTCTGCATTTTCTTTGTCTGATTTTGCTCTCTCTGATTTAAGTATCAAAACCATATTTGTGTCATAAAAAGGATTTGGTAGGGTTTCTTTTCTATTTTTTTTTCAAATTGAGATTAATTGTTCTTTAATTGTTTGTTAGAATCTATCTGGTGCAGAGAATTTTTCCTGAGGCAATTCATTGATAGCTTGTTCAATTTCTTTTTCAAAGATGGGGTTATTTATGTATTATATTTCCTCTTCTGTTAAACTGGAAAGTTTATATTTTTGTAAATATTCATCAGTTTCACTTAAATTGTCATGTTACTGGCAAATAATTGGACAAAATATCTCCTAATAATTGCTTTAATTTCATCTTCAATGATTTTGTATTCACCTCTTTCAATTTTAATACTAGCAACTTAATTTCCTTTTTTCTTTTAAATAAAATTATCCAAAGACATATCTCTTATATTACATTATATTTTTCATTAACCAGTTCATAGTTTTATTTGTTAGTTCAATGTTGTTTTTTTAAACTTTCAATTTTGTTGAACTATCTTTTATTTTTTCAGGATTTCCATTTTGGTGTTTAATTGGGGATTTTTAGTTTGTTTTTTTCCCCTAGTTTTTTAGACGCATGCTCAATTCATTATAATTTGTTCTTTCTCTCTTTTACTGATGTATACATCAAGGCTAAAGATTTCCCCCTAAGTGCTGCTTTGGCTATGTCCCACAAATTTTGGAATATTGCCTCATTATTGTCATTCTCTTTAATGAAATTAATGGTTATCTCAGTGATTTGTTCTTCAACACACTAATACTTTAAGTTTATATTATTTAGTTTCTAACTGGCTTTTAATATATGCTTCCATGACAATTTATTGAATGTAATTTTATTTGATTATGATATAAAAATATACATTTAATATTTCTCTTCCTCTACATTTGGTTGTAAGGTTTTTTTATGCTTCAATTCCTCTTTATCCCCAAGGTTTATCTTATTTAACTTTTCGAATATTCTATTTATCTCCATAAATTTTCCTTATTTATTTTATGTTTAGATTTACCCACTTTTGAGATGGGAAGATGAAGCCCCCCCTACTAGTATAATCTTGCTGTCTATTTCCTTCTCTAATCCATTTAGCTTTTCCTTGAAGAATTTGGATGTTATGCCATTTGGTAATATGTTTTTGATATTCATATTGGTTCATTGTCTATAGTTCCTTTTAGCAAGATGAAATTTACCTGTTTGTCCCTTTTAATTAAGTCTATTTTTGCTTTTGTTTGTCTGAGATCATGTTTTCTATTCCTGTATTTTTATGTCAGCTGAAGTATAAGGAATTGTTCTACAAGACTTTATTTTAACTGTGTATTTCTCTCTCTGTTTCAAATGAATTTCTTGAAAATCACATATTGTTGGGTTATGGTTTCTAATACCTTCTGCTATCTGCTTCCATTTTATGGGTAATTTCATACCATTCACACTCATATTATGATTTGTAACTGTGCATTTTCTTTCATGCTATTTGTTCTGATTATCCTTCTCCCTCTCTTTTTTATTCTGTCCCTTCTATTAAGTCTATTAAGTTTCCTACTGATCACTGCCTTTCTTTTATTTGCTCTCTTTTTATCACCCTCTTTTTCTCTTATGCCATTCCCCCTTTACTTCCCTATTAAGGTAAATTTCTGTTAACCATTGAGTGTGTGTGTGTGTGTGTGTGTGTGTGTGTGTATGTGTATGTGTGTGTGTGTATTTCCTTTTTGAACCAATTTACATGTGAGTGAAGTTCAAATGTTGACTACCCTCCCCATTTTTCTCTTTATTATAAAACCTCTTACTTGAGCCTCTTTTTATGCTAATTTTTTTCTTCCCCCATATTTTCCTTCTTTTGACTCTGTTTTATTATTTTTTGATATCTCATGGAGTCATTAGCTTCCAGTTGAGCAATTATAATTTTTAAGGAATTATTTTCTTCATTGAGCTTTTGTATCTTTTTTCTTCCTGAGGCAATTGGGGTTAAGTGACTTGCCCAGGGTCACACAGCTAGAAAGTGTTAAGTGTCTGAGACTTGAATTCAGGTTGTCTTGACTTCAGGGCTGGTGCTCTATCTACTGCACCACCTAGCTGCCCTTGTACCTTTCTTTTCTTTTTTGTTAAAGTGTTTTATTTGCAAAACATATGTATGGGTAATTTTTCATCATTGACCTTGCAAAGCTTTCTGTTACAAATTTTTCCCTCCTTCTCCCCACCCCCTCCCCTAGATGGCAGGAAGTCTAATACATGTTATTTAAAATACTTGACAAATAGAATATGTGTATACATATTTATACAGTTATCTTGTTGTACAAGAAAAATTGGATCTATAAGAAAAAAAATCTGAGAAGGGAAACATAATGCAAGCAAACATCAATATAAAGCATGAAAATGTTATGTTGTAGTCCACATTTCATATCCCTCTCTCTGGGTGTATATGGCTTTCTTCATCACTGAACACTTGGAACTGGTTTGAGACATTACTTTGTTGCAGAGAGCCATGTCCATCAGAATTGATCGTCATGTAGTGTTGTTGTTGCCGTGTATAATGATCTCCTGGTTCTGCTCATTTCGCTCAGCATCAGTTCATGCAAGTTTCTTACAGAACAATAATATTCCATAACATTCATATACCATAATTTATTCAGCCACTCCCCAATTGATGGGCATCCATTCAGTTTCCAGTTTCTAGGCACTACAAAAAGAGCTGCCACAAACATCTCTGCACATGTGGGGCCCTTTCCTTCCTTTAAGATCTCTTTGGGACATAGGCCCAATAGAAACACTTGCTGGGTCAAAGGGTATGCAGTTTGATAACTTTTTGAGCGTAGTTCCAAATTGCTCTCCAGAATGGTTGGATCTGTTCAGAATTCTACCAACAATATATCAGTTGTACCTTTTTTCTTAAGGGTTTATTTTCATCAGCAAATTTTTGTATCTCTTTTTTCATTTAACCAGTTCTGCTTTTTTAAGTTACTTTATTTATTTATTTTTGGGGGTGCATCTTTTGCCAAGCTGTTATTTATCTTTTGATAATTTTCTTTCTTTGTTTTCATTTCTTTATCTATTTTTTCTTTACTATACTTGTTTTTTAAAATATAATGTTGGCTCTTCCAGAAATTCTTGTCAAATTCTTTGATCAGGTTCTTTTGTTGTTGCTATTGTGTTTTTTTTGTTGTTGTTGTTATTGTTCATTTAAGGGATGCTATTTCTTGATTTAGATCTTTTCCCAGTATGGGGTTGTTGGTGCTTAACAGTCTATCTCAACCTTAAGGCTTTTTTGTACTGCTGTTTTCAGAGCTAGTTATTGGGTTTTGGAAGTTGTCAGTGCTTCTAAGATGATTTGATCTGGGGAGAGGATATGGATGGTCACTGTTCTTCTGGTCAGCCTTAATAATCCTTATCCAGGAAGGGCACTTGATTCTTTAGGACTGCAAATGATACAGCTCCTCTGAGCTCTTCTTCCCTTGGGACTGGAAACAATGCTTTTCCTTAGAATCTCTGTGACAGGAAGTTATACTGTCTCTCAGGCCTCCCACTCCTTTTGATCAAAAGTACTCCTCTCTGCCCTTGAACTATGAGGGGGGTATAGGCAATGGAGTTGCCAAACAATATCTGTTCCCATGTACAGTACTAGCACAAGGGTGTACTGTAATCTCTGACCATTTGCCAGGTCCTTTTTTTTTTATCTCTGGCTTGAGAATTCCCAAAGCTGCTGCTGTTTCTGTCACCACCTCCTAGCCCCATCGCTAATGTCTGGGCCAGCCTTTTTCCTCATATCACAATTATCTCTTTCTTACTTCCTATGTTTTCTTGGGCTGGAATTATAACTTACTCTTACCTTTTGTTGACTCTGTCACTCCATAATTCCATTCGAGCTATTCTTTTAAAGTTGTTTGAGGAAAACGTTGGAAAAGCTTGGCTGAGTGCCTCTCTAATTCACCATATATATAACTTACTCTTACCTTTTGTTGACTCTGTCACTCCATAATTCCATTCGAGCTATTCTTTTAAAGTTGTTGGAGGAAAACGTTGGAAAAGCTTGGCTGAGTGCCTCTCTAATTCACCATATTGACTCTCCAAATGGTATGTTTACTTTGAATAAAAGGGACTTTCTACCTTAATTTATAGTACTTGAGTTCATGGATGGGTATGAGGAAGAAGGACTCCTCATAGAAAGAAAAAGTTTTGCATATTTTTTTTTGATGAAGAAGGATATTTTGGTGGGTGAACTAGGAAATACTGGATGAGTAATAGTATTGAAAGAACCTTGATATCAACTTAAATTCCAGGACAAGTTGCTTGCAAGAAATTTATGACGTCTTCACTACTTTGTTACAACTGATTCTGAAGTATAATGAAGAAATTTTGGCTATGTTAGACGTATTGTGGTCCTGATGTTCCTGTTACTACTTCTGTCCATCTTTTCTTTTTATATCAGGAAAAGAATCTGCAACTGAGCTGAAAGTATCATCATCTGTATTCTGATCCTTTGTACTTGGTAGATTTCTGAAATCTGTTCCTAACACTCTAGCATCTGTACTGATGAGATTGGGAGAAAAAATGACCACTGGAAGAGATCTTGAACCTTGATGGCAATAATTGATATTTGGAATTACCCAGAAGTCAAGCCACATCAGGATATGAACTTGGTGGGATCATGAATATAGGAACCGAGCTAGGATTTGAGGAGGTTATTATGTTGTTTTTGCTATATCTTTGAAGTACATACGCCTTGGTAAAAACTAACAGATTTTAAGTGATGACATGAAACAAAGATGCTGATTACTGGGTGCCTAACAATGAGGAATTGGGGGTTGAGAACACAGCAAACTGGGGGAGCTGATGGCATTAGAAAAAAAAACATCCCCAACTTCTTCATTATACTTATAGAGCAAGTTATCTTGCTCTGTAGGAATAAGCCATAGTGTACGTATTATCTGTGTCTTTCAAAATATACCCTTCTACTTTTAAAAACAATAAACATGAAAACAGCATTCTAGGTGTCAAGACTTGTCTTTTCATTTATTTCTCTGTCATTGCCTGTAATAACTTAAACTTTGTACCTTAAATGATCTGTCTATTAAATATCAATAAGCTTGGCCACTTACTTTTAACTCACTCATAACTTATTGCAATGAGAGAACTGGGCACCGGCTCTATCATTAAGCAAACTGAAATTTTAGTCAAGTCATTTTAATATCTCTCATCTGTAGAGCATTAGACAGCATTAGAACAGCAATATCAAACTCAAATAGAAATGAGGGCCACTAAATTGTTCATGAAGATCCCAATGGGGCCAAATATTGGCTTATTAAAACCACACATTAACATTACCTATGTTATATTGTATTTTTAATTACTTTGTGAAATATTTCCAAATTACATTTTAATGTGATCTGGGATACACTTAGAGCTTTGTGGGCTGCATGTGGCCTGTGAATCTTATATTTAACAGCTCTGCTTTACATGACAAGAAGGTTCTTTCCAGTTCTGATACTTTATGATTTTGAGAAACATAATATGAAAGTATCAAGATTTCTTGATCCATAATCCAAGTGAACATTTCCTGTTCCCCTTTGTTTATCAATCCATTTTGATTTCTCAAAATGAAATATTTAGTTTCAAAATTTTCACATGAATGAAATATTTTTCCTGTTTCAATTCCATATTTAAGCCTAATGTGAGATATTTGGGGAACTGAGGTCAGGAAAAAAGCTCATTTCTTCTTACTTTATATATAGGCATTATAGTGCTAAAAATGTAGAGTAATGTAGAAAAAGATTGGTCTGAAGGGAATAATGTTGATTCCTGGAGATTATCATAAGCTAGATTTATAATTTAATCATCTCTCTTTTCCTCCCTACTTCATTTTTTCTCTCCTTTTCTTGATTCCTCTCTCATCCCCTCTTTCTACCTCCTTCTCTGTCTCTTTTTCTGTGTCTGTCTCCTCCACCCTCTTCATCTGTGTCTCTTTTTCCCTCTTTTCTCTTTTTTTCCCCTCTTCCTTTCCCCCCTTCTTCTAGTGCTGTCCTATTCAGCATATGGGTTTCCTAAATTCCTGTCCTGCCTTACATTACCATTTGCCTTGAGGGGACTCCTAAAATAATAGTAAATTGGGCAAGAAGAGATAATCCTTGAAGCTGGGTATCATGAGTATTCCATGTCTGGTCTCAGTCCAAGCAACCAAGTGAAATCTGGGATGATTTTGTTTCCAGTAATAAATGAATGACAGAAGGGCTGGAACTGTATGATGAAAAATGTCTTCTAATGGGGTGTAAAGCCAATAGAACTTATAAATCAGAACTGAGAGGGTATATAAACGTGGGAAACTCCTTTTTTAATTTCTATTTTCTTTTGTGACTGCTGAGAGTCAAGACTATTTAATAGTAAGTGGTATAGCACATAGAAGACTGAGTTTGGAGTCAGGAAGATAAGTTCATATCTGGTCTCAGACTCTTACTAGCTACATTACACTGAGCAAATCACTTAACTGCTATCTGACTCAGTTTACTTAAGTGTAAAATGAGGATAATAGCATTTTCTCCTGTGGGTAGGATAAAATGAGATAATATTTATAAACATTTTATACTTTAAAGAGCTGTATAAATGCTAGCCAGTAGTAGTAGTAGTCATCTCTGCTTGAATTTCTTTCTTTTAATGACATTATGGTTTATTCTTCTACTCATCTGGAATTGAAAATATGTATCTATCTTTTACTCTTCACAGTCCCTCTTTTCCCTACATTTAATTCATTACAGAGTCCTCTGCAATAGTTTTCTTCTGTTCCATTTCACTTCCACATCTAATTTAGGTCTTCTGGATCATCTAAATTACTATTGTATCTTTTGTTATTATTATTATTATCATTATTCTAAATTATTCCTCTTCAGTTGTTCTCTCCTTTATTTCAGTCTCTAATAATATCACTCCCTTGCTCCAGAATTTTAATTTCACATGGTTCTGAGATGTAGAGAATGTCACCTAGTCCCACTGTCCCAATTCATAGACAGGGAAACTGAGGCTCAGAAAGTGAAAAATCCTCATTGCCTACTAAATAAAGTAAAAAATTGGCTTCTCATTCAAGATCCTCCACAAGTAACCTTCAACTAATCTTATGCATCATTATTCCTCCTCAAGAATTCTATGCTCCAAAAAAATTAAACTAGTCATTATTATTCATAAGCACTAAATGAATTACCTTCTTCCTCTCACTCCTTATTAATTTCACTATATAGAATGCCATATCCTCATTTGCATATACCAAAATTCTATATCCATCCTTTTAAGATCAAGTTATTATATTACCTTCTCCATGAAACTTTTCCTGATCACTAAAGCAACAAGTGATTTCTCTACTCTGAATTTTATTAGAGAGCTATTTGTACCTCTCCCTGCCTCAGGGACTTGAAATATTTATTGGCAAAATTTTCTAAATTTAGAGGTTATCTTTTTCTTGTTTAGATGCTCCTGGCCCCAGTGATTTCATAGTAACCAAAAAGCCCCCCAAGAGATATTTAAAAGAAAACTTTATGGGGAGCACAAGAAAATGAATAGCTTGGTTATTTTTTCTCATCGTAGCTGGAACAAAATCATATTTTAAAACAATTTTCTTTTTGAATTCAGCCCTATCTATTCACTGCAGCTTATTTAAAAAAAGGATAATAGGGAATGAATGGTTTTTAAAAATAAAATCTATTTTACATTTTTAAGTTAGTCTTTGGCATCAATTATTCATTAAGTTGTGTCCTTTTAAATATTGTAGTCTTGAAAATAACATCTTGAATAGCCAGAAATATTTTCCATCTTAGAATTTAATGTTTTTATCAATTTCATCTGTATCTACATTACACAATAGATGCAGTGTCCAAAATAGTAAACTGAAGGATTATAAATGTTAGCATGTTCAAGTGAGAGTTACTTACTATTTAATATACTTTGCTTTAAGTAAGTCTTAATAGCCTAGAAATTTGTACTTTAAAATAATGTTTCACTTTAAAAAGTGCTTCACAGTAGCATTTTTAGTCTTCTTTTATTTCTCAAGGATAATATTGTAAATAACATGTTTTACTTGCATATTAAAGAATTCAGTGACCCATTGAACTGGTATTTCTGTCTCATGACTATTTGTACATCTATCTTAAAAATAACTTGAAAGATTTGCATAAAGGAATGTGATTATTTGAATTTTAAATCCTTAGTAAAAATAAAAATCCAATAATATGTCTTTTATTTTATATTTTGTGTAGCACATGTGATGTTTCAGACATAAAAAATGAAGTACACTTAAACCATGATGACCATGAAACCGGCTGTATGATTCATTTTGCTTTCAATGGAACAAAATAGAAATTCTCACTAGGAAAAAAATATGGTGCTTGGGATAACTGTTGAATGAGCTGAAGTGTACTTAGCAAGTAGGAAATAAGAATAATTGAAAGATTTATCAAATAGTAATTTTGTTTATTTAAGGCAGTGTGACAACTCATTTCAAACACTTTCCATTGAAGGCCATTTTTTTATTTAAAAGCATTTAAATATTTCTGATAATTCATCTTATTTTAAAAGTTAATAAGAATAAGTTTTAAGTCTACATTGAAGTTTTTGAAAGGAAATGCAGTAAGCCTTAATGAGCCTCAGGTTCCTGTAAAATTCACAGTTTATAATAGATGATCTGAGGTCCCTTCTATCTGTAGATCCATGATTTCATGATCATAATTTCACAATTCAGGTTAATAACTAACATATGGCTTCCTACATACTTACTGACTTTACAAGCTAAACCCCAAAGTTGAGTTCCTATCTAACAAAAACAACAAGATTCACATATGGAAACTATTATGAGATATTGCAGTTATTATAATAGCTAGCATTTAAATAGTCAGTTTAGTTTGGCAAAGACCAAGGAAACACCAATATTAGGATCAAAAATTATATAGACCACCTAGAAACTGATCAGAACTTTAAAAGGACATTTTGTGAATCCATGTATTTCTTTAAAAATTTCTAAGACAAAAATAATACTACCTTAAATTCATAGTTTACTCATCCAAAGCTGTAGTAGAATGAGTAAAATTAATGCCGTCCTCATGTTGCAAGCAACATTTATCTTGTTCATGATTCCTTTGTCAAATACAAAAAGAGAGAGATTCACTTAAAGAATTTTTGATATTCAGGAGTGAAACAAGGCTGCCCACTGTCACCATTATTATTTAATATTGTGTTAGAAATGTTAGCTTTGGCAGTAAGATAAGAAAAAGAGATTAAAGGAATTAGAGTAGGTAATGAGGAAACCAAATTATCACTCCTTGCAAATGACATGATGGTATACTTAGAGAACCCTAGAAACTCAACTAAAAAATTACTAGAAACAATTCACAACTTTAGCAAAGTTGCAGGATACAAAATAAATCCACATAAATCATCAGCATTTTTATATATTACCAATAAAGTTCAGCAGCAAGAGATACAAAAAGAAATTCCATTCAAAATAACTATTGATAGCATAAAATATTTGGGAATCAATCTGCCAAGGAAAAGTCAGGAACTATACAAACTAAATTACAAAACACTTTCCACACGAATAAAATCAGACCTAGTCAATTGGAAAAACATCAAATGCTCATGGGTAGGCTGAGCGAATATAATAAAAATGAAAATACTACCCAAACTAATTTACTTATTTAGTGCCAGACCAATCAAACTCCCAAGAAATTATTTTACAGATCTAGAAAAAATAGTAGCAAAATTCATTTGGAAGAACAAAAGGTCAAGAGTTTCAAGTGAATTAATGAAAAAAAAAAAAGGCTGATGAAGGTGGCCTTGCTGTACCAGATCTAAAACTATATTATAAAGCAGCGGTCATCAAAACCATTTGGTACTGGCTGAGAAATAGAGTAGTCGATCAGTGGAATAGGATAGAATCACAGCACAAACTAGGCAATAACTATAGCAATTTAGTGTTTGATAAACTCAAAGACCCCAGCTTCTGGAATAAGTGCTCATTATTTGACAAAAACTGCAGAGAAAATTGGAAACTAGTGTGGAAGAAATTAGGGCTTGACCCACATCTAACACCACATACCAAGATAAGCTCTAAATAGGTTCATGATTTGGATATAAAGAGTGATATTATAAGTAAATTAGAAGAACGCAGTATAGTTTACCTCTTAGACCTGTGGAGATAGAATAAATTTATGTCCAGAGAAGAACTGGAACTCTTAATAGAACACCAGATAGATAATTTTGACTATATTAAGTTAAAAAGTTTCTGTACAAACAAAACTAATGCAGACAAGATTAGGAGGGAAGCATCAAATTGGGAAATCATCTTTACATTTAAGGGTTCTGATAAAGGTCTCATCTCTAAGATATATAGAGAATTGTCTCACATTTATAAAAATTCAAGCCATTCTCCAATTGATAAATGGTCAAAGGATATGAACAGACAATTTTCAGATGATGAAATTAAAACTATTTATAATCATATGAAAAGGTGCTCCAAATCACTATTGATCAGAGAAATGCAAATTAAGACAACTCTGAGGTACCACTATACACCTGTCAGATTGGCTAAAATGACAGGAAAAGATAACTATGAATGTTGGAGGGGATGTGGGAAAACTGGGACTCTGATATATTGTTGGTGGAACTGTGAACGGATCTAACCATTCTGGAGAGTAATTTGGAGCTATGCTCAAAAAGTTATCAAACTGTGCAAACCCAGCAGTGTTTCTATTGGGCCTATATCCCAAAGAGATCTTAGAGGAGGGAAAGGAACCCACATGCACAAGAATGTTTGTGCCAGTCCTTTTTATAGTGGCAAGAAACTGGAAACTGAATGGATGCCCATCAATTGGAGAGTGGCTGAATAAATTATGGTATATGAATGTCATGGAATATTATTGCTCTATAAGAAACGACCAGCAGGATGATTTCAGAGAGGCCTGGAGAGACTTGCATAAGCTGATGCTGAGCGAAATGAGCAGAATCAGGAGATCATTGTACACAGCAACAAGATTATATGATGATTAATTCTCATGGACGTGGCTCTCTTCAACAATGAAATGCTTCAAACCAGTTCCAATTGTTCAGTGAAGAAAGCCATGAACACCCAGAGAGAGGGATATGAAATGTGGATCACAACATAATATTTTCATGCTCTCTATTGATGTTTGCTTGCATTGTGTTTCCTTTCTCTGATTTTTTTTTTCTTGTAGATACGATTTTTCCTCCACAAAAATGATGTGTGGAAATATGTATACATATATTTGATTTGTCAAGTATTTTAACATAATTAACATGTAGTGGATTTCCTGCCACTAGGGGAGGGGTGGGAACCGG
>JAJPUD010002614.1:0-29147 GCA_023553655.1 Myrmecobius fasciatus
TTTTTTTGTAGGACTTGACTGGGATGGTAAGAAGAAAAACAACTTGAATAAGTGCTCAAAATGGTACTAGAATCCAGGTTTACATTCAAGGATTTTCAAAGCTGCATGTTTGTTTTGTAATCTCTCTGTCTCTGAGAGCAGACTCCTTGACAATGCATTTTACAGTTGAAAACTGGAAGGATTTGAAGGCTGGAAGAGATCTCAATAGCCATATGATTCAGCCACTGCCTCACTGAGAATCTTTTCCATATAACACCTGAACATCTATCATTCAGCCTTCACTGGAAGACTTCAAACAAGACTGCCCACTTCACTCCCTCCACTCATTGCGCTCTGGGGACAAAAAGAAAAATTAAAATTCCATATGTGTGTCTAATGGTAGCCATCTCTAGGGGAACGGTACAAGGGACCATGGAGAAAAGGGGAAAATGCACACAACTTTATTATATATGTAAGATGAATAGCAAATTATACCTAATAGATCTGCAGTTTCATGTGTGATCATCGTTTTTTTTTTAATACTGCTTTGTTATGGAAAGGCTTGTTTTATTTCATAAATTAAAAATAAAATAAATAAAATTTTAAAAAGTTCCTCTTGCATGTTGCAATCTTTTAGTTACTCGAAGACAACTTTGTTATCACCCAGTCTTCTCTTCTCTAATCTGAGCATCTCCAATATCTTTAGCCAATACTCCTGGTCCATTTTCATCACTTTGCTCAATATGACCAGGAGGTCAGCTTCAGTATAGGCTATAATATAGTTGTTTTTCTTTTTTTCTTTGAATTTTCTTTATTTATTTTCTTAAACACACATTTCTTTTTTGCCTTAAAGCTTTTTATTTTTCAAAACATACACATGGATATTTTTTTTTCAATATTGATACTTTCATAGCCTTGTTTTTCCAATTTTCCCCTCCTTCACCCCTTCCCCTCTCCTAGATGGCAAGCAATCCAATATATGTTATACATGTTAAGATATATGTTAAATCCAATATGGGTAAATATATTTATCCAATTCTTTTGTTGAACAAGAAAAATCAGAACAAAAAGGAAAGAAAATGAGAAAGAAAACAAAATGCAAGCAAACAATAACAAAAAGTGATCCACACTCAGTTGCCACAGTCCTCTCTCTGGGTATAGGTGGCTCTCTCTCTGGGTATAGATGGCTCTCTTCATCACAAGATCATTGGAACTGGCCTCAATTATCTCATTGTTGGAAGGAGTCACATTCATCAGAATTGATCATCGTATAATATTGATGTTGCCATGTACAATGATCTCCTGGTCATTTCCCTCAGCATCAGTTCATGCAAGTCTCTCCAGGCCTCTCTGAAATCCTCCTGCTGGTTGTTTCTTACAGAGCAATAGTATTCCATAATATTCATATACCACAATTTATTCAGCCATCCCCCAACTGATGGGCATCCATTCCATTTCCAGTTTCTAGCCACTACAAAAAGGGCTGCACACGTGGGTCCCTTTCCCTCCTTTAAGATCTCTTTGAGATACAGCCCTAGTGGAGACATTACTGGATCGAAGGGGATGCACAGTTTGATAACTTTTTGAACATAGTTTCAAATTGTTCTCTAGAATGACTGGATCCATTGGCAGTTCTACCAACAATGTATTAGTAAACACACATTTCTTTATGAATCATGTTGGGAGAGAAAATCAGAGCAAGAGGGAAAAACTGGGAGAAAAAAATACAGAAAAAAGAAATGAACATAGCATGTATCTCCATAGTTCTTTTTCTGCATGTAGATGATACTTTCTATCCAAAGTTTGTTGGGATTGCTTTGGATCACTGAACCACTGAGAAGAACCAAGTCTTTCATAATTGACCATCGCACATTTTTGTTGTTAATGTATACAGTGTATTCCTGGTTCTGCTTGTTTCCCTCAGCATCAGTTCATGTAAACCTTTCCAGACCTTTCTAAAATCAGCTTGTTCACCAGTTTTAATAGAACAATAATGTTTCATTATCTTCATATACCATAACTTATTCAGCCATTCTACAATTGATGGGCAACAACTTACTTCTTTGCTACCACAAAAAGAGTTGCAGCAGAACTGTTTTTGATATGAGGAGTGTGAAAGGCCCATAGGACATGAAGTTCAAGATGTCTGGCCTAGAATTAATAATGTGGAACTAAAGAAGAGAGAGGTAAGGACTGGACCTATAGATCTGAGAATCATTTACATAGGGATCATAATTGAACCATTGTAACTAATAAGGGCACAAGAAGGCCCACAGTAGAATCTTAAGAAATACCCATAGCAAAGGAACGTGACAAGGATGGATATCCAATTAAAGAGGCCGTGAAAGAATAGTTAGAGTTCAGAAAAGACCTAAGAGAGATTTTTGTCAGGAAAAGACAGAGAAAAGATCCTATGCAGAAGGGTGGGGTGGGTAATAGTGTTAAAATCTAGAAAAAATTCTAAGGAAGAAGACCGAGAAGAGGCCATCAGGTTTGGCAATGAACAGGTCACTGGTAACTCTGAAAAGAGAACATTGCATCAACAGGTACAACCATAAGTCAGATTGCAGATACTTTGGTTAAACTAGGGGAAAACTATCTGACAAATGACTACTTTACCCAAGGGGATGCAGAAACTTTTTTGGAGCTTCTAAAGATTTCACCTCCTTTTCTGGAACAGTATCAAGCTTGCAGGAAGAGAGACAGAGCCAATGATTTATGGACAGATTTATCCACTCATCAAGTCAACAAATGTCATCTGACCACTACATACTCCTGACCTCTTTTGGATGAAGAGGCACCTTCCAGAGGGCAGATTGTGGAGGTCAGCCACATCTCTCTGGTAGTATGCTAGTAATATCCAAAGATATCATCTGAAATCTCTATCTTCCACAGGTCAATAGATCCTTCAAAGGAACAAGAAAAATACACCGAAGGAACAAACTAAAAACCTAGAAAAAGCATCCAGGATCCTGCTGTGCTTCCACCTTTGGAGAAGGTGTCTGATGGAATTGGATGGAATAAAATGGAATCTACCAGAGATCCACGGAAAGTCTTGGGTAGCACTTGGGTACAAAAAATGAAACTCACAAGTATAAGAAAGAGGACCACAAAGCAGTTCAGAAAAAAAAATGAGGGCTTTCTTTTTGTACAATGAACTCAATATAAATCAGCCCCGTGATGTGGAAGTCAAAGTTGGCAATGCAATTGTGTGCTGTAGCAGGAGGGACTTAGTTTCCATTCTTCATCTCTCTCCTGAATTTCATTTCTTCAGCACCAATTGCCATGTAGACATTTTAAATTGAATGTTTTGTTGGCAGCCCCACCTTAGAATATGTATCCAAAACAGAATTCATTATCTTTTGCTCAAACTCTCTTCTTTCCCCAACTTCCCTAGTTGTGTCTAAGGCACTGTTATCCTTCCAGTCACCAAATTCAAACTCTCAGATAATCCTACACTTCTCTCTGTGTGTCATTCCCCAGGGACAGACCACTATCAACTCTTATGGATTCAATCTTCACTGTATCTCTCAAAGTCACTTCCTTCTTTTCTTTAATGATTCACTGCTTGGTTAATTCGTTTGTTCATTTGCATGTTTTATTTTATTTTTTTTGTACATTCATTCATTCATTCATTTTTTTTGGTTGTTATGTTAAACTGAAGTCACCATCCTCATTCCCAGGCTCTCCTCCACCTGGAGGATTACTTGAACCTCTGTCATTCTAGTCTCTCTCCATTCCAATCAACTTCCCCTGCAGCTGACATTTTTAAGGCACAGCCTTATCAACCACTTCCCTCCCCTGCTCAGGAAATTTGAGTGTTTCTTTGTCATCATTAGGATAAAAGACAAGTTCCACTACTTGATTTTTGAAGGTATTCATGATCTGGCTCCAGCCTGTCATTTTAGGCTTCCTGGTCATTACTTGCTCCAAATGCAGAAAGCCATCTTTCATCTCAGTGGCTTCAAATAGACTGTGCCACGTGCCAGGAATGCCTTCTCTGTCAGACTCCTCAACCTCCTTCAGGCTTCAGGTCATGTGTCTCCCCTTTCTTCAGCCTTTCACCTCCTGTTGTTGTTACTTATCTGTGTATATATTGTACTCTTCCAATAGAAGGTAACCTACTTGAGGGCAGGGATAGCAGTTATTTTATTTAATAAGTATAGTATTTTTCCAGTTACATATAAAAATGGTTTTCTTATTTTCTTGTTTCCATAATTGTTATATTGTGTAAGGTACATCAAACTATATGGGAAAAAAATCATGAGAAAGAAAAGAAAAGGTGAAATACTCTCTTTTGATCCACATTCAGTCTGTATAGCTCTCACTCTGGATGCAGATGGCATTTTCCATCCCATGTCTATAGGAACTGTCTTGGATTACTGCCTTGCTGAGAAGAGCTAAGCCTATCATAGTTGATCAAACATAATCTTGCTCTTACTGTACACAATGTTCTCTTCAACATCTGTTCATAGAGGTCTCTCCAGGTTTTTTTTGAAATCTGCCTGCCCATCATTTCTTATAAAATAATAATATTCCATTGCATTTATATACCATAATTTATTCAACCATTCTTCAATTGATGGGCATCCGCTGCTTTCCAGTACCTTCCCATTAGAACAAAAGAGTTGCTACAAACAGTTTTGCACACGTGGTTCCTTTCCCCGTTTTTATGATTCCTTTGGCATACAGATGCAGTAGTGGTACTGCTGGGTCAAAAGGTATGCATGGTTTTATAGCCCATTGGGCATAGTTCCAAAATGCTCTCCAGAATGACTGGGTCAGTTTGCAACTCCAATAATCCATTGCATCCCACTTTTCCCACATCCCTCCAACATTTATCATTATCATTTCCTGCCATCTTAGCCAATCTGAAAGGTATAAAGTGGTACATCACAATTGTTTTAATTTACATTTCTCTAATCAATAGTGATTTAGAGCATTGTTCATATAACTATAAATGGCTTTGGTTTCTTCATCTGAACATTGCCTGTTCATATCCTTTAACCATTTATCAATTGGAGAGGGCACTTGTATCTGTCAGAAACACTGGCTGTAAAAATTGGTTCCTACCTTTTTGATTGTCTTCTACTCTTGGCTGCATTGGTTTTGTTTGTGCAAAAACTTTTCAATTTAATGTAATCAAAATTCTCCACTTTGTATTTCATAATGTTGTCTAGTTCTTTTGTTTCTTTTGTTTCTTTTTCTTCTCTTGTTGGATAGCTTCATTGTTGTTGTTACAATGTAGCAGCCTGTTGGCACATAGACCAGTTGTCTCAATAAATGTCTGTCAAAATGAATGGGCTTTGAGCTTAAAGACCTTGCAGAAGTCTTTTCTCTCATTAGCCTCTGTTTCCTCATTTAGCATCCCTACATTTATGATTCCACAGTCTCTCATCCCATTTCAGAGTAGGATTTTTCCTGGAGGAATTAATCCCCGAGGGGGGAGGGGAATTTGGTCTCTGTGGTCTGTAAAAACAATCCCAAAATTGAAATTGTACATTGGGATTACAAAAAAAGAAATACAAAGGAGGACTTTTAAAACTTGAAATTCTCCTTTGCTTCCTCACAAGTTCTATTTCCTTCATTTAAAAAATGAAACAAAAAACAAAAATCCTCCAATGGGTGATTTCTTATAAATCCAGCAATGTGTATGTTTGTTGATGAATAAAAAGATTTCAGTTTCACACTAGAGAGTTGTGCCACAAAGGAAATGTCCACAATGATAACTCACCCTTGTTAGAAAATTCTCATTTGAAATGCAGACCCTGGAAGTCCATGTTGAGCTAACCATTGTACACACTGGCTGCAGGCTCTCTCTACCACTGTCATTGATTTTACTTTATTATTTTTTTTGCTTTTTTCCCTGAGGCAACTGGGGTTGAGTGACTTGCCCAGGGTCACACAGCTAGGAAGTGTTAAGTGTTAAGATTTGAACTCAAGTCCTCCTGACTTTAAGGCTGGTGCTCTATCTACTGCACCACCTAGCTGTCCCCTGTCATTGATTTTACCTTTTTCTTTTTCTTTTTTTTTTTTTTTAGCTGAGGCAATTCGGGGTTAAGTGACTTGCCCAGGGTCACACAGCTAGGGAATGGTAAGTGTCTGAGACCAGATTTGAACTCAGGTCCCCGTGTCATTGCTTTTCAATGGGGGCTTTGCCTCCTTGTAATAGCCTGACTCCAGAGGGTCTTCTCCTTTAGATTTGCTTCCCAGGGGCTCTCCGAGGTAGTTAGAACAAGGCATGCTAGCTGACAGAAAAGAAAACTGAGTCTCAGAGAAGAAACATGACTTGTTCAAGGTTAGCCTGCCAGTGCTTGACAGAAACTCCTGATGACAACATTAGGGGACGCAAGCAGTTGCACAAATGCTGACTAAGAGCACGTGTGCAGCCACGGGCTTGGGCCCTGTGGTACAGAGGCAAGCAAAGGACAGGCCGGAGCTCTCCCTGAGGCGCTTCCTGCAGTGGGATCCCGGGCCTCGGAGGCTCTGCTCCCTGAGCCAGCCGTCCCCCCTCCCTCCCAGCTCCCGGGAAGGCGGACGGGGGGAGCTGCCCCCCAGGCCAGGCGTGCGGCTTACGGTATGCCAGGTATGTGGGGCCCTGGCAGAGACCCCGCTCGGCTCCGGGGGCCGCTACTGTCTGTCCTGAAAGGGCCCACTGTTCCCGCTTCGTGGAAACAGGAAGTGAAACTTCTGTCCCAAAGACCTGTCATTGTCTCCAAAGCACACAGGGCTGGGCCGCCCTCCAGGGAGATGCTGCTTCCCTCAAGAGAAAGTCATCCAGCCAGTTTCACTCCAAGGTTACCTGGGAGCCCCCAGATTGCCAGGCGAGTGAGGATGAGTGGCCCAGAGCCAGGGTCTGAAGCAGGGAGGCTCCCACAGTCATTGGACTGACCTCTGACCCAGGAGCAATCGGATGAGACAGACAGACCCCCCCGAAACAGTCAAAAAGGGATAGAGCTAGAGACCAGAGACAGAGATAGACAGAGACATGTGGACAGTAAGATACAGAGATACAGAGAGTCAGAAAGAGATAGACAGACAGAAACAGTCAAAAAGAGATAGAGATATTGACCAGAGACAGACATAGACAGAGACACATGGACAATAATATACAGAGATACAGAGTCAGAAAGAGACAGACAGACAGACAGAAACAGTCAAAAAGATATAGAGCTAGAGACCAGAGACAGACAGAGACGCATGGACAGTAAGATAGATACAGAGATACAGCGAGTCAGAAAGAGACATATATACATACCGAAACAGAGTCAAAAAGAGATAGAGGTAGAGATCAGAAACAGAGATAGACAGAGACACGTGGACAGTAAGATTCAGAGACACAGAGTCAGAAAGAGACAGACACACAAAGAGACAGACAGCCAGACACACACAGACACACTCCTACAGAAACAGAGTCAAAAAGAAATAGAGATAGAGAATAGAGCCAAAAGAGACAGTTAGACAGATGCAGAGACAGACAGAGGCAGAGGCGGAGTAGAGACAGACAGACAGAAGCAGAGAGGAGGAGGCAGGTAGTCACAGAGAGCAATCAGAGACAGAGCGAGCAGATGGTGAGATCGAGGGCCACACCTCTAGCTTGCCAGCCAGCCAATCCCATTTCCTAATTGCCACTATGGGCCAGGCAGGTGCCAAGTCCCGGCCAGGCAAGTACAAATGGCAGGGAGCAGCTCTGCCCTCAAGGAACTTAGAACCTATGGGAGGAGGGTGCTGAAAAGAAGGGGGGAGGGCAGTGGAAGGTGCCTGTTATTACAAGGAGCTCCATGGGTGTCAGCCATCCAGCTGCCCTCTGACAGACCCCCCCCCCCAGAGGAGCCGGGTCCCTGGTCTCTCACAGGGCCAGAGGCCTGAGAGCCCAGACTCACTGCACACGCCCTCCCTTCCCCTCCCCTCCTGGGGGAGGCCCAGAGCACACAAGCCTCTGATGGCTTCCCAACACTTCCCCCCTCCTTTTTAAAGTGACTTTTGGCAGGCTCCCCCCAGGTCTCCAAGAACACCTTGCTGAAGCCCGACCTCCAAGGGAAATGCCTCTGATAACACCCTTTGCTGCATACCCAGAAGCCCAAGGGATCCTGGCCACCCCAGTGGGACACAGGGAAACCTCTTGGAGCTGGAAACTGACTTGTCCATCTCAGTGAAGGAGGAAGGGATATCCCCAGCCCCCACAGCTCCCAAGTTTTCGGGCCATGGGTTCGTTGTCAGTGTGTCAGCACGTGTTCCATGCTTCGGCCCTGCTTTCCCAGCTCGGGGTGCCTACAGGTAGGGAAGTGACCCGGGGAGGGAAGAGGACTTTCAGGGGATGGCAAAGGAAAGTGGAAGGGAGAATTGCCCAGAGGAATGAGCCCCTGGCTCGGGCCTGCTTAGTGTGGCGAGGGGCAGGCCCTCAGTGACCCTCTAGGAGCCAGGGAGGGAGGGGAAGGTCACCCAGTCTGAAGGCTCTGTCCTTCCTGCTCCCTCCTGTTGCCTCTCGAGGGTTGGGTCATGGGGTATACAAAGATCTTCTCACACTTACCCAGATCCCCTAAGAAGGCCTTGGTCTGGCCTCTTCCGGCCTCCCTGCTCAGAATGCATGGACAGAGGAGAGACTGAGGCACTTGGGAGTCAGATCTATCAGCTCAAGGGGGAGAGAGAGCGTCCACAGGGCCACTCGTTGGGTGCTTTCAGACAAAGGGAGTCAGGGGGATCCAGTTCTAATGATCCTGTGACTCTCATCTCGGGCCTTCCGCCTCCCACCTCTCGGCTTTGGCCCTGCCCCCTCCAAGGTCAGATCACTTCCCCCTGACCTTCATCCCATAGAACCTTGACTATTCCAGCCTGGGCTTAAGTTCCTCTGGGTTGATCTTCCCTGGCCCCCTCCTCCATTTGTTCGGGGCCCCTTTCAGCTAATGGTTTCCTCCTGCTCCTTGTCTCCATCTCCTGTAGGTTGGCAGCTCCTTGAGGGCAGGGACCCCAAAGCCCGGGCGAGCTTGTGAGGGCGGGTGCAAGGTTTTCCCCCGGCCACGTGGCCGATCCCAGCTCTCTTCTCCCAGCTGGCTCTGATGAGATCAGTGCCTCTGGTGAGAGGGGTGGCTCAGAGCCAGCCAATGGTGGGGGGGGATGGCTGGAGGGTCCATAAGCTGGGGAGAAGGGGCAGCCTTTGTTCTCCGGGACACGCTGAGCCCATGACGGTGCCATGGTCACAAGGAATGTTCCATGGAGGAACAGGACAATTTTCAAAAATAACTTCAAGTAATTGCGTGTTCAAAGTAATGGGCTACCTCCTGCTCAGCCCGATCTGGGGGGCCCGGGGGGGGGCTGATGGCCACTGGGGATGTCGGCAGATGGCCTGAAACCCCACGCTTTGAGCATTTTTGGTTGGTGATGTTCAGTATTCCTTTCTCTTAATAGCCTTAGACAGGAACGTGGGCTCGGCTGATGGTTCTCCCGGGACCCTTGTCATCCCCACGTCTACACCAGTTACTCCACGATGGACGCGGGCTGAGATCACCAGCGGTCCTGGGGGCCAGGGAAGCTTCCAGCCTGGTTTTCCCTACAGCAGATCGGACCCGACATGCCACTCAGCATGCAGTCCCCCCCCTTTCCCCCTCCCCTCTTCTCCCCCTCCAGGAACATCTCCCCAAGTTGCTAATGTCTTCCCAGAAATTCTATGACAAGGATGGCTCGAGGAAAGGAAATGTAAGCCCTTGGCAGCAGTTTCGGGCAGAGGAAGACCAGCTTAGGTGGCTTCCAGGCCTGGGCCGAAGGCTCCGCCTCCCTGCCATCCCACAGACCCTCAGATCCCTGGCTAAGGGAAGCGGCTGGGACCCCCAAGCACCATATTCCTCCCAGCCCCAGCCCACTCCAGCTGTGTGACCTCTGGCAAGTCCCTCGCCCTGTGGGAACCCAAATTGTGAGGTCACCGAGGGCAAAGCCTGGGTCTCCTACCTTCTACCCCTGCCTCAATGTCCAGGGAAGAGACTAGGACCATGGCCCTGTGGCTCAAGCAGTGACTCCTGCAGGGCCCTGGGGGACAAGTCGCTTCTCTCATCTGAGAACCAGTTTCCTCATCTCCTTTTGGATGAATTTGGAATGCTTTCTAAATATTTATCCACGTTAAAACTGCCCCTTCCATCCATCCAGACTTGGAGTAAGAGCCTCGGTTGGGCATTCAGAGCTCTCCAAACTGTGGCCCCTTCATCCCTTCATCTGTCACTATTTTGGCTTCCATCCCCCTTGCAGTCCAGCCCCATTGGCCCCCAGCTGGGACACTCCCTCTCCCCTCTCTGTGGCTGTCCACAAATGCTGTCCCTCCTTCCCTACAACCTCTGAGACCCCCCTGGCTTCCTTCAGGCCTTCCTTTTCCCCCTTCTGCTATACCAGCTCTTTCCCAGTCCTGCCAGCTACTGACAGCAAGGACAAGTGTCTGCCCCTCTGGGACCACTTTCCATCTCTCAGAAGATATCTTGTTTTTGCCTTCTTATTGACTTGTCTCTCCATCAGGGGCAGCTGGGGGGCCACTATGCCCAGGGCCCTGCTCCTCGAGTCAGGAGTTCAAGTCCAGACTCAAATACCTTCTAGCTGTTCCAAGGCAAGTCCCTCTACCTCTGTCTACCTCATCATCCCCAACTGTAAATTGAGAATAATAGGAGCCCTTCCTCCCAAGGTTGTTGTGCAGACCAAGCAAGATCGTATTTGTACAGTGCTTAGCATGGTGCCTGGCACACAGTAGGCATTTATTAAGTGCTTGTTTCCTTCCCTTTGTTGGTTAGGGAGCTTTCTGAGCTGTTTTTGCTTTTTCTTCATATCCCTTGCATTTGGCCCAGCCTGTAGCATCCAGAGCCTCGAAGGTCAAAGGAAGTGAATCTGTTGCCTGAGGATGAGTCCAGAGAAGCTGGGAAATTCTAAAAGAATCAGAGCCTCCCAGAATCCCCGGGCCATCTAGCCCAATCCGCATCTGAACCAGAAATCCTCCTCCACAGAATAGCTGAGAAGGGCTTGTTCCGCCTCTGTGTGAGCATCTCCTGTGAGAGGGGAGCTCGTTATCTTCCAAAGAATCCCATCCCACCTGACACTCTCGGGAATATTTGTAAGTGTTGAGTTCCTTGATTTCAAGCCTAAATCTGCCCTTTTGCAAATTCTCCTCATGGGTCCCAAATCCGGGCTCAACAACATTAACAGCCCTGGAACATCAGAGATGCTGGTCTCCGTCCAGGAGCATCTCCTCTCTAGGAGCCTTGGCCACATCCACTCCCTACACTACGATCTTGTACTCTGCCCAGATCCCTAGGAGAATGGGTGTCTATATGTGTTTTTTACCTTGGTCCCCTCTTCCAACTGATGATGTGGACGTATTCTCTAGGTTTGGGACCATGGAATTGTGGGAGATAGGTTTTCTGCTTTTTCTTCATTGGAATTGTGTGTTCTCTCCTTACTCTTGCTTGTTACTAACAGTAAGCACATTAGTGGGGGCTCAGAAATGTACTCTCTTGTCACTGGTGCTTGTTACTAGCAGTAAACACATTAGTGGGGGCTCAAGAGCTTCAGTTTTGACTGATGTGGACTCAAAAACTACCTTGAACCCTAGATGGCCCTCCACAGAAGGCTCCCCAAGAAATGTGGGGTGCTTCTAGGTGTTACCTTTATCAGTGAGCATATTGTTTAACCCCAGTAGAATTCCTTGGGGTCAGGGGCTGCTCAGCTTTTACCTTTAACCCCAGTAGGATTCCTTGGGGTCAGGGGCTGCTCAGTTTTTACCTTTAACCCCAGTAGGATTCCTTGGGGTCAGGGACCACTCAATTTTTACCTTTACCCCCAGTAGGATTCCTTGAGGTCAGAGGCTGCTCAATTTTTACCTTTACCCCCAGTAGGATTCCTTGGGGCCAGGGACTGCTCAGTTTTTCCCTTTGTATCTGCAGTGGGTTTCATGAACACTTGTATCAAATGTCAAACCCAGAAGGCGCTTCATAAATACTTCTATCAAATGTCCACAATCGCCAGTTCCTTGAGAAGTAGCTCGGGTGACCACCTCAGAGGTTAAACTTGGCGACCCCTTTCTCATCGACACGACAGATTGATAATTTTGTGAGCAGGAACCCCATTTTCTTTTCCCCAAACACGCCCAGGTCATCCCATTGGCCAGCCCCATGAATTCGGGCTCCCGTCCACTTTCCCCCCCACGTTCTCAGTGACACAAATTGGGGGCTTAGGGAAGATGGAGCAGACAATTATCCCCAATCCCTCATCTCCTTGGGAAAGGCAAGCTGCCCAGGAAGCAGAGAGGGGGGATTTCTGCAGGTGGGAAGCTGAACCTTCAGCCCAATCACTTTTGACACAAATCTGGGCTTTGGCAAACATTCCCTAGTCCCAATCATCCGGCCCACGATCCGCAGAGCTAGAGAGAAATGAGGTTGGGCCCAAGCCGGCAAAGCCGCCAAGGAAAACAACCGCTCAAAATGGGAGACAGTTGACACAAACTAGTGTGAAAATAGCCTCCTTTCCAGCTCAGACTGCCCAGAGAGTTCTCCTGTTCGGAGCTGCCGAGGAATAGCCAGCACATGGTGATTCTCCCATTGCCAGTCAAGGAAGCAGGGGCAGTCAGAGTCCACGGCTCCTGCCAGTTCTAGATGGGTTTGACCCAAAAGGCCGCCCTTTCTGACCAGGTGACGGGCTGAAACGCCCCACAGCAGGGTGGGAGTAGCCCCTTAGAGCACAAGACTGTGGGGCCCTTGGCCAATTCCCTTTCCGAGGGACCTGGCCAGCATTGGCCTCTTCTCCACTTAGTCCACTGCCTGGCACCTGATAGGGACTTAATGATTGTCGCTTAGTTATTTGATTGATTGCTCTAAGATATCAATTATGCTCACATGGGTCAACCTCCTCCCCACCCTTGGCAAGATGGAAGACTGCCTCTGTGCTGAAGAGACCCACTGGGCACTGAGCATCAGAAAATGGTTTCAGGCAATGAACTAAAGGGATGCCCTCTAAAAGGAGGCATGGAGGGCATGTCCATTGGCAGCCCCATGCTATTCTCCATTAGGCAGGAGTCACCCATGCGACAGGAGGCCCACCGGGATGTAGTGAGACTCTGAGCGGTTCCCTCCTCTGTTTATTAAACAAGCATTATGAATGTATACACAGATATGCCATGTGTGCATATCCACATGTATGTGTATATATATATATATATATATATGTATATGTATATACAAGGCAGCTAAATGATGCCATAGTCTATAAAGCACCAGGCCAGCAATCAGGAGATTCAAATCTGGCCTCCCATATATTTCCTGGCTTGGGATCCCAGACAAATCTTGCCTCAGTTTCCTCATCAGTACAATGAGTTGGAGAAGGGAATGGTACCCTGCTCCATTATCTCTGGCAAGACCCTAAATGAGGTCACAGAGAGTTGGACAGGACTGAAATAAGTGAATTGAATTAAATGGGTGTGCACGTATATGTGTATTGCAAATCTTGTGCTATATCACCCACATGAATGTACACATGATATGTCACACGGGTGGTATACCATGTATGCACGTATGTGCTGATGTGTGTCCATACACAAGCGTTTGTGTGTGCAGGCACCTAGGTATATTGAAAAGTGGTTATTTATTTGTTGATCGGTTTCCCCCATTTAAATGAGAGTTCCCCAAGCCCTTGAGGGCCAGGATCATGTTACTATTGTCCTTGCCATGTAGCAGAGGTTTGCTGCATGATTGGTGACGGCTGGGTTGATGCACCCTGCTGGATGAAAGGCAGTATGAGATAATGGAGAGACCGCAGAGTTCAGAGTTAGAGGTTTGGGGTTCAAGTCCCACTGTAAGATCCTTAACCCTTCACCTCAGTGCCTGAGGCAGCTCCCAGGAGCCCATGTGTGCTGGCAAAGAGTTCCCTGCTCAGTAGCTCTCCAAGTCCATGAAGTCACAGGTCCACTCAAAGCAGCAAGAGACAAAGAGCCCCTTCCTCTCCCCAGGAGCAGCTCAAAGGGTTTGACCTAAAACAAGAAAGCCAGAAAAATCAACAGCAACATCTCATCCTTCAGGAGCTCCCCTTTTCCTAGAGCTCGGGGGGACCTCAGGGGAGGAGCACAGAACCCCCCAGAGAGAAGCAAGGCCCATTGCCTGAAGCCTCCTGGCCACGGCTCCCATGCTCCAGTTGTCTCTGATCCAATAATAATGTGGCTGTGTCTCTACCTCCACTCACCCCTCCAGGGCATGGCTGCTCCTGACCAGGGGCACCCCCTTCCTCCAGAATCCATGTGTTGCTTGCCTTCCCTCGTTCTTTTGTTTGCCTTTCTTTGAAACCTCAGCACTTGGCATTTAGCAAGTGCTTAATAAATGCTCTTTTGATAGATAGAAGAAGACAATAAAAAATAAAATACTCGAAAAAAGATAGATGGGGGGAAGAGAGGACAGAGACAGAGATTTAAGAGGAAGAAGGGGAAAAAAGGAAGGAGGGAGAGAAGAAGGAAGGAAAGAAGGAAAAAGGAGGGGAGGGGGAAGGAAAAGAGGAAGAAAGAGAGATGCAAAAATTATGCAAAGTACTATGGGAAGAGGAGAGGAGGTCCCTGTGCCTCTTTTATTTTATTTTGTTTTCTTTTTCCTGTGCCTCTTTTAGAAGGAGAGGAGGGAGGGAGAGTGTTCCAAAGCATGGGAGGTACTCTTTGCTGTCTGGAGATGGGAGATGAAGCTTTGCTCACCAGGAATAAGCGGCTGATGGCGGGAGTGCTGAGCGTGCAGGGGGAGAAGCGTACAAATGCCCGCTGCCTCTGATGCCATCACGGTCCTCCACTGAGAGTTAAGGGCATCCGGTCTCAGAGAACTGACTGGACCTGCCTCTGGCAGTGGGGTTCACCCCCCCACCATCTCCCCTTCCAAGTTCTTGGCTCCTGTCACAGTCGGGCCCAGGGTCTGTTTCCCTGTTCTAGCCTGATGAGGCCCCCGCAGAGCATGTGTTTCTCTTGGCATTTCAGACCCTCGTGTCCGTTTTTATTACACCCTTGACAGACGGATCCCCACGCCAGTGGCCCCGGGGACACGCGCTTCCAATGGAGAGCCGGAGTTCCCAGCGGATTGTGGAGGAAGGCTGGAAATGTCATCACCTGGGGTACTATGACAGGCAAGAGCAGGGCGCCCCGCCAACTGGCTGGGACCCGCAGAATTGTCTCTGCCGTGTGTATGTGTGTGTGTGTGAGAGAGAGAGAGTATGTGTGTGTGTAAAAGTGTGAGTGTATGTGTGAGAGTGTGTGTGTGTGTAAAAATGTGAGTGTGTGTAAAAGTGTGAGTGTGTGTGAGTGAATGTGTGTGAGTGTGTGTAAAGTGTGTGTGTGTGTGTGTAAAAGTGTGAGTGTGGGTGAGTGTGTGTGTGTGAGAGAGTGTGTGCATTGGCGGAGGTGAGTAATTGTACAAGACCATGTAAGTGCTAATATGTGAAAGTGTGGGTCTGTGGGTATATGTGTATGTGTGAGTGTGAGTGTGAGTGTGAGTGTGTGGGTTGTATAAATGGGATTGTGTAACAGTATATAAATGCATCGTGAGTATGAATACGGCCGTGCGTGTCTGTCTGTAAGTGTGAGTGTGTATAAGTGTGTGTGCACACGTGCGTGTGTGTGAAATCAGCAAGGACAAGGCTGTCACAGTGGGCAGGGCCACGGGGTTCTCTTGACTTCCATAGCTCAGTCACGGATGTGTCACGGACTTTTCTGGCATTCAAGGCCAAACCAAAAACATTTCCATGAAGACCTCACATCCCACTCGTTCTGACCGTTCCCAAGACGGGTCACTGACCTGCCAGAAGCAGAGTCCCCGAGCTGGCCGGGGCCTGAGAAGTGCCTGCGGCTCGGACCCTCCTTCTGCCCTCCCTCTGTGCCATCTCTCCCAGCGTTCCGGCAGCTCCCACAGCCTGGGTGATCGTCCCTATGCAAGTGATGCCCAAGTCTCCTGACCCTTAGTCTCAAAGCACCAGTGAGAAGAGAGCTCACTGTGTCTCCATTCTGACCCCTTCTATCAGGCGGAAGATGGCCTCTCCTCGGTCACACTCCCTTCCGTCCAATCCATTCCTGTGATACTTGGTAGCGACTCTTGGGCAGCTCTGAGCATTCTCATCAGGCTGACTTGCCCACAGGGGACCAGCCTGGCCCCCTCCTCTCGACCCCTCTGAGTTAGTAATGCCCCTTGTGAGGAGCAGGGCAGGGCAGTGAGGGGCAGTGGGACACCACGAAGGCCCTTCCTGGGACAGGGCAACAGGGAACGTGGATGTGCTCAGTACTGAGCAGAACTACTGAGGCCAAGCCTGCCGAGCCAAGGGCAGGCTGAGCCCAAGTGGCTCCCTGGCAAAGGGAAGTGGTGGGACCTGTTGACCCCTAAGGTCTCTTCCCACTCTGGAACCTTTGCTTCTAAGTGTCACAAGGTGCTCTACCAAGAGGCAGTGTGGAGAGAGGGCTGGTCCTGAGTTCTAGTCCTGACTCTGACATTTGCTAGCTGTGTGGTCCTAGACAAGTCTCCTAACCTTTAACCATCTCATAAAACTGTTGTGAGGCTTAAATGAGATGGGACATATAAAGGGCTTTTTAAATATTAAAGCACTATGGAAGTGTTAGTTATTATCATTATCATCATCACCATCACCATCATCATTACCATTACCATCATAATCATTGCCATCATCACCATCATCATCATCATTATCATCATCATCATTACTATTTAATAGTGTATAGAAATGTTAGCTTTAGCAATAAGAGAAGAAAAAGAGATAAAAGGAATCAGAGTAGGTAACGAAGAAACCAAATGATCACTCTTTGCAGATGACATGATGGTATACGTAGAGAACCCTAAAGACTCAACTAAAAAACTGCTAGAAACAATTCACAACTTTAGCAAAGTAGCAGGATACAAAATAAATCCACATAAATCAGCAGCATTTTTATATATTACCAATAAAGTTCAGCAGCAAGAGATACAAAAAGAAATTCCATTCAAACTAACTGTTGATAGTATAAAATATTTGGGAATTTATCTGCCAACGGATAGTCAGAAACTATACGAACTAAATTACAAAGCACTTTCCACACAAATAAAATCAGACCTAATCAATTGGAAAAATATTAAGTGCTCATGGGTAGGCAGAGCGAACACAATAAAAATGACAATACTACCCAAACTAATCTACTTATTTAGTGCCATACCAATCAAACTCCCAAGAAATTATTTTACAGATCTAGAAAAAAATAGTAGCGAAGTTCATTTGGAAAAACAAAAGGTCAAGGATTTCAAGGGGATTAATGAAAAAAAAGGCAGACGAAGGTGGCCTTGCTGTACCAGATCTAAAACTATATTATAAAGCAGCGGTCATCAAAACCGTTTGGTACTGGCTAAGGAATAGAGCAGTCGATCAGTGGCACAGGATAGGATATCAGGACAATCTAGGCAATAACCTTAACAATTTAGTGTTTGATAAATCCAAAGACCCCAGCTTTTGGGATAAATACTCACTATTCGGCAAAAACTGCTGGGAAAATTGGAAACTAGTGTGGAAGAAATTAGGGCTTGACCCATACCTAACACCCCATACCAAGATAAGATCTAAATGGGTTCATGATCTAGATATAAAGAGTGATTTTGTAAGCAAGTTAGAGGAATGTAATATAGTTTATCTCTCAGACCTGTGGAGATGGAATAAATTTATGTCCAAAGAAGATCTGGAACTCTTAATTGAACACCAGATGGATAATTTTGATTATATTAAGTTAAAAAGTTTCTGTACAAACAAAACAAATGCAGACAAGATTAGGAGGGAAGCATCAAATTGGGAAATCATCTTTACATTTAAGGGTTCTGATAAAGGTCTCATCTCTAAAATATATAGAGAATTGTCCCATATATATAAGAATTCAAGCCATTCTTCAATAGATAAGTGGTCAAGGGATATGAACAGACAATTTTCAGATGATGAAATTAAAACCATCTCTAGTCATATGAAAAGGTGCTCCAAATCACTATTGATCAGAGAAATGCAAATTAAGACAACTCTGAGGTACCACTATACACCTGTCAGATTGGCTAAAATGACAGGAAAAGATAACGATGAATTTTGGAGGGGATGTGGGAAAACTGGGACACTAATACATTGTTGGTGGAACTGTGAACAGATCCAACCATTCTGGAGAGCAATTTGGAGCTATGCTCAAAAAGTTGTCAAACTGTGCATACCCTTTGACCCAGCAGTGTTTCTACTGGGCCTATATCCCAAAGAGATCTTAGAGGAGGGAAAGGGACCCACATGTGCAAGAATGTTTGTGGCGGCCCTTTTTGTAGTGGCTAGAGACTGGAAACTGAAGGGATGCCCATCAATTAGAGAGTGGCTGAATAAATGATGGTATATGAATGTTATGGAATATTATTGCTCTGTAAGAAACGACCAGCAGGACGATTTCAGAGAGGCCTGGAGAGACTTGCATGAACTGATGCTGAGTGAAACGAGCAGAACCAGGAGATCATCATGCACAGCAACAACAGTATTACATGATGATCAATTCTGATGGACATGGCTCTCTGCAATAAAGAATTGTCTCAAACCATTCCAATTGTTCAATGAAGAAAACCATATACACCCAGGGAGAGGGATGTGAAATGTGGACCACAATGTAACATTTTCATGCCCTCTATTGATATTTGCTTGCATTGTGTTGCCTTTCTCTGATTTTCTTTTTTTTTTTCTTATAGATAGGATTTTTCTTGCATAACTTGTCAAGTATTTCAACATTATTAACATGTAGTGGACTTCCTGCCATCTAGGGGAGGGGAGGGGACTGGGGGCAAAATTTGTAATGGAGAGCTTTGTAAAGATCAATTTTGGGGAACTACCCATACATATGTTATACAAATAAAAAGCTTTAATTAAAAAAAAATCATCATCATCTCATTTTTAGACCTGTTACCATTAGGGTAGTAACTCCCAGCATGGAAACGGCCTTCACTGATGCAATGGCATCTCTCTGACTTAGAGTCTTAGACAAGTGTCTGGGGGCCTTGCATAAATCAGAAGCAGAATTCAAATTCAGTTCAGCCTGATCCTCACTTCTTGCGAAGAGACATGTCCCCTTGTTTTTGTTCTTACTCACCATATAATCACAGATTTTGAGAGCTGGAACGTACCTCAGGGGTCACTAGTCCCAGCCACCCAAAGGATTCCTCATCATTATAGCCCAACCAGTGGTGACCCAGGATGGGAGCCCACCATTGCAGGAGGGAGCCCTCACCAGGTTAAGGCATCTCTAACTGTTGCAGACTTTTCCCTCCCGGCCTTTGGCTGACTTACTTTCTTGGCCATCTGCACCCCAGTCCTGCCTTCTTGAGACAAAAAGCAAAAATCTAATCACTCCTCCATGTACTTGAACCTCTCTATCGTATCCTCTTTTCTTCTCCAGGCTGAACACTCACAGCTCCTTCAACCAGTCCTCATATAGAGAGAGGAGAATCAAGGCCTTCCCCCATCCCAGTGGTCCTGCTCTGGACATCTCCGGCTTATCAATGGATTTCTTCAAACATGGCGCCCAGGACGGACTTGGCTGAGCTCATTAAAGTTAGACCTTCCTGGTCCTGGAAGCTCTGCTCCCTCTTCAGTAACCCAAGGTCTTGTTCATTGTTTTGGGAGCCACGCCATACTGCTGACACACATAGAGCTTACAATCCAAACCCCAGATCTTTTTCAGAACAAATGTTGGCGAATAAGTCCCACCCATTTCGTAAGGGTGACATTGATTTTTTGTACTTAGAAATTCAACATTACACTGATCCCTAATGAATTCTGCCCTCTTAGATTCAGCACAATGCTCTAGCCCCAAGACCCTTTTGAATCATGACCCAGTCGTCCATGATGGTATCATTGGCTCATTGGACCAGCCTTCATTTATGGCTCTAGGCAGTCTTCTCTAAGCTCAGAGCCTCAGTGGACATGCTGCCTGAAGACCTCCTACCATGATGCCATTGCAACATTAACAATCGCCCTTCAAGTGTGACCTCCAACCAGGATCTAATCCACTTGATCCTATTCTTATCTAACCCATGTCATTGTATCTTCTCCATGTAAATAACAGGAGATATGCGACCAAAAGCTTGGCTAAAATCTAAATAAATCACAAGCTTATCAGTTTAATTATCAATCATATCCCAGAAGGAAATGAGATGAATCTGCCATGAGCCATTTATGATGAAGGCAGGATGGCTCTTGGTCAGGCATCATACCTCCCACCCCCACCCCTAAAAAAAGTCCTGCTCCTTCTTGAATTCTCCTTTTCTTCCTAATATTACAATAGAAAATCAAGCAGTGCAGACAAGAGGCCTTATCAGCTTCCCTCACAAGTCTCAGCTCATTCTGTGCTTTGATTTCCCACCATCACCTTGACAAGCCAGTACAACAACTTTAGGCAAATCGCACTTTTATTCTTCATTTGGTATTCTCCTAATTTTATTTTTTAGTACCTCCCAATAAGTTGGCACTGCAGTGGAAAGAGTGCTAAGTCAGGACTCAGGCAGACCTGAGTTCAAATCCAATCTAAACACAAACCAGTTGTGTGACCCTGGCCAAATCATTTAAATTATGCTTCCATTTCTCCAACTATAAAATGGGAGTAATAATAGCACCTATCTCCCAGGTTTGCTGTAAAGATCAATGAGATGCTCTTTGTGAAACTCAAGAGAGAGCCTGGCACAGAGTAGGACTGTTTTACTTTATTAAGCAGGCTTAATAAAGCCTGGTTCTCTCCTCTAGTGCTCCAGACGTGAGTTCCCCTGTAGAATTTTGACTCAAGTGGTCCTACTTTTTTCCTTTAAAGCATGCTTTCCCAAAATCTAACGTGCATGAACTACTAAACTATGTTTTCTTTTCTTTTATAATAATAAACTCTAAAAAGCCATGATTATTTTCCTTCCCACTTCCCATCTTTTCCACCCCAGAAACCAGTTCCTTCTTATTCGAGAAAGTCAGATCTGCAAGAGAAAGTCCCATTGTTGATTTCTCCACCTTTTGAAGGGTAAGAGTATCACTAAAGCAAGTCAAGAAACCAATAGTTCTTTGGAGAATAGCTAGACATAGATATAAATGTATACCTGACGTCTCTCCTCACTGAAACAGGAAGCCTCTAAGCCAGGTTTGTGATGCATTTCCCACATTTCTTATCTCTTTCCTCTTTCTGTCCAGGTGGTCTGTAGCATACTCCAGGGACAAAATCTCTTCAGATTCTTTCTCCTTTTACCCTTGCCCCAGTATTCTCCACCATGGTTCCCTCCTCAAGTTCTTGGGTTCAGCTTCATAAAGTAAAATGATCCTTTTTAATCTAAGCTGTTTCTTTTGAGTAAGGCATCCAGAATCTGTCCTGATTTTATCCAACCAAACGTCAGTGATCATTGAGGGCAAACTCACCTCCTTGTGTTAGAACCTGTTTGCTTGTTTGTTGACTAAATGCTGAGCATCTTTAGCCATGTGATGCGAAGGGTTTCACTGCTGTCTTCTTTCTTGAATTATGTCTCCTGAGAACTTTGAGGTGTTTCAGCTTCTGTTTTTAATCACTCTTTTTTAAAATATTGTAGTAATTTTCTATTTTCTATAGCACCTTTCTTGGATAATTTACATAAGTATCCTGATTTCCTTCACATCCTTTGGGCCCAAAGTCCCTCTGATTCTGACTTCTGACTTTTGACAAACATATTCTCATCAGCTTTAGTTAGGTATATTCTTTCTCTGACCAGTCATTTATTCTTATGAAACAATAGACTCATTGGACTCATGAGGCAAGCTAGAACTCTCACCCTCTCCTGCTAAAGAGCTCTTAACTCACTCAAATAAGTTGTTTAGTTCTAGGAGAACTTCTTGTCTAAAGAAAGGAAATGGGTTCTTTTCTTTTTAAATTTAATTTATTTTATTTGTCATTTATTAAATAAAGCAAGAATTTCCATAATGTAGCATAATTATAAAAAGATAATCACGGGGAAGCTAGATGGCACAATGGATAGAGCACCAGCCCTGAAGTCAGTAGGACCTGAGCTCAAATCTGTTCTCAGACACTTAACATTCCCTAGTTGTGTGATCCTGGGCAAGTCATTTAACCCCAATTGCCTCAGCAAAAAGCAAAAAACAAACAAACAAACAAAAAAAAGAATTGCATATGGAACTGCAAATCTATTATGTTCAACTTGTTGTTCCTTTTAAATATATAATATTATCATGTAAATTTCTTTTTTCTCTATCTTCTCTCTTCCAGCCCTATAGATGGCTACCATTAGACATGATAGATAAATAGATAGAGAGATAGAGACATAGATAGATAGATAGATAGATAGATAGATAGATAGATAGATAGATAGATAAAATCATTCTATACATGCTTCTACTTATTGGTTCTTTCTCCGGAGGCAGATAGCATCTTCTTTCATAGGTTCTTTGTAGTTAATTTTGGTATTTATAATATCAAAATGACTTAGTTGTTCAAAATCATTCTTCAAACAATATTAGTGTAACTCTATATAGCATTTTCTTGATTCTTCTCATTTTGCTTTTCATTAGTTCGTGAAAGTGTTTTTTTCTAAAATCAACAAGCTCATCATTTCATATAACACAATGGTGTTATATCACAATCATATGTCATAATTTGTTCTGCCATTTCCCAATGGATGGGCTTACCCACATTTTCCACTTCTTTGCTACCATAAAGACAGCTACTCTACATATTTTAGAACATGTAAGTTTTTTTTTCCTTTTTTCCTAATCATTCTGGGAAATAAATCTGGTAGAGATATTGCTGGGGCAAAAGATATAAACAGTTGGATTATTTATTTATTTTTAAAATATTCATTTATTTATAGGCAATTTAATTATTTGGGCATAATTGCACACTGAGCTCCAAAATGATTGGATCAGTTCGCAATTCCTACAACTATGAATCAATGTCCCATTTTTTCTACATCCTCTCCTAGATTTCTTTCCCCTTCAATCATTTTAGCCAATCTGAAAGGTGTGAAGTGAAATGATATCTCAAGATTGTTTTAGTTTGTATTTCTTTATTCAATAATAATTCAGAGCATTTTTTCATATAACTATAAAGTGTTTTGATTTCTTGATTGGAAAAAATTCCTGTTCATAGCCTTTGACCATTTATCACTAGAGGAATAACAAATTCTTAAAGATTTTACAAAAGTTCTTTATATATTTGAGATATGAGATCTTTATCTAAAAAACTATCCCCAATTTTCTGTTTCCTTCCTTTGTTTTATATGTACTTTAAAAACATTTTGTAACCAAATTTATCCATTTTACAACTAACTTCACTCTCTCTTGTTTATTCATAAAATTGCCTTTTCATAAATCTGATAAGGAATATGTTCCACTTTTTCAAATTTTCTTGTAATACCTCTCTTTATATCTATATCATGTATGCATTTTGATTTGATCTTAGTAAATGGTGTAAGATATTAGTTTATGCCCAATTTCTGCCTTACTGCTCTCAACTGTTACTAAAAATGTTGACCAAATAATGAATTCTTATTCCCAAATCTTAAGCATTTATAATTGTCAAATACAGGATTGTCAGATTTATTTACTAATGTAAATTGTATCTCTTCTGTTCCATAGATCCACCTTTTTATTTCTTTACCAGTACCAGGTAGTTTTGTTAATTATAGCTTTTAATACACTTTTAGATCTGGTACTGTTAAACTTCCTTTTATATTTTTTCATTTGTTCCTTTGATTTTCTTGACTTTTGGTTCTTATAAATTAATTTTGTTACTATTTTTCTAATACAGCAATTTTTTTAGTAATTTAATTAGGATGACATTGAATATATAAATTAATTTAGGTTAAATTGTCATTTTATATTGGACTTTTCCTACTCACAAACGACTAACATTTTTTCCAATTATTTCAATCTTATTTTATTTATATGAAAAAAATATAATTTTGTTTACATAGTTCCTGGTTTGTTTTGGCATATGTACTCTCAGGTATATTAAACTGTCTAGATTTTTTTTTAATAGGGTATTTCCTAACATCTTTTCGTGCAGGAGTGTTTCAGTGACATATAGCCATGCTGATGATTTGTGTGGATTTATTTTACATCCTGCTGCTTTGCTAAAATTATTAATTGCTTCAACTATATTTTTAGTTGAGCCTTTGGATTTTCCAAGCATATCATCATATTGTCTACAAGAAAAAATAGTTTTATTATCTCATTCCCTATTTTGACTCCTTCAATTTCTTTTTCTTCCCCTATTGCGATTACCAGTACAATATTGATCACAGTGGGTATCTTTGTTTCGTACCTGATCTTACTAAGAAGTTATCTAGCCTACCTTTATCACAAATAATATTTGCTGATGGTTTTAGATAATTTTTAAATCAATTTAAGGAAGAATCCATGAATATATATACTTCCAACTGTTTTAATAGAAATCTACTTTATCAAAGCCTTTTTCTGCATATATTGAGATAATTGTAGCTTTTTTTCCATGTTTGCTTTTGATATAATGAATTATGTTAATAGTTTTCCTTATGTTAAACCATCCTTGTATTCCTAATATGAATTCCACTTGGTCATAATATATAATCTTTGTAATATATTGATGCAGTCTTTTAGCTAGTATTTTATTTAGGATTTTTGCATTCTGACTTCGGTATCAGTATTATATTTGCTTCATAAAGGGAGTTTGGTAGGATCCTTCTTTGCCTAATGTTGTGAAACATTTATTTAATATTGGGATTAGCTGGTCTTTAAATTTTTGTTGGAGTTTACTTGTAGATTTACCTGGTTCTGCTACTATTTTTCTTGTGAAGTTCATTTATGACCTGTTCAATTTCTTTTTCTAAAATAGATCTATTTAGATATTTTATTTTCTCATCTACTCATCTAGACAATTTATATTTTTGTAAATATTCTTCCATTTCACTTAAATTTATTGGCATATAATTGGGCAAAAAATTCCTTGTAATTACTTTAATTTCATCTTCATTGGTGGTATATTCATCATTTCATTTTTAATACTGATTTTATTTTCTTCTCTCTCTTTTTAAATCAAATTATTCCATGATATATCTATTTTATTGGGTTTTTTTCCCAATAGAGCTATAATTTTTTTACATTCAATTTTATTAATCTCACATTTAATTTTTAGGATCACCAACTTAGTGTTTAAAGAAGGACTTTTTATTTACTGTTTGTAAAAATTGCATACCCAATTCATTACTCTGCTTTTTCTCTATTTTGTTGATATAAGTATTTAAAAGTATGCAGTAAGATAACTGTATAGATATGTATACATGTATTGTATTTGTCATATAATTTATTCTATTTAGCATGTATTAGATTACCTGTCATCTAGGGGTGGGGGTGGGGGGAAGGAGGGGAAAAGCTTGGGAAAAAAAAAGTTTTTGCAAAGGTCAGTGTTGAAAGGTAACTCATATGTTTTGTAAATGAAAAGCTTTATATTTAAAAAAATAAAATAAATTAACAAGTAAAAAAAAGTATTTAAAAGTATAAACTTTCCTCTGATTACTGCTTTTGTTGTATCCCATAGATTTTAATATTTTGTCTCTTATTGTCATTCTTTTTAATGAAATTATTAATTCTTTCTATGGTTTGTTCAACACATTCATTTTTTAAAATATTACACTGTTTATTCTCCAATTCATTTTTGATCTACATTTCTGCGATCCTTTATTAAATATATTTTTATAGCATTGTGATCTGAAAAAAAAACCACTAACATTTCTGTTTTTTCTGCTTTTAACTATAAAATTTTTATGTCCTAATATATGGCCAATTCATGAACTATGGAGGAACAAGTATATTCTTTTCTATTTCCATTCAGTCTCTCTACATACCTATCAATATAGCATTTATTCATTTCTTTGACTTCTTTCTTATTTATTTTTTAGTTGAATTTGCCTAGTTCTGAGAGGGGAAGATTAAGGTCTCCCATTATTCTCTGTCTCCATCTGTAATTCATTTAACCTTTCTTTTAAAAATTCAGATGCCGTTGTATTTGGTACATTACAGGTTCAGTATTGATGCTGTTTCATTGTCTGTAGTACCTCATTAAAATGTGGTTACCTTTATCTCTTTTAATGAAATCCATCTAAACCATAACTTTGTCTGAGATAAGAATTGCTAACTGAAGCACAGTTATCTCTGGGTTACTTTAACTCTGTATCTATGGGTTCTTTTCTCATATTCTATTGTAATTTATTTCCATTAATCACAGATCCCCAAGGAAAAAAAAGTATTGAACAAAAGCTTAGATATACCTCTCATTTAGAGTCTCAGAGAGAGACCCAATATGCAGTATATAGTAGGTACTTATTCAGTCATTTTTCAATCATATCCAAGTATTTGTGACCCCTTTGGAGAGTTTTATTGGCAAGGGTACTGAAGGAGTTTGCCATTTCTTTTTCCACCTCTTTTTACAGACAAGGAAACTGAGGCAAAAAAAGTTAAGTGATTTATCTGGGGTTACATAACTAGTAAGTGTCTGAGATCAGATTTGAATTTAGGTCTTCCTGACTTCAGGCTCAATATGCAATTAAGTATAGAACAGCTATTTATTTCTCCCACACAAAAGAGATAGTTAAAAAAAAAATGAAAGCCTTATAAGCACAAATTAACTCAAATCTAAAATGTGACAGAGTAATCTCTCACTTCTTTTATACTCTCATGAGATTGACTAATAAGTCATGGAAATATAAGATGCTTGGTGGGATAATTGAATAGTCATTTTAACTTTGCTTGGCTTGTCATTGACCTCACAACTCCCTAAAGTTCCCATCTTTTGGTTTGGCGAGCCAGCAGGGTGGAGCTCCACATTCTGCCAACATTGTGTTCTCCAAGAATCCTTGTTCCTCCTGAAGGGAGCTTTTCCACTGGTGTAACCGGTGCTGATGGAGAAAGCCAGGAGCTCATGAGGAAGCCACAAACAAGTCCATTTCTCATGATTGACACTAAGTCACCTGTGCTCAGGTAGAGCAGCCAGAGTCCAAAGACCAAAAAGCACATGTGCATCATGACTGGGGTAGGACTGGGGCCAGGAGGGAGAGAGAGGAGTTCCTCTCTATGGTCTTACCATGGGAAATCTCTGAGAGAGAGAGAAAGACAGAGAGACAGACAGAGACAGCCAGAGACAGAGACACAGAGAGACAGAGACAGAGAGAGAGAGAGAGAGAGAGAGAGAGAGAGAGAGAGAGAGAGAGAAAGGGAGGGAAGGAGAGAGACGTCACATTCAACAGAGAGAGAAAGAAGATCATGAGAACTGGCACATCTTCCCAGGTCAGCGGCCAAAAAGGGGATTCACCATCATCTCAAAAGCAAATCTCTCAGCAATGAAATAGAATAGCATGGGTCCTGGAAGTGACCAATGGAGCTCATTTCAGCTCAGTCATGTTCTTCCCAATACCCAGAGGGAAGGAGGGGAAGGAGAAGGGATTGCGATTGCATCAATACCCCTACAGTTTAAGCCACGGGATCCAAATCCAAATCCCATTCTCAGACACCATCTCATTAGCCAGCTGTCCACTCCCCAGATTCTGCAACCCTAACCTTCAAAAGATAATTGTGGAAAACAGCAGTTGGAGTCCGAAGTCTTACCCACAAGGCAGCAAAGCAGTCCACTGGGTAGAATGCTGGAGCCAGGAAGAGGCTAGTTCAAATCTGGACGCGGACTAGCTATGTGACCCTGGGCAAATGTCTGCTTCAGTTTACCATCTGCAAATGAGGATAATAAATTCCCCTCCCTCCTAGTTAGGAGGATGAAATGAGATCTGTGTAAATCAGTGCAAAACTTTAGAGCGCTCTATAGAAATGCAAGAGATTGTTATTCCTCCTCATTAGTGATATTTTGTAGTTTCCTTATGGAAGTGATATTATGATTATCATCATCATCATTGTATTGTTGCTGTTCTTGTTGTCTTTGTTATGAGGAAGCACAGAGAAAGCTGGCTTTGCATCCAGGGAGACGTGGATTCAAGCCCACACTCAGATTCATCTTGGCTGTGGGACTCTGAAAAACTTGCTAACCCTCTCAGTTCTGTCATCACTAAAGAGATTTTCTTCATCTTGAGAGGAAAAACCACAGGTCCAGCCCCATTGATGAGGAGGATTATCAAGATAAAAATGATGATGTAGAAGTCAGTATGGGTTGATGGGACCGGAGCAGGGGTGGGGGAGAGAGAGGGAGACACATTTAACAAGTAGACCTTGAAAATGGATAAAAAGAGGCAGGTACTTACTAAAAAGGATAAAAAATAATATTTAGAGGTCTCAGACAGCATTGTGAATAAGAAGGGCTTTGAAGTCAGAGGATCTGAATTGGCTGTGAGCTGTGGGATTGGGCAATTCATTTCCCCTTTCTGTGCCTCAGTTTCCCCTGTATGCAATTTGGGGGTGGGATTAGAGGATTTTTAATGACCCTTACAGATTGAATCCGATGGGACAGGACATGAAACTGGGACATCATTAGGCAATGAGTCTATGGAAAGAGTTTTGGAATTGGAGAAAAGAGTTCTAGATTTTGATCCCAATTTTGATACTTGTTATCTGGTAACCACAGACCCTATCTGACCCTCCATATCCTCATATATAAAGGAGAAATATTGAGACCTCCACTGCCTATCTTGCAAGATTGTTGGGAAAATTAGCCTGCCAGAAGTCTGATCATTACATAAGCTGATTAAAGAATTAAAAAGTGATCCAAAGATTATGGGGAATGGGATGAGAATGGAGTCATCCCCTTAACTTCCAGAGGGCCAGAGGCCAGTTTCCACTGCATCTCTGCTTGTGAATAGGAAGCAAAACTGGTCATTCTTACTCAGGAATCGCTGTTCAGAAAATAGGGGGATTTGTTTGGGCATGGCCAACTTTAGGAGCTAACTCGGGATCTATTGCAAGAACCTTCCTTATCAGATAGATTTCCAATCTTCAAACCATTATGGCAAAAATGGAATAGTCAATGGAAGTGGGAAAAAAAATTCACAAAAAAAGGAGCAGGAGAAGAAAAAGGAAAAGGAGAAAAAGAAGGAAGAGAAAGAAGAAGGAAAAAAGAGAAGAAGAAGAAGAGAAGAAGGAAGAAGGAAGAAAGAGAAAGAAAGAAAGAAAGAAAGAAAGAAAGAAAGAAAGAAAGAAAGAAAGAAAGA
>JAJPUD010002614.1:34147-54254 GCA_023553655.1 Myrmecobius fasciatus
AGAGAGGAAGGAAGGAAGGAAGGAAGGAAGGAAGGAAGGAAGGAAGGAAGGAAGGAAGGAAGGAAGGAAGGAAGGAAGGAAGGAAGAAAAAAAGACAAAGAAGGAAAGAAAAAAGGAAGGAAGGAAGGAAGGAAGGTAGGAAGGAAAGAAGAAAGGAAGGAAGGAAGGAAAAAGAGGAAGAGGAGGAGGAAGAGAAAGAAGGAAGAGGAGAAAAGGCAGCTTCAGATGTGGCCTCAGACACTGTGTGACCCTAGTCAAGTCACCCAACCCTACTTCTATATAACTTCTATAAAACCTAACCTCTGTCTGCCTCAATTTCCTCATCTGTAAAATGGCAACAATAGCACCATGCCCAAAGTGGTGAGAAATTGTAAAGGTTTTTTTTGCAGGACGTCTTGCTCATAGTAGGTGCTACATCAGCATTTTCCCTTCTCTTCCCACTTCTGGTAGATGGTCTTCTCAAGCAATTGAGGGAGAAATGAGACGAGAGCTGGCAGGAATAATGGATCACCTGGGGATTTTTAAAGGGGGCCTCATGTATGGAGGGAGAAGGGAGGGGCTGAAGGCACAAGGCCCATATTTTCAGACAAGCTTCATGAAAACCCTCTAAACTGGGGCCCTCAGAGCCTCAGTGGCCACCGTTTGGCTACAAGCTCAGTGCTCTGGGTGACCCGAGTGGGGATGGACTTGACTGTTGTAAGGCCTTTCATCTCCTTCATGAAGTTATCCTATTAACCCAGGAAGATAGGATGCAAATATTACAGAGAAAACTGAAGCTCAGTGGGGGAAGGGGAGTGGGTAGGGGAAGGACAGGAGCCTGTCTGGGGGTACCCTTCTATCAAAAGCAAACCCTACCAGTTCCAAGTTCCAGGGGCTTAAATCAGAGAAGGAAAGATGTCCAAGAGAAGGATCCAGGGGTGCTCAGGGTCCCACTCAAATGGGGAGATGGGGCCTTGGTTTTGCTCCTTTAATTGTTGGGGGCCTGTGGGTTCTCTCCTGCCATGGCCCAGCTGGCATTTCAGTGTCCCCTCTGTTGGACCCTGGGGGGTACAAGCTCCCACTCCCAGCCTGGACCCCAGAACAACAGAGATTCTTCCCAAGAATGGTCCATCCATCACGGGGAGGGGGGTGTCCTTTGCATCCCCCAAACAAAACGGGCTGGGATTTGCAGAAATGGCTCCTGTGCTGCGCCATGGTGGCGCCTCATAAGGCTGAGAACGGCTGCTCATCCCTGGAAGGGCCCTGAGGGACGCCGGGCTCCTTCCACTTGAAGTCTGGTCTTTGGTAGACACTAACAGGCTCTTATTCCAGAAACACCTCTCCCCTCCCCCTCCCCCAGGACCCTTATGGATTTTTATGGTTTGGGGTGATTATAAATCATCCCCAAGGAAAAGGGCCGTTCAGAAGGGTTGTTTAAAAAGGGTCCTTTCATTTGCATTAAAATGTCACTTTTCTGAGGTCATTAAGTGACTTCTGGGCCTTGAGTGAAAGCCAGGCCAGCCAGAATGGGCAGGTAAGGAAAGCCAGGCCCAGCAGGGGCTGGGATGATATTGCTCAGGTCTGGCCCTCACATGGGGGCACGGGTCCATAAAACCCAAGATGCTGTGCCCCTAATGACAGCCCGACCAGGTCTGATTGCAAACATCTGCTTAGAAATAAACCACGAAAAAGGAGGAATAAATAAATAAATAAGGCTCGTTATTCCCCGGGGATTCACGGGGCTTGTTATTTAACGAATGGTTAGCTTTGGCCAAATGCTTAATTCAGAACCATGCATCTTGAGCACAGGGATAAGAAGGCGAGATTTGTCTCATGGGGTTGGGAGCTGGGACACCTGGGGCCTTGTTGTGTGACCTTCAGGAAAGATGCTCTCAAGGATCCCTCTGCTTTCTGGCCTCCATTTCTCCTTCTGTAGGTGAGCTCTGAGACCCCTGGTCAGATGATAGAAAATCTCTGGGCCTCTACTTCTTCCTCTGTACAATCGGGAGAGTTGATTTCATTTGGACAGATCCAACAAGCTCACTGTGACTTCAGATCCCTCAAGCCCCCAGCTCCTTCCCAAGATATCAGCCCTGCCTGCTTACCTTTCATCCCTTCCCTAGCTCCATCCCTTGGGAAATCAGGCGGACTCTATGGTACCCTCTTCTCTCAAGCGACTTGTCCCCTTGTCCAGTTTCTCCATCAGGAAAGTGCTCATCATCCTTCCCCAAGTCCCGGTGCTGGATCATGACTTTCTAAGATGAGAATCTTGGTTCGTATTTCACAGAAAAAAAGACCGAGTCCCTTCTCTGGGAGCTCTGGGCTCTCCCGTTCTCCTTCCCTCCCACCCCCCTCTGCCACACTCTCCTTTGCTCCTTCCTCACATAAGGAGGTGGCCCTCGTCCTCACCATGGCCAACCCCGCTACAAGGACAAGGGACTTTCCGATCAATTTCCCCGCTCCTTTGTGCCATTCCTTCTCTCTCTAATCTCCAGTTCCTCTTTCCCACTCGTCTACAAGCACATCCACGTCTCTCCCACCCTCTCTTAGCTGGCCAATCCCTGCTGGACAGCCCACCATCACAGCAGTCTTCTCCCTTAAGGATCCTTGAGATCCCACATCTCCAATGGGCGCCTCCACTCGCCTTCCTCTCACTCCCCTAAACCCCTGCAGTCTGGCTTCTGGCTTCTGGCCTCCCGAAACCTCCTTCCGAAAGGATCAGGGGTCTTCCCATTGGTCAGTCCAACGGGCTTTTCTCGGTCTTCCTCGTCCTTGACCCCATGGCAGCCTTGGTTTCTTTGAGACCATCTTCATCCTAGGTTTTTGGGAGACGTTCTTTCCCCTCTCAGTGCCCAAAGCTCTGTGCTGGGTTCTCTCTCTCTCATCAGCTCCCCCAGATAGAGTTAGCAGGTCTGGGGATGAATTCCCAATCGATTTCTTTGTTTCTAGCCACTCAGAGCCCCGGCCACTTCCCTCAAACTTTCCTCTTCTGAATGCCCATATGGTCATTGCTGGGACCCCCACCTTCCCAGTCACTTACAACCTCAGTGTTGGCTCCCTTCTCCCGCTCCCCCGTTGCCGTGTCCTGGTTCTACGTCCCCGACATTTCCTCCTTGGGTCCTTGCCTCCATTCTCGCAGATTCTACCCTGCTTAGAGCCATCGGCAGCCCTGCTCTGAACTCCTGGAATACTCCTGAATTTGGGGACAGGATTCTCCCTACACCAGCCCCTTCTCCTCTCGGCTGCCAGAGAGATCTCCCTGAGGGGTCGGTCTGAGGATGTTCACTCCCATTGCTCTTTCCTACCCCCAGAATCAAATACAAAATGTACCATTCAGACTGAAAACTGCTCCACAACCTGCCTCCTTCCTAGCTTTCCAGCCTTCCAAAAAGGAAACTGCCCTTCTCCTCCCCCTGTCCCATACCTGGTGCCGGACAGTGCAGTGACCCTGGCCAGCCCACCTCTGTGTCCTTGCTCTGGCAGTGCTCCATGCTGGGACTCTCTCCCTTCTCCTGACCTCCTGGGCTTCTTGTAAGATGTCGCCTTGGACAGGGAGCCTTCCTCCCACTGGGAGTCCCACCCTTCCTGAGCTCATCTCCTCACCCTATGTCTCCTGTGGACGTAGTTGTTCTAATGGACACCAGGCAAGGGCCAGGTTTTTCCTTTTCTCTGTGCCCTCAGCACCTGTCACATGGCAGGCACTTAATAAATGCTTGTTCTTGAGCAAGGGAGCCCTAACTGTGCACAGAAATCTTAGATAGCCCGTGCCCGCAAGAAGCCCCGACCATGGAACCGGCAGTTACCCAGGCTTCCTTCAAGGAGATTCCAAGTCTTTTCTTTTCCAAGTCCCTTGCAACAGTGACATTATTTGTGGGCGCTCTAAGATACCCCCCTGAGCTATCAGCTAGCCCACCAACCCTTAGTGATCACTGGCTCAATGTTGGGCTTCACACTAAGCCCTGGTCCCCTCAAGGAAGGCAAAAAATCATGAGAGTCCAGCGCTGACCTTTCCTGTTCTAGGCTCCATTCCAGATCTGACATCTGCCTCCTAAACTGGAGGATTAGATTCTCCATTTTGAGGTTCCTCCCACTTCTGACACCCCATTCTGCATTCTCTGCCCTAAAATCTCTCATCCCTGGCCCTGCATTCTCTTGTTCCAAGCTGCGTCCCAGCACTGATGGTCTGGGTTCTGTACCCACAGCTCCCTCCCAGCTCCACCATTCTGCGTTCTCTGTTCCCAGCTCCCTCCCAGAGCTAACGTTCTGCGTTCTGTGTTTTACATTTCTGGCATTCTCTGCATAGAACCCATGACTAGTACCAGCTTTCTGGAGGCAGAGACAGTGATTCTGGAGACCATACACATGAACTCATCAAACAAGCTCAGTCTCTATAATCACAAGCATGAGGGAAGAACCTTTTCTTGTGCCCCGATCCTTGTAAACTTTACTAGAATCACTTACTGTGAAATCAACTCCTCTCATACTTTTTTTTCTTTTGGGAGAAAAATTGATCTCAACCAAAAAAACAAAAAAGCACCCCACCTCTCGTGCATTTTGACTCAGTGACGCCTGCCCTCATAAAAGGCCGGCCTGCTGTTTTACAGGCAGTAGCGTATAAAATACTTCTTCCAGATGTGCAGCCATAATTCTCCAAAGACTGTAATAGTTATCATAAGATTTATGGGGGATAATTTATTAATCACATTTTTTTAACTTTAGAGATCTGTTTAGCAAGATGAAAGCAAACTTTAAAATAAGTCATTCTACTCCAACTGGGCCAGCGTTGGCTCAAGTTTCTCCTTTTGTTCCAATTCCCTTTAATGACTTATTGGTCAAATCATTACAAGAGTCAGGTCTAACCTGGTAGATAGGACCTATCCAGGAGACCTGAGAAGAGTCTGGATGGAGGAACAGGGGCAGAGGCTGCCCATGAAATGAAGGGAGTAGGGAAGTTAGTGAGTATCACCCAGTGGTTGAAATGACTGAAGCTCTTCTTCCTTCCTTCTTCCTTCTTTCCTACTTCTTCTTTCCTTGCTTTCTTCCTTCCTTTTTCCTTCTTTTTTTTGCTTCTTTTCTTTTTTCCTTTCTTCTTTCTTTCCTTGCTTCCTTCCTTACTTCTTTGCTTCCTTATTTCCTTCCTTCCTCCCTATTTCATTCTTTCCTTCCCTTTTTCTTTCTTTCTCTTTCTTGCTTCCCTCCATTCCTCCTTCCCCCTCCTTCCTTTATTTCTTTCTCCCTTTCTTCTTTTTTAAAATAACCTTTGAATGAGAGAGAGAGAGAGAGAATCACTCCAGATTCCAGTTCCTTCTCCACTTCCTCCATAGAAATTCAAAAAACCATGTGGGGCTGATGTGCCACAGGTAACACGCTATGAAATGGGATACACATTGAACACGTGCGTTTCTTTAATCTGGATTGGATTAGAGGAACATAACTCCACTAAATCCATTTCAAATGCTCTGGCCGTGGGATGGACAAAGAAAGTGAGCAGTCTTCTTGTTACTGTCAAATCTTAGATGGCCAGAAAAGGCTTCCTAGGCTGCAAGGAGCCTCCAAGGCCGTCCAGACTCAGCTCCCTGCCAGTGCAGGGTACCCCATGTCACAACAGCCCCGCTGAGCTACCTAACGCTGTCTCTACTTCTGGGGCCCGGTGCATCTCAGTGGCTTGCCTGCCTTGGGTGAATGGCTCAGACTCTGGGGGATTTTTCCTTAAGCTGATCTTTTGATTTTGGTTCAAGGGGCTCTGTTGTAAGGACAGGTGAACCTCATTAGGGAGTCTGACACCATTCTCTCCCACCTGATGGTGTAGGGACCATCTCCAAGGAGATGAGCGGGCTGAAGTCCCGTGTGTCATTTTGTTTGGGGAAGGCATTTGAGTTGGCTGTGAACAGCTCTCCCTCCCTACTCAGAGCGTAGGAAATGCCCATCATCACTTTGGCTGCTGCCCAGTTCACACCTTTGCCCAATATGACAACGTTCCCAGAGGCAGCCGAGGGTGTCAGCACTGCAGCACTCCAATGGAGAATGTAACCTCTGGGGCAAGCCCCACACTGGGCGCCATCGCCGTCACCATCATCATCGTCACCATCGCTAGAATTTATATCATTCCTTAACATTTACAAAGTATTTTACACATGTTGGCTCATTTGAGTCATAACTCAGAGCAACTCCACAAAGGGGGTGCCGTGAGACAGTGAGCTGCTTGAGTCCTTACTTGCCATGGCCTCCCTCTAAAAGTGGGAAGGCAGCCACCACATCTCCCAGAATATTCTCTTTTGCCTCCTTTTGTCTCCCTAGGGCTTGTCACATAGTAAGCACTTGCTAAATATTTACTGGTTGATTTAACATTATCCCCATTTCATAGGCAGGAAGACCAAGGCCAGAGAGGTTAAGTGACTTGCCCAGTTATCTTAGTGGGGGTCTGGAGCAGAATCGGGGTGCAAGTTTTCCTGGTGCCAGCCAGTCCGCTCCCCTATGCATTTCACCATCTCCTCTCAGGGGGAGAGCGTGGAATCACACAGGGGAGATCACAGTTCTGACTGTGGGTACGAGATAGAGAGAAATCAGATGGAGGGGATTGTGTACTAGTCACCTTCCTGGAAAAGGAAGTGGGGCTTAAATTAGAGAAACAGAAAAGGGTAGGAAGCAGCAAAGCCCTGAGCTGACCTTCCTCCTCCTGCTCTCAGACCTGAAGCCTGAGAAGGGCAGCATTTTGTGACCCACGGTCGGCTGGAGGGCACATGGCAGTGGCAGCTTTTTTACAAGCACAGTATGAAGGTTTTTCTGGGATTGTGTGCTCAAGAGGGGCTGGGGTCTCTAGACAGCAATTCACCAGAATAAAATCCAAGGGTGTTCGTGGACTGCAAGCTCAATAGGAAGCTCTGGGGAAATATGGATGCCGAGGGAGGAAATGGGGTCTTTGGCTGGGTTAGAGAGGAAAGTCTTCCAGAATCAAGGACAAGCTTGTCTCTGTATTTGGTCAGAGGATGTCTGGAGCACTGACTCGGCTACAGGGAGCTGAGCGTGGAGAAGCTGGAGGGTCCAGAAGGAGGAAAGACTCCAACTAAATACCCTAAAGGATCTTCTAGAGGGTCTGGGGAAGAGAATGCTCAGGGAAATATGGCAAGGAAGGAATAGACTTGGTTCTTTGGCTCCAGAGGTCCACTCTGGCCTGGAGGTCCCCACAGGATCCCATCACTTACAAAGCTGTGGAAAAAGCCTAAGATCTAAAATCAAAGGAGGAGAAGAGAATCTCCTTTCTGCCGTTTAGCTCCTAGATGACTTCAGACAAAGGACATTTCCTGCCTAAGCCTGTCATCTCACCCATAAAACAGGCAGCCTGGACCAAGTATTGGCCAGGAACTTTTCCAGCTCTAAATTCGAGGGGCCTGTGAGCCCCAGAATCGGGCCGGGGGTCCCTCCTCACAGTCCAGGGAGGCTCTCAGAGGGCCTCAAACCATCAGCCTGGCTTTGGCATTGACTTTAAGATGACAACGTTCCCCAAGGTAGACTTGGCGAATATCCAGCCCCCTGGCACATCATGGCTGAGGGGTCCGGGGCTGTTCTCCTGCCAGTCAGTGACCTAGGTGAGTGCTCAAGTACTGCACCTCCCTCCTGAGACAAGGAAAGAAAGGATTGTAAAAAGAAGCATTATTGAAGGGAAAGTGTATTCTCCTGCCCGGCATGTTATCACTGGTTTGAAAGACAAATGTGGCCTTTGTCCACAGGGAAGAATGGGGCTGTCTGGGCCAATGGAGAGGAGCTTTGCTGCCCCCGGGCACTGTCCCTGATCTGAAGAGGAGGAGGCAGGCAGGGGGATGCCCTGCTGCACCCACACGAGGCGGGATTAGGAAGGGACCAACAATTTCATGGATGCAGGGATGGCAGAGAAACAACTTGGAGCAGCTGGGGATGCAGAGATCCAGGGAACTCTGGGCTGAGACCATGGGTCAGCAAGAAGTGGCCTGGAAGTAGTCAGCCAGGTCCCAGAATGAAAGGAGAAGCCCATATCAAGGCTGTGAGAAAGGGGGAGCAAGCTAACTGCTACCTTGGCTCTGAGGCAGCAGGAGAAATCCTTTCCCAAAAAGACCAGTGCAAGTTTTTTTTTTCTTTTCTTTCTCTTCTTCCTTTTTTCCTCCTTTCTTTCTCCCTTCCCTTCCTTTCTTCTTCCCTTCCTTCCTTCTATCCTTCCTTTATTCTTTTTCCTTCCTTCCATCTTTCCTTTTCTTTATTTCTTTGCAATGGAGCTAAGCAACTTTGAAAGCACTTGAAGAATAACCCTCACTATAAAAAAAGCAATATCATCATAGTATAAAGCAGGACATGTTCCCTTTGGAGGCATTCATTTAACCAGTCAATCAATTAATATCTGTCAATTAATGACTATTTCTCAAGTTGGGAAATATACCAAGACATCTAATGGTATGAAGGGGAGAGAGAGACAAAGACAGACAGACAGACAGACACACACACATACACACATACACAGATAGTTAGAGGCAAAGAGATAGCAAGACCATCGCCAGGCCTTGCCCCCTCTAGTGCCTTCCCTCATGGACTAAGGGACACAAAAAAATTCTGCTTGAAGATTCTGTATATCCTCAGCACTATGGAGGAGTCAAATCACAAACAGCAATTATTAAGTGCATACTATATCCAAAGATCAAATTATTTATAATTTGTTTAAAAAAACTCAGCACCTGCCTAGAACACGTTGGAGGCCCTATATAAATGCTCATTTCTTTTTCATGGTTTCCCAAGCACTCTGCTAAAACCTGGAAATACAAAGAAAGGGAGGGGGACAGGAGGAAGGGGAGTGAGAGGGACAATCCTTTCAATATTAATGGAAAGGTAACATTCAAACAGCTAAGTATAAATGAGATATACCCCAATTCAGGGAAGCACACAACCCAGCCCTTCTCTGCCCTCCAGGAGAAAGCTTGTCTCCTTGGGGAGAGAATACGCACACAGGAAATATGGGAGTGATCATACATTCTAATACAATATAGCATTTAGAGACAAGATTAGTGAGTCTGGCTGTCAGTCATGGGAGGGTGTCAAGAAAAGAATAACTCTTTGAGTTAATGTCACAGAAGAAGGCTACCTGAAGGAGATGAAATTTGAGCTGACCCTGAATAATACAGAGGCTTTGAGTAGGCAGTGGGTGAGGGTGGCAGGCCAGTTAGCACAAAAAGCAGTTGCGTTTGAGCAATCTTGGAGTCAGGAAGAGGTGCTGAGTGTTTTTAGGAACAAAGGATGGTCTTGTACATTGAATTAGTCACAAGCATTGATTATGCTTCTGTTATATACCAAGCACTACTCTAGGCACTGGGTTCCCAAAGAGAAAAAAGAAAGAAGTCTACCTCCAAGGAGCCATAATTTTACTCTGGAGAACATTGTGAACACATGGTATCCAAGAGCAGAAAGATTACTGAAGTTCTGGATGCTAAAAGTCAGAAATGTGTAGTTGCTGCTGTCCACAGAGAAGGCCACTGAAGGATTTTGGTTGAGGCTGTGAAGAGATCCTTAGGAAGACTGGACAAGGATGCTGGTGGAGGAGAAGGCTGTTTCCCCAAGAAGCCCTGGGGGAAATGGGCTTCATTAACATCATGAATACTTTCTTTTTATATTCATGTAATAAAACAGCTGTGATTGGAATCACAAAGAAAACACTTAAGGAAGTTTAAGAGAGAACCTGGGACCCACCTGGGACCTTATAAAATAAAGGGGTGACAGATGCCTTCAACCTCACTGTGAACCAGACTAGGAAGCCAGAGGGAAGATCTCACCTGAGACCCTCCCTGTGTGACTTTGGGCAAGTCACTGAACTTCTGTCTGCCTCATTTTTTCTCATCAGTGAAATGAGCCTAACAGCAGCCCCTCCCAGCCAGTCCTTGTGAGGATCCCATCATGTAGTATTTGTAAAGAACTTTAAGGGCTAGATCAATGCGAGCTTTCCTTATTTACCTCATCTAAAGGAGTCCAAACAAATCACCTTTCTCTCCCAAACCCTTCCCCCTTCCCAAGTTTTCTTTTACTGTAGAGGGCAGCACTTTCCTCCCCGTCCTCCAGGCTCCCAACCCAAGAGTCATCCTGCACTCCTCAGCTCCCCTCCCAGTCCCAACATGACACCTAGGCCTGTCAATTTCACCTCTGAAGCATCTCTTGTCAATTTCACCTTTAAAACAACTTTTGTGGATTTCACCTTTATAACAACTTTTGTGGATTTCACCTTTACATCTCTTGTTGATTTCACTTCTGAAGCATCTCTTGCTGATTCCACCTTTACAGCATCTCTTGTGGATTTCACTTTTACTGCCTCTTTTGTCAATTTCACCTTTACAACATGTCGATTTCATCTCTGAGGCAGCCCCCACCCCAATGAGACCCTCATCAACTCACTCCAGGACTATTACAGTAACTGATTTGGGGGCAGGAAGGATCTCCCCCCCTCCATCTTCCATTCAATTACCAAAGTGATCTTGCTATAAAGCTCAGGTGTGACTAACTTGCTGCCCCTACACAAAAATCCCCTTGTCTCCTTATTGCCTCCAAGAATCATTATAAATTTTTCTGCCATTCAAAGATCTTCATAAGCTGGTCCTTCCCATCTTTCTAGTCTCCTTACACTTTACTCTCTTCCATCCATTCTGTGATCAATGATTGTACCTCCAATCAGACATTCTATCTTCAAGACATTTTCGCTGAAAGTTTCCAGTGCCTGAATGTTTTGAACCCTCATCCCCATCTCCTATGTGCCTTTGTTGCCTTTCCAAAGCTATATCTAAAATCCTCCTTTCTACAAGAAGCTTTTCCTGATAGCCTTTAATTCTAGTCTTTTGTTCTTGATCATTTCCAATTTATCCTGTATATATCTTGCCATACACAGTTGTTTGCATGTTGTCTCCCCTCATTAGATTGTAAGCTCCTTGAGGGCAGAAACTGTCTTTTGTCTTCATTTGCATAATAAATGTTTCACACCGTGTTTGACACATAGTTAGCACTTTAAAATATTTATTGAAGCTGGTATGCAGAAGTCTCAATACCAACTAAGGATAAGCATGCTCTTTTGAAGAGGCACTTATCTTATCCTATCTTATCTTATCTTATCTTATCTTATCTTATCTTATCTTATCTTATCTTATCACTCGACCATCCCCTCCTCCTCCACATATACATCTATACTCACTGTATAATCACCCAACCTCTGAATACTGGTGAGTGCTTTGAGATCTTAGGAAAGAAGAGGGAGGGGGACCCTCAGTCTCTGTATCCTGAGTCTATGCCAAGTTCTTCCTTTTGTTTTCTAAGACAGAAAACTCTATCTGAAACAGGAAGTGGTAAAAAAAAAAAAAGTAATTTTTCGAGCTGGGGTTGAAGACCCAGATACTAGAACACAAGTAGCTCATCCCCACCCTGTCCTTCCAATCCCATGTAAACAAGTGGAATATCTTTTTTTTAAATATGTTTATTGGCTGAAAATGATCTAAAATCAAAGAAGTCCGAATAGGGAAGGTCCTTGGAACATAGAACATAAAATATTAGAGCTGGAAAAGATCTTGGGAGATAACACACATGATTTCAGAGTTGGGGGAGGAAGGGAACTTTGAAACATAAAACATGACATAGCAAAGGTGGCTGGACCTTGGAACACAATGGGGAAAGGAGATAAGTGTTTATGAAGCCCCTATTATGTGCCAAGCACTTACTAAGTGCTTTACAAATATTATCTCCTTTGATCCTGAGAGGTTGGTGCTGTTATTATCTCCATTGAGGAAACTGAGATCAACAGCATTTAAATCACTTGTCCAGGGCTGGATTTCAGCTCAGATCTCCTGATAATGAACCTAGTGATTCATCCAGTGTGGGGCCCCCTAGCTGCCACAGATCATGGGAGTGTCCAAGAATTACCAAGTCTTCCAGGTCTCTTACCATGAGTTCTCCTTCCCCCTGCCCACTAAAGGACCCTTGGTGATCACCTAGCCAACCCCTCTCTCCATTTAATTCTGAATGGTTGGAACTTGGATCAAAGATGCTAAGATGGGAGGGACCTCAGAAGCCAACTCTCCTTTTGACAGATGAGGAAACTGAGGCACAGGGAGGATCCATGCCATTCCCAGGTCTTCCAGGGAGGAATGAGGAACAGGAATGAAGCTCAGGTGCTTCTGACTCTCATTCCCAACTCTTTCCCAGCCTCCATCCTTGAGACCTGCTCTTGCGGGAGAATCTTCTCTGGGGGATCTGCTTTAGCTGCAAGATTAAAAATATGGCCTGCAATTAGCTGTGGATAGGCAGGAGCAAGTGCTTTCTAAACATACTTACGGGTGCTTGAAAAGAGTCCATTCCCTTAAGTTGTTTAAACATTCTTGGGCAGTATTTAGCAAACCCTTTCTCCCCCACAGAGCAGAGTAGGCAAGGAAGGCTGAGACCCTCATGATTCACCAAAGCCTCCCTCGGCTCGGCATGGCTAAAACTTTGCGCAGTTTTTGTTTATTCTATTCCATTCCATTCCACGAGCAATTATTGAGCTCCTACTGTTGGCAGGTAAGGGTTATGAATGGCCCCTGCAGGCTTCTGAGCAGGATTATTATGCCCATGTTACAGAGAAGCAAACTGTGGCTTAGGAGACTTTAATGTCCTTCCCGAGGGCTGTACCACCAGTCAAGATCAGAGATGAGCCCTCGGCTATGGGGTTTAGGTCCAGGTTCCAGGTTCACTCTTGTGTATGGGCTCTAAAGGGTCTTTGAGGGGCCCGTCTCCGACTTCTCCTCCCCGGGCCTGCCTGAATGACCTGACCTGATCTTCCAGTCAACAACTGAGAGCAGGAAGGCCGTTGGAGCAAAGGTTGGGCTGAAAGGCATCAATTCACCGCATGTGATGACAGGTAACGGGACCTGAGAAGTCGCCTGTGCACAGGGCTCTCTCCCGGGCGGACCCGCTTCATTCTGTCAGCTGTTCCCATCCCCAGGGACAGCCCTCAGTCCCTGCCCACAGCCCAAGGGACCACGAGGGCTTCCACCAGGCCCTGGGGACCCTGCTGGCCCAAAGGAGCCTCCTGAAGGACAGGGACATCCAGAGCCTCACAGCCTGTGCCCTTCCCCCAAATGGACTGACCCCCACCCAGTCCCTTTCATTCCTCCTGGGTCTCTAGTCCCCCCTCCTCCTTCCAAGTCCCTCCCCCCAAGCCAGGAGATGCCCCTGAGGCAGGGGAGGCACAGCAGGCTCAGAGCAGCCCCTGGGAGGCAGGCTGCTTGTTTTCTGAAGGGCAAGCAAGGTCACGGAGAAAGGCGAGGGGATTTACTAAGAGCTCACTGCGTGTCAGGCTCTGTGCTAAGTGAGGGCTTTTGCAGATGCTCCTTCCTACGATCCCCAGAAAGGAGGGGCTGTTATTATCCCCAAATAGCACCTGCTGCCCAGGGTTATTGTGGCAGAATATCTGCAAAATGCCTGGCACACAGCAAGCACTTAATAAGTGCTCCTCTCCCAACTGTCCTGTCCTTATTTCACTGGGGAGGATTTACCTGTTAAGGAAACTGAGGCAGCAGCCATTAAGTGATTTGTCCAGTAGCTACATACAGCTGAGCCTTGATCTGAAGCCAGGTTTTCCAGCTCTAGGCACTGTTCACCTAGTTTGGCCAACCGAGTCAATGTGGGCCTTTGACATCTGAGACTGAATAAAACGGGCACAAGCTGGGAGGAAGGACTGAGCCCAGCAAGGAAGATGAATGCTGCCAAGTGGGCTGATCTATCTCAAGATCTGGGTCTCTGCCCTCAGGGGCCCTTCCCCAGACTTCTCCTTGTGGGAGACAGAGGACCCTAAACCCTCAGCCCCTGACCCAGGGGGTCCTCAGTCAGTCTGGATTTCCAGCTCTGTGCCCAGCTCCTGTCCTCCTCCTGCCATGCTCATCCTCATGAGTGTCTGTGGCCAAGACAGATGCCTGACCCACACCAGTGCCCAACTCACAGGCTCCCCACTTGGGGCAGGACCCACCTGAGTTTGTGCCCACCTGATACAGTCTTCAGTGCCCTCTCTGAGCCATGGCTAAGCGTCCAGGAACTCCATTGGCAGACCAGAGGCCAGGAGATGAGGGCACGAGTCTTGGGGTGACCACTGGCTCCCTGAAGGACTTTGTTTTGGGGATGCTCATAAAGTGGGAGAATGGGGCTGAATAAACTGCCATGCTGTATTCCATAGAGGGAATATTTAGTGTACTCTTTCTCCATAAGATACTAGAGGTCAAAAACTCTGTCTCTGTTACTTTGTACCCCTATCTCTGTCTCTCTCCCCACTCCTTTTTCCCTTCCTCCTCTCTCTCTCTCTCTCTTCTCTCTGTCTGTCTCTGGCTCTGTCTCTGTCTCTCTCTCTTTTCTCTCTCTCTGTCTCTCTCTGTCTCTCTGTCTCTGGCTCTGTCTGTATCTGTCTCTGTCTCTGTCTTGCTCTCTTTTCTCTCTCTCTCTGTTTCTCTGTCTCTGTGTCTCTGTCTTTTCTCTCTCTCTGTCTCTCTCTGTCTCTGGCTCTGGCTCCGTCTCTGTCTCTCTCTCTTTTCTCTCTCTTTGTCTCTCTCTGTCTCTCTGTCTGTCTCTGGCTCTGTCTCTGTCTCTCCTCTATCTCTGACTGTCTGTCTGTGTCTCTGTCTCTGCCTCTGTCTTGCTCTCTTTTCTCTCTCTCTGTCTCTGTTTCTCTCTGTCTGTCTCTGGCTCTGTCTGTCTGTCTCTGGCTCTGTCTTGCTCTCTTTTCTCTCTCTCTGTCTCTCTGTCTGTCTCTGTCTCTGTCTCTGCTCAGGGGCTCCTGTATAAGGGAGATTGGTTACTGGCGAGGACGGACTTTCCCAGCTGCCCGTTACTACAAGGCACAGAATGGGCATCCCAGTGTGAGACTTTCCTTTCCCTCCAGGCCAGACTGTGGCCCCCTGAGGACTTGGGACACCCCCTCCTTCCAAGAAGGAGAAGCCCTATTGCTGCCCCATGATCCCAAAGTCTCTGAGAAGGAGGAAAGAGAGGACAGCAGGTTTGGCAGGATAGGAAAGGTTGCAAGGGAAGCGGGTGGGATTTAGTAACATAATGTGCAGAAGACATTCAGCTTTATGAGTAACAAAGTGGGGATGATGGGAAACTGCTCCAGGAGCGCCCGGAGGAAAGCAGTCCATGACGGAGAACGTGCTCCGTGCGGGCGCTGGGCCATGGGCCGAGGACATCGAGACAGGCTGGTCGTGAGCCCATCGCTTGGACTGGGCTGAGCTTCCGACAGGTCACAGCACTCTCCAAACCCCTGAGCTGCCAGTTACGCAGCAGAGCCACAAGGCCCAGGTGGGAAGGTGCTGGGGATGTGTGTGAGTGTGTGTGAGTGTGTGTGTGTGAGTGTGAGTGTGTGTGAGTGTGTGTGAGTGTGTGTGTGTGAGTGAATGTGTGAGTGTGGGTGTGAGTGTGTGTGAATGTGTGAGTGTGTGTGAGTGTGTGTGTGTGTGAGTGTGTATGAGAGAGAATAAGAGAAAAAAAGAAGCACCAGCACAAGGGGAGACGAGAGACAGAGACAGAGACAAAGGCAGAGACAGAGAGAGAGACAGAGGAGAGGAAAGAAAGGAAGGGAGGGAGAGGAGGAAGAGGAGGGAGAGGAGGGAGGGAGGGGAGGTTCAAATCCTTTTTTCAAGCTGCACGTGGCCTCCATTTTTGAGGCCGTTTCAAGGAGACAGATGAGGAGCCCGAGCTTGGGGCAGAAGTGCAGAGACAGGGAGAATTGAGTTCAGCTTCACTTCACACACATGCATGTGTGCACACACCCACACCCACATTCACACTCTTGCACACTCACACACACTATGCACACTCACACTCACAGACACACACGTGTTGCATGAGGTCAGCCTCCCTCAGACTCAGTTTCTTTTTCTGTAGAATGAGAGGACTGGCCCCCATGAGCCCGGGGCCTTTCCAGCCCCATCTCTCAGCCTGTGCTCATGGGGATGGGGGGGGGTCACACACAGGCCATTCCTGCTTAAGCTAATGGGGCCCTGGCTGCCAGGGGGGTTGCCCCCCTTCCCCCCCCCCCCCCCCCCGCCCCCCCTGCGTTCCCCACTAGCTGGCGGCCGCCTTGGATCGGCCCGGCACGTGAGGGCCGGCCTGTCATCGGCGTTCGTGGCCGCTCTTGGAAATGAACGGCCCCGTGCTCCTCGGCCCCGCTCGGCTGGGGGGAGGGGGGCCTCCCGCATTCCTGGGGCCCCCCATTAATCCACTTACTAAACACCTGCAGACGTGCAATAACAGAGCGGGGGCCAAGGGGCTCCGGAGCGCTTTCGTGGCCAACGCGAGCGGCCGGCGCTGCCAGGAGTCGGGTTACAGCCTTCCCGAGCCCGGCTGAACCCGGAGCAGGAATGTGTGTGCTGGGGGGCCGGCGGGGGCTGCGGAGATGGGGGGACAGGCCCCGGGAGCAAGGGCGGGGAGCCCAGGCGGCCGCCGGCCTTCTGAGGTAGCAGCCCTGACCACTGCCGGCCCTTCCCCTGGCTGGCCGCGTGGCCTTGAGCACCGGTGAATGTCCCTGGGACAGTCCTCGGGGCCCCCACTGTGTCCCTGGGGCCCCTGCTGCATTCTCGGGGCTCCTGCTGTGTCCTTGGGCCCCCTGCTGGGTCCCCAGGGTCCCCCACTGTGTTCCTGGGGCCTCCACTGTGTCCTTGGGGCCCCTGCTGTGTCCCCAGGCCCCTGCTCAGCAGCTTGGGGCAGCCATTGGACATTGGGTTGGAGAGGGACCTTGGGCCTCCGGGCTTCCAGCCTCGCCCTCATCCCATGGCACAGAGCCGGACTTTCCCACTGCTCTTAGTCCCTTGTGAGGCTCCGGCTGTGCCCCCCACCCACCGGGCTCCCCGGGGCTTGCTCTGGGCCTCTGCCCGTGAGCAGCAGTGGCGCCCGAGGCTGCCCATCGTCCTCCCTCCTTTGGGACTGCTTCTTTGTCTTCCCTCGGTCCCCAAAACTTACCGCAGGCCCCAAGAAATGAGGAAGTGATTGGGCCGGGGACCCCTATGGGACCTGAGTGGGGCGGGACTTCTGAGGCGGCTGATCCAATCCAGAGCTGACGATGTACCCCCGCCCCCGGGAGGTGCTGCCCTGGGTTCTAGGGCACGGCAAGGGCAAAAGCCTTCAGAAGTCCGCAACCCGGACCATCGACTGGGAGCTGGAAGTCCCTTAGGGGCCAACCCCTCATTCTGACATTTGGGGAAACTGAGCCCAGAGAAGGTCGCAGAGCTGGGATGTGAGATCAGACCCTTCTTACCCTTCCCCAAGGCAGCTCTCCCACTCTTGCGTTACAGCCGGGGCTCGGGGCTCGGGAGCCTGGCTGCAGTCTCCCTCTGGGTCAGTCGTAGAGACGGACGCTCCTTAGTGACCAGCCACTGCGCCACACCGCTCCTCCGGCCAGCACGGGCTCCCGCAGAATGGTCTCAGAGACAGGCTGCACGCCCCCCCCCCGCGCCCCCAGGGATGGACGCCCCGAGTCAGGGAGCCTCCTCCAGCCAGCGCCCTGCGCGAATCCCGCCTGTTTTCCTTGGCAATGGAAAGGCAGCAGAGATAACGGGCTCTTAGCTCAGGAAGGGAGTCGGAGGGGCCAGTGAGCCACCGGCAGCTCACCCCATCTCCAGGGCCATGGCCAGGGGAAAGCGGGGTGCCTTAGGGGGCCTCCATGCAGCTGCAGGCCAGGCAGCCCTGGAGAGCGCTCCCTCAAGCAGGGCCTGGAGGCCCCGGCGTCTCCCCCCACAGCGGGCGAGCTGAGAGGCACAAGGAGCAGGCCCCAGACCCTGAAAGCCGCTCACTCAACAGCATTGACCGGCTCTCCTGGGAAACCTGCCCTCCAAGGAGGGGAAAGCTCCACCCCCCCCTCCCCGGGCAGTCCGTTCCACACCGGGAGAGCTCCGTGCAGTCAGGCCCGATTTCCACCTCGGCAGCCAAACACAAAGTCTTGCTCCTTTTTCCCTTCAGATCTGTGGAAATTCTGGAAGATGGAGAGCCTGTCCAGAGGCATGCTGGGAAGTGGCAGATAACCGTCTCACCACAGCCGTCACCTGCAAATGAGACCCAAATCACTTCTCCGAGGACTCTGAGTTAGTGCCATTTCTCCCTCACAACAGCTGAGAAACGCCAAGAAACCAGGCCCGGATTGTGGTGATTGGGGTTCCAAAGCGCACGCTGAGAGGGTAACCATGGCTTCCGGAGGCGCATCTTCCCTCTTGCAGGCTCAATCTCCCAGATCCCTCAGCGGATCCCTCAGCGGATCCCTTAACTCTTCCCTATCATCTCCTCCCTAACGAGGCTCTACTGGAAGCGCCTTCTTCAGCCAAACTCCCTCACGCGGCCTCCGCGTTCTCAGGGGACACTGGCCCCTCAGCCTGACGACCCATCCAGACTCCCATCCAACCTGCTGTCTTCAAGGTCGCCGCCGATCTCTGAGCTCCCAGATCCACTTGGATCCTCCAGATCTTCTTCTGGCCCATTCTGACCTTCCCGTCCTGGAGACTTGGCTCCGATAGCCCTGCTTTCCTTCCATCACAGTCCCCTTTGCTAGGTGGCTACATGTGCCCACCCCAGAGGTGTGGGAAACCTTCAGGGCTCTTCCCTGGTCAAGGCCTATCATGGATCCTCTTCCCTTGTCTCTCACTTCTGGTAATTCCATCAGCCCCAAGAGTTCAGCAGTCACATCTACACAGACATCTCCTTTCTCCTTCTAACCAGCCCTCAGATAGTCTGTATTGGAGTCACCCAGGGAAGAGCCAAGCTTAGTTTGGAGAGGTCCCTCAACAAGCTAGTCACTGAGCACTTTATCTATTTATTTTTAATTTTAAGTTTATTTCTATTTATGTCTTAATTATTGTTATGGGTAGTTCATTCATTCATTCATTCATGTATTCATTTACTTATGATTTATTTCTATTTATTTTTTATTTATTATTTTTATGGGTAGTTCATTCATTCATTCATTCATTTATTATTTCTTTCTATTTATTTATTTATTATTATTATGAGTAGTTTATTTATTTTTTATTTTATTTATTTTTGCCTGCCGTAATGTGTGAGGCTTTTTACTAAGTCTTAAAGGGCTGGTGCTTTTCACCAGTGGTTGGAACCCCCCCCCCACTGATGAGATCCCATACCTTGAAGATCTGAGGTATTGATTAACAGCTCACAAAGTGTCCCAATTTCATTGGGCTGCAAGAAATGATCACTATAAGGACATTATAATGAACTAACGGGAAGATGCATAAGAATGGATGCAGAAACTCCTAGGATAACACAGAGCAGAAAAATCAACAAAACACCTACCCTGTGCTGGTCTCTGCTAAGCCCTGGGAACAAGAGAAAATGGAACAAGATACACCATGGATGCAGCAATACTAAAAGCTGATGTTTACTGCAGTCTTTCCCTTAGAGAGGTGGGGTGCTATGGGCAGAGAATGGTGCACACACTGCTAGAGTTAGTTTGTTAAACTGTTGTTCTTTGCCTTAAGGGTCAGCCCATTGGGTGCATAATTAGCTCTGTAATTGCTAGTGTTTGAATACAGGCTAAGGTATGCTTTTTTATTATTTTTTCATCCTTTTTCTTTTATTCCAGTCTGGAAATATTCTTATACATATGTCTCACTTAATTTGATTGCTTACCCTCTCACAGAAGAGAGAGGGAAAGGCGGGAAAGAGGAAGAGAATTTGGAACTCAAAGTTTGAAAAAAAATGTTTAAAAATTGTTTTAAATGTAATTGGAGGGGAAAATTATATATTAAAAAAAAAGAAAGGCATCAATAGCACTTCAATTCTAACAAGGAAAAAAAAAGAAAATTACTCCTAATCCAGACTTCAAGTCAAAAGTCTGAAAGTGGAATAAAAATTATATTTTGATCCAAAGTGCCTGACTCCAATATTGGAGACTCGGACCCAAGCTTCCATTGCCATCAGATAAGCATTTCAACTCCAATGCTCCCAAGATGGACTTTACCAAACAATAGCCAGCCAGTGTAGAGTCCCCTAAATGCCCTCCCTACCAGCCAATGTAGAGTCCCCTAAATGCCCTCCCTATCAGCCAATGTAGAGTCCCCTAAATGCCTTCCCTACCAGCCAATGTAGAGTCCCCTAAATGCCCTCCCTACCAGCCAATGTA
>JAJPUD010002614.1:54264-76144 GCA_023553655.1 Myrmecobius fasciatus
CCAGCCAATGTAGAGTCCCCTAAATGCCCTCCCTACCAGCCAATGTAAGGCAGAAGGACTGTACTTTGCCCAGTGGAGGGAATGTGTTTTCTAAAACTGAGTTGGGTCCATGGTATTTCCAGATCCACACATGTAGGAGCCACTTCCAATGGAAAATAGCAAGTATAAGTGAGAGCTCACTAAGCCACCACATGTCTTAGGAAAAGGGGCCATAAACTAGGAACCAGTTCTGTTTCTAACTCTCTTGGAGGAGTTAATTTGATTTCCCAAGGGGGAGGAAGAGACAGGGAAAGACACAGATATAGAGACAGAGACCCAGAGACAGAGACAGGAAAGGAGGGAAGGAGAGAGAAAGAGAGAAGGAAAAAGGGAAAGGATGAGGGAGGAAGAGGGAGAGGGAGAGGGAAAGGAGAGGGAAAGGAAGGGAGAGAGGAAGGAGGAAAAAAGACAGAGCCAGAGAGACAGAGATAGACACAGATACAGATACAGAGACAGAGAAGGAGGGAGGGAGAGAGAGAAAGAGAGAAGGAAAGAGGGAAAGAATGATAGAGGAAGAAAGGAAGAGGGAGAGAGAAAGGAGAGGGAGAGGAAGGGGGGAAAGAGACAGAGACAGAAAGAAAAAGACACAGAGACAGAGACAATAGAGAGACAGAAAGACATACAGAAAGACAGAGATGGAGAAAGAAAGAGGAATGGATTTTTGATAAATTGTAACATAAAAGGAGTTACATTGAATTTTCCTGACTCAGGTGCAGTCCATGCACTGAATAATGGACTGAGGCTCAGTCACTGTCAACTGCAGCCAGCATGGAGCCCGAGAGAGCTCAGAGATCATCTCTGCCTGGAAATGCTCAGAAAATAGAATTGAAATGAGCCTGGGTGACCGAGGGAAGATGGGAACAAGGTGGGCCGGCAAGATTGCTCCCAAAGAGAGAGCAGCTACTCTGGGAGACACGGCCTTGAGTGAGGTGTGACTGAGCTTATTCAGAGCAGCAATTACCAGACACAGGGTAGGAATCACAGCTCAGAGATGAGAGCAGGGAGGAGTCAGAAGGCAAATCTGGTCTGAGATGCTGGGCATGGAAACAGGCCAGAGGGGGGCCTTGGGACCTGGTGGCTGACCACCCAGGAACTGGGTCCGAGGGATTCTCTGGATGGCTGCTAAGGGAGGGTAGTGTTATTCCATCCTGTGAAGCATTGAGTGAACAGCAGAAGCATGGAGCCTGGGTTTGATACCCCTGGGGCTTGGGAGAGTAAGAAAAAGGCCAGGGCACGGCCACCAGAAATTACTGAAAGGTCATCGCCAGGAACCTGGCTTAAGCCAGAGCTCTCCCTCATCAGGAAGACGATGGAATCAGGCCCACTCATCACTGCAGGCTGCGAAAGCTTAGCCCGCCAAGAATCCCAAAAGACACATTCAAGTGGCCACATTTATAGTTCATGTGTTCCCTTTCACTGGCCATTTTTACTTGTGTCTAATTCTGTGGCCCCCTTTGGGGATTTCTTGGCAAAAATCCTGAAATGGCTGGCCATTCCCTTCTCCGACTCATTATACAGATGGAGAAACTGAGGCAAACAGAGTGAAATGGCATGTGCAGGATCACACAGCTTCTAGATTTGAACTCAGGAGGATGAGTCTCTCTGACTTTCAGGCCCAGTGTTCTGTCCACTGTACAGCCCACCTTCCCACTCGTCTTTTGGTTCTCATGAACTCTCACAAATGTCCGCGCTGCAGAATCCCTGTTCCTCCATCCCAAGACACCAAGGATTTACCCAACGAGCTGTCAGGGAATCAGATGGTGGTTAAGCTGGACCACGTTTACAATTTCCTGAACATAAGGTTGACCCATACGTGTTTAAGAACAATGGTTTTAATAGCTGTCACCGTACCTCAAATTCCTAATCATTAAATTATGTAGAAAAACATTCCCAGAGAATCAAAACCTGGCAAAAAATCAAATCAAATCAAATCAAACAAAGCCACGTGGAAACAGGGTGACAGGTCCAGGCCATCTCTGTCAGTACTGCAGCTACCCAAAGAAACTTTCAGTGAGCTGACCAGGTTCTCGACCTTTTTCTTACTAAAAGCAGGTAATTCATTTGCCCACATCACAGCCTGCCCAGTGCCAAATAAAGAACAACAATGGCAGGATCACAAGTTTTCCAAGGATCTTCTTGGTCTGAATTACATTGAACAGGAAAGGCAAGAGTGAGAAAAACAGTAACAAAAATAAAGGAAGCATTGCATTGTGGGCAGAGAGCTAGGGAGACCGGGGGTTAAGTCCTGTCTCTGGTACATAGTGGGTCTGTGACCTCAGGCAAATAACAGCCACTCAGGGATCCAGAAAACTCTCAGTGAATTCAGGAACTGGGACTGTCTGCGTGGGCAGAGGAAATGTCCTCACTGAGACTTCTTTACTCCATGAGATCTCAGGAGGAGGAATTGAAGGAAAAGGAAGAGGAAGGGAGGAGGAGAAATGATTTTCACTGTAGAGGAAATTTCCTTAAAAGAGATTGTGCTATACTAATGAAATCACAGGTCAAGTCCATATCTTTATTCTTCTCCCCAAGCATAAAAGTAGTAGTGGTAGTAGTAGTAGTAGTAGTAGTAGTAGTAGTAGTAGTAGTGGTGGTGGTGGTGGTGGTGGTGGTGGTGGTGGTGGTGGTAGTAGTACTGGTAGTAGTAGTAGTAGTAGTAGTAGTAGTAGTAGTAGTAGTAGTACTGGTAGTAATAGTGGTGATAGTAGTAGTAAAAGTAGTAGTAGTAGTGGTGGTGGTGGTAATATTAGTAACAGTAGTAATAGTGGTGATAGTAGTAGTAAAAGTAGTACTAGTAGTGGTAGTAGTAGTAAAAGTAGTGGTGGTAATAGTAGTAGTGATAGTAGTAGTAGTAGTAGTAGTAATAGTAGTAATAGTGGTGATAGCAGTAGTAATAGTAGTAGTAGTACTAGTAATAGTAATAGTAGCAGTAATAGTAGTAATAGTAATAGTAATAGTAATAGTAATAGTAATAGTAATAGTAATAGTAGTAGTAGTAATAGTAATAGTAGTGGTGGTGGTGGTGGTAGTAGTAGCAGTGGTGATAGTGGTGGTAGTAGTAGTAGTAGTAGTAGTAGTAGTAGTAGTGGTGGTGGTACTAGTAGTAGTAGTAGTAATAGTAGTAGTGGTGGTGGTGGTAGTAGTAGTAGTAATAGTAGTAGTAGTAGTAGTAGTAGTAGTAATGGTGGTGGTGGTGGTGGTAGTAGTAGTAGTAGTAGTAAAAGTAGTAGTAGTAGTAGCGGTAATAGTAGTAGTGGTAGTAGTAGTAGTAATAGTAGTAGTAGTAGTAGTAGTAGTAGTAGTAGTAGTAGTAGTAATGCTACTGCTGCTGCTGCTAATAAATTGTAAATCCCTACATCTCTTTTTCATAAAGTACTTTCCTCCCACCATTCCTGTGGTGGCTCCTGTGAAGCCAGTGGTACAAATACAGAATTACCCATTGTATGGCTAACAATTATAACCATAATCACTAATATTTCTAGATCCTTTTACCTCTCTCCATGACTTCCCTTTGAGGCAGACACCACCCCCATTTTTTAGACAAGGAAACTGAGCCTTGGAGAAGACAAGTGATTTGTCCAAACCCATGACTCCCCTGTGTCTGAGCCAGGCTTTTCTGCCTGTCCTGGACCATTTCCCATTTCCCTTTAGTGCCTTGCTCTATACGACATCTGGTGCACTGACTCCACCCACTGAGCTCGCTGTTCTACCTCCATCCTCCCCGGTTCCTTCCAGGGCTAATCTTTTCTGACTCTAATCCTTTGTAAATCTGGTCACCAGGTGAGCAAAACTAACCTTGCAGGGCTGCTGGGGGCTGGCAGGGAAGATACCTCCGGCAGGGAGGGCTCACCAGCTGCCCACCAAACAGCCCACGAGCATGGGCCAATGAGTCGAGCTGGGAACCTGAGAATGGTCTTTGGCAGTCCCACAGAAAGCAGGGATTGGGGAGATGGATGTCCCAAGCCTGGAAGCCTAGATCTCTCTGACAGGAAAAGGAAGGGAGAGCTGGCTGTTTCAGAAAAAATTGGGTGGTGAAGTCAGAGAGGATTATGTTGTAACAACAGCCTGGATTGGATTTCATAAAATCATCAGTTCATAAGTTCATGGCTCAGAGGAAGGTTGTTCAGCACATCCCTAACACAACCACAGCGGATGCCCTAAGGACAGAGAGAGGCCTCTGGATTTCGGGCTTCTCTTGCTCCTGGTATGTGAAATTAAATCCAGCAGGACCACAATGGAGAAAACACAACATAAACTGTCATGTGTGAAAAGTAGCCATCCACCTGGCATAGAGATAACAAGCCACAGGACTCAGTGGGACACAGCAATGGGAGACAAGAACATAGTCAGGGATACTGCTTGAGGTCAGATCAGGGGACTAGTGTGTGAGAAATAAAAGGAGGGGAAAATCAGCAAAAGCACAGCTCAAAGTTCTTCCTCAAAACAGATGTCTTTTGTGTTTTATTTTAATAAAGTCAGTCTTTAGTTCTCTGGTCATACTTTTCACCAGAATGTTAACAAAGGCACTGACATTTGAATACTCTGTTGGTAGAGCTGTAGGAGACAGGCTTGCTATGTGAATACCCACTGTTAGTGGAGTTGTGAACTAATCCAGCTGTTGCAGAGAACAATTAGAAGCATGAAAGAAAAAGCATGTAATATCTTTTGCCTCAGTAATTCTACTATGAAGCTTCTGACTAAAGAGGTCAAAGACAGGGAAATAAATTTTGCACACATTTATATGTCTATATACATATCACATATATGCATATATGCACACACATATGATTTATAACATAACTTTTTTTGAGGCTGAAGGAAAAAAAAAGTCTTAGTATCAAAGTGGGTGCCCTTTGATTTAAAAGTAGCCAAATTAACTTTGGTGTGAAGATGGAAAAGAATATTTTGATAAATATGAGGAATTCAAAAAAACTTGGGAAACTTGTATGAATTTATACAGAGTTAAGTAAGCATAAGCAGGAGAATAGTTTCCTAAATGACCAGAAATAATTCAAAAAGAAAACTGATTTCAGTGGTACGTGGCACCTACACAAAAACTGACCACAACTTGGGGCATAAAAACCTCACAATCAAATGCAGAAAGGTATAAATATTAAAAGCATCCTTTACAGATCCTGATACAATCAAAATTATATGTTATAAAGGGCCATGGACAAATATACCAAAAAGTAATTGGAAACTAATAGGTCTAAAAAAAATCCAAGAGAATGACAATTATAAGACAATATACAAAAAGTTATGGGATGCAGCCAAAGTAGTTCTTAGATGAATTTTATATCTCAAGTTGCTTACATGAAATAATAGAGAAAGAGATCAATGAATTGAGCACGCAACTTAAAAAGCTACAAAAAGATCAAATTAAAGCCTCCCACATAAAAAAAATAGAAATTTTGAAAATCAGAGGAGAGATTAATAAAATTGAAAGAAAACTGTTGAACTAATAAATAAAACTAAGAGTTGGTTTTATGGGGGAAAAAACAACAAAATAGATAAACATTGCTTAATTTGATTAGAAAAGGAAAGCAAGAAACAAATTATCAGTATCAAAAGTGCAAAGGATGAAGTTAACATCAATGAAGAGAAAATTAAAGTAATAATTAGGAGCTATTTGCCTGATTGTATACCAATAAACCTGATAATTTAAGTGAAATGGATGAATACTTACAAAATAACAATTGCCCAGACTAACAGAAGAGGAAATAAAATATTTAAATAGTCCCATCTTAGAAAAAAGAAATTGCAAGTCATAAATGAACTCCCTAAGAAGGAAGGAATTTGTGTGCAAAGAAGAATTGGAACTCTTAATTGAACACCAAATAGATAATTTTGATTATATTAAGTTAAAAAGTTTTTGTACAAACAAAACTAATGCAGACAAAATTAGGAGGGAAGCAATAAATTGGGAAATCATTTTTACATTTAAGGGTTATGGTAAAGGCCTCATTTCTAAAGTAGATAGAGAATTGTCTCATATTTATAAGAATTCAAGCCATTCTCCAATTGATAAATGGTCAAAGGATATGAACAGACAATATTCAGATGATGAAATTAAAACTATTTGTAGTCATATGAAAAAGTGCTCCAAATCACTCTTGATCAGAGAAACTCAAATTAAGACAACTCTGAGATACCGGTACACACCTGTCAGATTGGCTAAAATGACAGGAAAAGGTGACAAATGTTGGAAGGGATGTGGGAAAACTGGGACACTGATACATTGTTTGTGGAACTGTGAATGGATCCAACAATTCTGGAGAGCAATTTGGAACTATGCTCAAAAAGTTATCAAACTGTGCATACCCTTTGACCCAGCAGTGTTTCTACTGGGCCTACATCCCAAAGAGATCTTAAAGGAGAATGTGCACAACTGTTTGTGGCAGCCTTTTTTGTACTGTCTAGAAACTGGAAACTGAGTGGATGCCCATCAATTGGAGAATGGCTGAATAAACTATGGTATATGAATGTCATGGAATATTATTGTTCTGTAAGAAACGACCAGCAGGAGGATTTCAAAGAGGCTTGGAGAGACTTGCATGAATTGATGGTGAGTGAAATGAGCAGAACCAGGAGATCATTATACACGGCAACAACAAGACTATATGATGATCAATTCTGATGGCCGTGGCTCTCTTCAACAATGAAATGTTTCAAATCAGTTCCAATTGTTCAGTGATGAAGAAAGCCATCTACACCCAGAGAGAGAGAGGCCTGTGGGATCTGAGGGTAGACCACAACATAGCATTTTCATGCTCTCTATTGATGTTTGTTTGCATTTTATTTTCCTTCTCGGTTTTTTTTTTCTTGTAGATCCGATTTTTCTTGTACAGCAAGATAACTGTATAAATATGTATGCATATATTCGATTTGTAATATATTTTAACATAATTAATATGTATTAGACTACCTGCCAGCTGGGGGGGGGGATTTGTAACAGAAGCCTTCGCAAAGGTCAATGTTGAAAAATTACCCATGCATATGTTTTGCAAATAAAAAGTTTTAATAAAACAAAACAAAAAACAAATAAATGAACTCCCTAAGAAAAAATCTCCAAGGCTAGATTGATTTACAAGTAAATTCTACTACATATTTGAAGAACAATTACAATAGCATAGAAACTATTTGAAAAATAGGAGGAGTCCTGCCAAAGTCATTTTATGACACAGATGTGGTGCTGATACCTAAATCAGGAAGAGCCAAAGCAGAGAAAGAAAATTATAGAACAAATTCTCTAATGAATAATGATGCAAAAATCTTAAAGCTAATATTAGCAAAAAGATTGCAGCAACTTATCACTAAGATAATGTACTGTGATCAAGTAGTATTTATGCCAGGAATGCAGAGCTGGTTCAAAATGAGGGAAAGTATCAGTATAATTGATCATACAAGAGAAATCATATGCTTATCTCAATAGATGCGGAAAAAACATCAGGCAAATAAAACATCCATTCATAATAAAAACACAAGAAAGCACAGGATAAAATGATAAGTAGTAGCATCTGTCTAGCACCATCAGCAAGCATTATTCGTGATGGAGATAAACTAAAAGCATTCGCAATAAGATCAGAGATGAAACAACGCTGCCCATTATCACCACTATCACAACATTGTACTACAAATGTTGTCCTTAGCAATAAAAAAAAGAAAAAGAAACTGAAGGAATTATAGTAGGTAATGAGGAAACAAAACTATCAGTCTTTGCAGATGACATGGTGGTATACTTTGAGAATCCTAGAGCATCAATTAAAAAGTAGTAGAAACAATTGACAATGTTAGCACAGTTACAGGACATAAAATAAACACATAAATTATCAGCATTTCTATACATTACCAACAAAGTCCAACAGCAAGAGATACAAAAAGAAATCCTTTTTAAAATAATTGTAGACAACACAAAATATTTGGGAGTCTACCTGCTAAGACAAAGCTAGGAACTATATGAACACCATTACGAAACACTTTTCATATTTTATATGTAAGGAAACGGAAATATTAAGTGACTTGCTCCTGACCCCTTTCATTTTCATCATTTATTCTGGATGCATTTCTTTATGTGTTTATTTTTTCCCACCATTAAAATGTAAGGTCCCTTGAATGTAAGGTTCCTTCAAAGAAAGAAAGCAAAGCTTTCTAGAGCCATATGAAAACATGTTCAAAATCACAAACTAAGAAAATGCAATTAAAGTAATTGTGAGGTTCACTTCATACCCATCAGATTAGTGAAGTTGATAAAAAAGGGAAATGACAATGTTTGTGGGACTTTGGAAAAAGAGGCACACTAATTTACCAGTAGTAGAACAATACAAGTTGATATAACTATTTTTTAAAATATATTTTTCTTCATAAAGGAAGGAAAGGGCCCCACATGTGCAAGAATGTTTGTGGCAGCCCTTTTTGTAGTGGCTAGAAACTGGAAGCTGAATAGATGCCCTTCAATTGGAGAATGGATGAACAAATTATGGTATATGAATATTATGGAATATTATTGTTCTGTAAAAAACAACCAGCAGGACGATTTCAGAGAGGTCTGGAGAGACTTGCAGGAACTGATGCTGAGTGAAATAAGCAGAACCAGGAGATCATTATACACGGCAACAACAATACTATATGATGATCAATTCTGATGGACATAGTTCTCTTCAACAATGAAATGTTTCAAACCAGTTCCTACAAACCAGTGAAGAAAGCCATATACACCCAGAGAGAGGGATGTGAAATGCGGACCACAACATAACATTCTCATACTTTTGATTGATGTTTGCTTACATTGTGTTTCCTTTATCTGATATGTCTTCTGTTTAGATACGATTTTTCTTGCACAACAATGACAAGTTTGGAAATATATATACATATATTCGATTTGCCAAATATTTTAACATAATTAACACGTAGTGGATATCCTGCCATCTAGGGGAGGGGTAGGGAGTTGGGGGGAAAAATCTGTAACAGAAAGCCATGTAACGGTTAATGTTGAAAAATTACCCATACATATGTTTTGCAAATAAAATAAAATAAAAATAAAATAAAATATATTTTTCTTTATTTCATTAAATATTTTCCAAATGTATATAAACAGATTTTAACATTATTTTTTTTAAATTTTGAGTTCTGAATTCTCTTCCTCTACCCCTTGAGAAGGCAAAAAATATGGTATCAATTTACTTTTGAAGTCATGTAAAACGTATTTCTACATTATTCACGTTGCAAAGGAAAATACACCAAAAAAGAACTGGAAAAATTAGGAGAATAAAAAATTATGCTTCAATTTGTTTTCAGGGATTATCAGTTCTCTCTCTGAAGGTGGACAGCATTTTTCATCATGGGACTTTTGGAACTGTCTTAGATCATTATCTTGATCAGAGTAACTAAGTCTTTAACAACTGATCAATCTTACAATATTGCTCTTACTATTGGATATCTATTCTTGAAAATAAGTTGGATCTATACACTAAATTGTGCATATCCTTTGCCCCAAATACGCCACCACTAAGTACATACTCCGAAGAGACCAAAGAAAGAGTAAAAGGATCAATTTGTACCAAAAAAACTAAAGCATCTCTTTTATAGTGACAAAGAATTGAGAACAAAGAGGATCCCCATTAAATGGTGGAACAAATTATAGTATATGAATACAATGGAATGTGGTTGTAATTTAAAAAAGGCTAAAGGCATGACTTCAGACAAAGCCAGGGAGACTTCTAAGAATTAATAGAGAATGAAGTAACAGAGGAAGGAGAACAATGTGTACAATAATGGTTTTATAAAAATAGACAACTTTGATAAACTAAAGAATTATGATTATTGCAGTGATCAAGATGGATTCCATGGGTCTGATGATGAAATACATTGCTGATCTTCTAATGAAGACTCAAAAGGCAAAATGAGACACACGTTCTTGGACATTGGCCAAAGTGGGAATATGCTTTGCTTGATTGTACAGATATATTACAAAGATTGTGTTATTTTCTTTTTTTAAATAAGGAACAACTTTATTATTTATTTTTTAATATTTTTTTCAATTTTTAGTTCCACATTCCTTCCCTGTCTTTTAACCTTCCCTCCATCCACTGTGAGAACAAGTAAAATGATATCAATTATACATGTGAAATCATTCAAAACATTTCCATACTAACTATATTGGAAAAAATTTTAAATGGAAAAAATTACACATTAATTTGCTCTTAGAGTTCATCATTATCTTTCTAGAGTTGAATAGTACTTTTTCATCATGAGTCCTTTGGGATTATTTTGGATCATTGTATTGATCAGAGTAAGTTTTTTTTAATTTTTCACAGTTGGTAATCATTGCAATATTGTTATTAAAGTGCACAATGATCTCCTGGTTCTTCTCACATCATTTTGTATCAGTTCACATAAGTCTTTCCAGATTTTTCTGAAATCATCCTGCTTTTCATTTCTTATTGCACAATCGTATTCCATCACAATCATATACTAAAACTTGTTCAGCCATTTCCCAGATGATAAGCTTCTCCTCAATTTCAATTGTTTGCCATCTCAAAAAGCTGGTATAAATATATATATATGTATATATATATATATATATATATGTATACACACACATATATATTTTGGTAAATATGGTCCTTTCCCTTTTTCTTTAATCTCTTTGGAGTACAAACATAGTAGTAGCTTTGCTAGGGAAAAAGGTATATACAGTTTAATAGCATTGTAAGCACAAATTTTGCAAATTGTTCTCCAGAATTATTAAATCAGTTTACAACTCCACAAACAATTTATTAGTATGTCTATTTTCTTTCATCCTCTCCATCATACCCCATTTTGGTGAGGTTTAAGGTGGTCCTTAGAGTTATTTTAATTTGCATTTATCTAATTAATAGTGATTTAGAGAAATTCTTTCATATAATAAATAGTTTTGATTTCTTCATATGAAAACTTTATTTTCTTTCAATGTTTATCAATTGAGGAATGCCTCTTCTTTTTATAAATTTGGCTTAGTTCCCTATACACTTGAGAATTGAATTCTTTATAAGAGAAACCTATTGTTAAAATGTTATATTATTTCATTTTCTGTGGTACTTTTAGGAAGATGTAGTTTCACTGATTATCTATCTCTTTAATTAAGCCTTTTGTTTTAGCTTTCACTTTGTCTGAGAATATGATTGTCATCCTTGCTTTGTTTATTTTACCTGAAGCATATTAAATTCTGTTCCAGTTCTTTATTTTAATTCTGTGTGTGTATTTCTGTTTCAAGTGAGTCACTTAGAAAAACATATTCTTAGATTCTGCTTTCTATTTCATTGTCTGCTTCTGTTTTATGGGTAAATACATCCCATTCACATTCACAATTATGATTATTGTATGTTTCCTTCTATCCTGCCTTCTTTTGTTTCTCTCTATCTTTTCCTGTCCCTCCTCCCTTTGTTTCTGATCACTACCTCTCTTAATCTGCCCTCTTTTTTATTTATTTTTTATTCATTTCCCACTCATACTTCTTATTTCTTTCTCCTACTATTTTCTTCTTGGATAAGAAGGATTACTATACTCAACTGTGTGTGTGTGCGCGATCTAGATAGATAGATAAATAGATGGAGAGATAGATAGATAGATTTCATCTTTAAAGCTGTTCTCATGAGAGTCGAGTTCAAACACTGGTCCCCATTTCTCCATTTCTCCCAATACTGTAAAAGCTCTCCCTTGCATATCTCTTTTATGTGAGAAAATTTTCCCCATTGTACCTCTTCCTTCTCCCTTTCCCCAAAGCACCCCTTTTTCTCACCTTTTCATTTCTTCTTTTAAAGGGATTATCCCAACATAATTGATATACATTGATGCTTTCTGTCTACACACATTCTTTTTAATTACCCCAATAGTGATGAAGATCTTAGGAGTTACAAGTATCATCTTTTCATATAAGAATAAAAACAGTTTACCAAAGACCCCAGCTTCTGGGATAAGTACTCACTATTTGACAAAAACTGCTGGGAAAATTGGAGGCTAGTGCGGAAGAAATTAGGGCTTAACCCACATCTAACACCACATACCAAGATAAGATCTAAATGGGTTCATGATCTGGATATAAAGAGTGATACTGTAAGTAAATTAGAGGAATTTAATATAGTTCACCTCTCAGACCTTTGGAGATGGAATAAATTTATGTCCAAAGAAGAACTGGAACTCTTAATTGAAAACCAGATAGACAACTTGTACAAACAAAACCAATGCAGTCAAGATTAGGAGGGAAGCAATAAATTGGGAAATCATCTTTACATTTAAGGGTTCTGATAAAGGTCTCATCTCTAAAATATAGAGAGAATTGTCTCATATTTATAAGAATTCAAGCCATTCTCCAATCAATAAATGGTCAAAGGATATGAACAGACAATTTTCAGAGGATGAAATTAAAACTATTTGTAGTCACATGAAAAGGTGCTCCAAATCACTATTGATCAGAGAAATGCAAATTAAGACAACCCTGAGCTACCACTACACACCTGTCAGATTGGCTAAAATGACAGGAAAAGTTAATGTTGAATGTTGGAGGGGATGTGGAAAGGCTGGGACACTGATACATTGTTGGTGGAGCTGTGAATGGATCCAGCCATTCTGGAGAGCAATTTGGAGCTATGCTCAAAAAGCTATCAAACTGTGCATACCCTTTGACCCAGCAGCATTTCTATTAGGCTTATATCCCAAAGAAATCATAAAGGAAGGAAAGGGACCCACATGTACAAGAATGTTTGTGGCAGCCCTTTTTGTAGTGGCTAGAAACTGGAAACTGGATGGATGCCCATCAATTGGAGAATGGCTGAATAAATTATGGTATGTGAATATTATGGAATATTATTGTTCGGTAAGAAATGACCAGCAGGAGGATTTCAGAGAGGCCTGGAGAGACTTACATGAACTGATAATGAGTGAAAAGAGCAGAACCAGGAGATCATTATACACGGCAACAATACTATATGACAATCAGTTCTGATGGACATGGCTCTCTTCAACAATAAAATGTTTCAAACCACTTCCAATTGTTCACTGAAGAAAGCCATATACACCCAGAGAGAGGGATGTGAAATGTGGACCACAACATAACATTTTCATGCTCTCGATTGATGTTTGCTTGCATTGGGTTTCCTTTCTCTGATTTTTCTTTCTTGTAGATATGATTTTTCTTGCACAACAATGGTAAGTGTGGAAATAGGTATACATATATTCCATTTGTCAAGTATTTCAACATAATTAACATGTAGTGGATATCCTGCCATCTAGGTGGGGGGGAGGACTGGGGGTAAAATTTGTAATGGAAAGCTTTGTAAAGATCAGTGCTGAGGAACTACCCATATATATGTTATGCAAATAAAAAATTTAAAAAAATAATGTAAACAGTTTAACCTTATTAAATCTCTTGATTCCTTTTTTATGTTTACTTTTCTATGCTTCTTATGTTTGAATGTCAGATTTTCTATTCAGTTCTGTTCTTTTCATCAGAATTATTTGAAAGTTCTCTATTCCATTAAATATTCACTTTCATCTCTGAAGAATTATACTCAGTTTTGCTGAGTAGATTATTCTTGGTTTTAATTCAAGTTGCTTTCTTCTCCCAATATCATATTACAAGCCTTATGGAAGTTGCTAAATCTTATGGTATCCTGACTATGACTCCATGGCATTTGAATTGTTTATTCGTGGCTGCTTTTAATGTTTTTTTTTTCCTTGACCTGGGAGCTTTGGAATTTGATAATATTCCTGGGAGTTCTCATTTGGGGATCTCTTTAGGAGGGTAATTGGTGAGATTTTTTTCAATTTCTATTTTACCCTCTGGAACTAAGATATCAAGGAAGTTTTCCTTTGTAATTTTTTTGAAATACAGTGCCTAAGCTCCTTTTTTGATCCTGTTTTTTTGTTTTAATTTATTTTATGTAAAAAGACAGAATAAAAAAAAGAAAAAACAAAAAGGAATGCAAAACAAAACAAAAGAGAGCATGATAATGTGCCCAGCAGAATATCAGAGCAGATTCAAAATATATAACAACAAATTACTAGTTCAAGAAAGTATCTAAGTGGAAGAGATTATATCCATGAGTGTCCTTCTTTTCTGTACTTCCTAGTAAATTGTTCTTTTGTTCTCTGCTGTGCACCATTTTTACTTTATTCTTTTTTATTCCCCTTTCATTCTCCCTGTATCCTCCAAGTAGGCTGTAATTAAGAAAGAATATATTGTAGATATATATGTACACATAGGTAAACATATTCACATGCATACATATACCAGTTCCACACACACACACACACACACACACACACACACACATTAATTTGCTTTAATTCTGCTCCTTAACTTGCTTTGCTATTATTACTTGACCTCTCCCCATCCATGGATCCCTCCCTTGTCTTCTTCTTCAACCCTTTGCTTCCCCATCTACCCATCTCTACCCCCTTATTTCTTTATGTGTTTTGGAGGCTGCTATACCCTTCTTGGTATATATGTAGATTGCCTATTTAACCTATTCCCCAGGTGAGTAGGTTTTCAGAACTAAGAACTCTCCTCCACCTGCAATGTCTCTGTGTCTATTCTTCCTCTGCACCTCATTTGTATAATTACTAATTTTACCTTAACTCTGCCCCAATCTTTCTTTTGAGCTACCCTATTGCTGATGTCAATCTTAAAGATATGGTATACATTTCCCATGTTAAAAAAAATAAACAATTGTCTCTATTAAATTCCTTGAAATTGATCTTTGATTTTGATTCTTAACAGGTGTCATTGATATAAAAAGTCCTGAAAATCTGCAAGTTCATTGAATGTCCATTTTTTCCTCATTCAATACTATAGATAATCTTGTTATTATCAAAATATGATATTTTGGGCCACAGACTTAATTCTTTTGATTGTCAGTAGATATGATTCCAGCACCTGTGGTCTTTTATTATAGATGCTGACAAATCTTGTACAATTATAATTGTAGAGCCAGCATATTTGAATTGGTTGTTTTTCTTGTTTTTTGCAAAATTTTCTCTTTGATCTGGGGGTTTCAAATTTTAGCAATAATATACTTATATTTTTTCCACAAAGGATCTTTTTAAAGTGATGATTGATGGATTTTTTCTATTTCCACTTTCCCCTCATGTTCTATCACTCTAGGACCATTTTCTTGCATTATTTATTGCATTATTGTGTAAAGGTTCTTCTTTTTTTTTTGGTCACAGCTTATAGGTAATCTAAGTATTCTTATATTCTCTCTTCTCAATATGTTCTACAGGTCAGTTGTTTTTTTTATAAAATATTTCACATTCTGTTCTATTTTTTCATTCTTTGTTCTGTTATTTTTTTGGTCTCTCATAGCTTCACTGGTTTCCCCTTGCCCAATTTTAATTCTCAGAGTTATTTTCGTCTAGTGGTTAACTTTTTTTCACAATCTTTTTGTTTTTCTTGGATTTATTATTTTTTTTAGTTTTTCCTCCATGTTTCATTTGACTTTTAAATTCTTTTTTTGAGTTCTTTTATAAATTCTCTCTGAGAAGAGAGCCATTTAACATTATTCTTTGCAATAGAGGAAGATTTTTTTACTTCAGTGTCATCCTCTGAAGATGAATCCTGGTCTTCTTTATTCCCATAGTTAAGTTTCTATGATTGGGCTCTTTCTGGTTCATTTTTAATAAGATGTATTAGTATAAGTTCCTCTAATTGTAAGGTGGGGGAATTCTCTGACCTAGAAACCAAACCAAGAGCTGCTCCCTCCTTCAAGTGCCAAACAGCCAGCAGTGTCCCTGCCCCACTCCTGGTGTTCTGGTTCCTTCTCGCCCAGAGTTAGGTCTCTGTAGCACTGCTATGCCGGCATTACTGATCATCTGAGGTTCCCTTGGTCTTCATGGACTCAAACCCCTGACTCCTCATGTCTGGGAGGTGAAAGTTTCTGTGGCTCCTGCTGAGACTCCATCCAAACCCAGATCTCACCAAGGTGGAGCTGGCTTGAAGGTATTTGCACTTGACATGGGTTAATCCTAGCCTGGAGGGGTTTTTGTTTGTTTGTTTGTTTGTTTGTTTGTTTGTTTGTTTGTTTGTTTTCCTGATCTTTTTGGGTTTTACCAGAAGGACACTTCTTCTGGCCCAACTCTTCTTGATTTTTCACTAGTCTATGTTTATCCTGAGGTACAAATTTGTTTTATTTGTGGGGAAAGTCTGGAGAACTCAAAATTCACTAACCTACTCCACCATCTTCCCAGAATCCTTGCAATAATTTTAAAATTATCTCTTGATCTATTTTAGGTCAGCTGTTTCTTCTTTTTTTGTTCTTTTGATTTTGTTTTATTGTTCTTAATGTCTCATTCAGTCATTATCTTCTACTTTCTCAATTCTAATTTTTAAAGAATTATTTTCTTCAGTTATCTTTTGTGTCTATTTTTCTATTTGGTCATTTTAATTTTTAAGGTATTATTCTCTTGAGTATTTTCATGCCACTTTTACCAAGTTATTAATTCTCTTTTCTTATTTTTCTTGCATTACTCTTATTTCTTTTCCCACTTTTCATCTATCATTCTCATTGTTTTCTCCAACTCTTCCAGTAATCATTATTGGACTTAGGTCCATTTAGCATTTTTCTTTGAGGCTTTGCTTATACCTGTTTTCACATTGTTGTTTTATTCTGAGTTTATGACTTTATCTCACCTGCCACCATAGTAGCTTTTTGTCAAAATGTTCCTTTTTACTGGGTTTTTTTTTGTTTTTTCATTTTCCCAGTATATTTCTTGACTTTGAACTTTATATTAAAGTAGGGATCTGCTCACCTTGCTGTGAAGGAAGTGTTCCAAGTTTCAGGCTTTCTCATGTTGCTGTTTTCAGATATAGTTCTGATATAGTTTTCAGTGTTCCAAAGGTAATATGATCTGGAGATAGGTAAAGTCATTGCCCTTCTTGTCTGACCTTTGGTGTCTACCCAGGAAGAGTAGTCATAAGTTCTAGAACTCCTCTTTTCCTTGGAACAATGGAACCAAGCCCCCTGCTCACTTGTGCTCCCACAAGCATTGCTCCTCTCCATCCTGGAACTGCTACTCAGAACTGAATATAATCAATGAAGTTGCCAATCAGAATCAGTTGCCAGCAAAGGGTCCCTTGAGATCTTTTTCTGACCACTTTTCTTGCCCCTTCTTTGTTTCTGGGCTGGAAGGGTCTGAAGCTGCTGCTTTCTACTCTTATGGCCATCTCCACAGTATCGTAGACTTCTGCCCACATCTTAAATGGTCTTAGGCTGAAAAAAATGCTTCATCTTGACCTTGACATTTTGTTAGCTTTGCTGATCCAGAATTCAACCTATTTTAAGGCATTATTTTAAAGTTATTTAGAAGGATACGTTTGGAGAGTTTGGCTGGGTTGCTGTCTGTATTCTATCATTTTAACTCTGCCCTTTGGTGCTATTTCTTAAAGAAAGGTGGTCAGGAGAACATTATATACAGCAACAAGACTATACGATGATCAATTTTGATGGACAGGGTTCTCTTCAACAATGATGTGATTCAAACCAGTTGTTCTGCAATGAAGATAGTCATATACATCCAGAGAGAGGCCTGAGGGAACTGAGTGTGAACCAGAACACAGCATTTTAACGCTTTCTGGGAATATTTCCATGCATTTTGTTTTCCTTCTTAGGTTGTCTTTTTTTCTTCTTCTCTTTCTAGATCTGATGTTTCTTGTGCAGTAAGATAACTGTATAGATATGTATACATGTATTGGATTTGTCATATAATTTATCCTATTTAGCATGTATTAGATCACCTGTCATCTAGGGGTGGGGGTGGGGGGAAGGAGGGGAAAAGCTTGGGAAAAAAAGTTTTTGCAAAGGTCAATGTTGAAAAATCACTCATATGGTTTGTAAATAAAAAGCTTTATATTTAAAAAAAGAAGAAGAAAGGTGGTAAGATGGAAAGAAAACAAATGGGTTTTCACTTAAAAAATAAAGTCTAATTTGAAAAAGAATGCCATTTCCTAAAGCAAGGATTATTTTTTTTCTTCTTGTATCTCTGGCATCAAGCACACAGCCTGGTACATACTTAATAAAGTATACAGCCTAATATAATAAAAATATAAAATGTGAATATAACTAATTGAAGATAGGTCTTTGAGGACTGATGGACTTTGTTATCCTCCCTCTCCTGGATTCAGTCTTAAATGGGACCGTGGAAGTCAGAAAAGCCAAATGTAAAGTTATGAACAAAAAAAACAAAAAAAGAAAGTTGTTAACAAGCCTTAAAGGACCATAGAAATGGCAGCTACAACTTTACCTCCATTCCACAGATGAGGAAACTATGATATAGAATTTTTTGAGTGACAAGTCACAAGACCCTTCAGAGGCAGAGCCAGGATTGTAACCCAGGTCTGACTCCAGACCCAGCCCTTTTGCCCCATCACGATATCTTTCTAAAGGAGACAGCCAAGGTGGTAGACAGTATCTAATTTGTGGACCATGGAAATCCGTGGAAAGTGGATGGAGAAGACAAAATGGAGCAGTTGGTGGATGTGGTCAAATATTGCAAGGAATTTCAATGGAGAAAAAGCGATCATTTACATAATGTTATATAGATATTCTCTCACTTGATCTTCACATCACTTCTGGGAAATGTGTCCACATTTTACAGAGAAAGAAACTGAGGCCGAGAGAGGTGCCATCATTTGTCCGGGGTCACCTACCTAGGAAGTGTCTGAGACCACTCAGGTCTTCCTCACTTAGGGCCTGGCACTCTCTTCAGTGGGCCATCTCCTCTCGGAAGAGATATTATCTTTGCCCTGCTTGGCCCCAGACCTCAGAACCAAGAACAATGGGCCATAGTTCCAGAGAGGTAGATTTAGGACTGTACCGATAAGAACTTTCTCCCCAGGAGCTGTCCCGGTCCTGGAAGAGTCTGCTCCCCTCCCTGGAGACGGCCTCACAGAGGCTGGGCGGGCCTTGTCCAGGTAGGATGCAGACTTGATCAGGTGGGGACCGGCCAGGACGGCTTCTCTGGGCCCTTCCAGCTCAGAGATTCTGTGACTGGGATGTGGTTAGTCAGCATGAGAGCAGTTTGGAGCCAGAGCCCAGCGCTCTTGTGCCACAGACATCAGCAAACTGGGAAAAAATGCTGTGGTTTGATGCTCCATGTGGCAATCATTAAGAACAACCTGCGTTTCCACACACAGGGCTCCCGGATGGCTTCCAGAGGAGGATCACAGGCTCCCAAACTCCAATAATCCCCCTGGGCCACCTCCATATAGCCATCTGCCTGGCTATCCTCGGAGTCCAGGCCAGCCCCCAGCACCCCAGCGTCCAGGATCTCAATCGATCTGCTGGGACATCCCTCCAGACCAGGAAGCTCATGCAGCAGAAGGCCCCCAGCCCAAGAAAGGATCCCACTGGCCTGAGTTCACCCCTGGCCTCTAGGATCCCTCCCCTCTCAGTTCCTCCTGGATTGCAATTCAAAACATGGCTTCCAAGGCATCTGGAAAAGTAGTTCCCCGACTTGGGACAATTGCAGAAGGAGTAGCAATGAAGGCAGGTGTCAGCTCAGGGGAAATGAGAACTTGCCACCTCCAGGTGAAATCCCCATTAGGGGGTGAGCCATCTGCCAACCTGAGTGTGCCGGGCACCTACTCTGTGCCACGTATTATGTTGGGCACCAGCTATACAAAAAGTCCCTGCCCGCAGGGAATTTATCATCTCTACTGAGAGATACTGGGCACAGATACAAGTATCAGCCAAACGTAATGGGGAACGGCAGGGAACGGGTGACGACTTTGGGACGTGCACACGCATGTGGTTTGGGAAAGTACAGCAGGCTCTCCCCTCTGGTGGGACTCCTCCGGGACAAACACGGGGACCCGTTGGAAAGTTTCTCCACCCAGGATTCCATTAGATTTCCTAATTTGAGGATAACCACTAGAAACTCATTGGAACTTTTTTCTCTTAATTGTTGGCTGCCATCAGACAGCAGCTTTCCAGTGTTTCCTTCATAAATTAGATTGCGTTCTTTGGAGGAATCGCATCCACCCATTCCCATGATTAAGAACTGACACTTAAACTACTTTCGTATTTAACTTATCAATAGAAAACAATAGAGATTAGGACTGAAATCGAGAATATTTGAGTTCAAATCCAACCTCAGCTACTTATTAGCTATGTGAGCCTGGACAAGACACTTAATCTTTGCCTCAGTTTCTTTAACTGTAAGATGATGATGCTAATAGGAGGTCCCTCACAGGGTTGTCTTCTCAAATGAGAAGATATATGAAAGTGCTTAACACAGTGCCTTGCCCTATGTTGAATAAATACTTGTTGCCCTTGTGATCTTCTTAATGATATTTTCTGTTTTCCCCAATACTTTGCAAATATTGATATTAAGGTTCACATGAGCACTAGGGATTTTGCACACCCATGGGAGGTACCTTTAGAACCTGAAAGAGATGGCCAAACTCCGGAGGCCCAAGCTACTGGCTCTCATTTGTGTGAATAAGTCCAGAGTAATGAGGGGTCACACAGGCATCGGGGTGGGGGAGACCAAAAAAGGCATTAGGCAGTCAGTTGTGCTTTGGTTGAAACTTCAAGGAAGCTCAGGATCCTAAGGGGGTGGCTGTTAAGAGCGAGAACAATCCAGGCACGAGGGATCCATTCATGAGGGTGAGAAGATGAGAGATGGACTGGGTTCCTGCACCATAGAAGGAGGATGGTCAAGTCACTTGAGAAGGGAGCTTGGCGCCAGCTTATCTGAAGGACCTTGAATGCCATGCTTTTAATCCTAGAAGATCTCAGGGGGCGTGGGAGCCTTCCATGTGTCAGCACGGTGATACGGCATCCGGCAGAGCCCATGTGATCTCAAGCTTCTTTCAAAAGCAGGCGGTTCTCCCACCATTCTCTGCCTGGTCAGACTTCATCTGGAGTATTAGATTTACTTTGAGACCCCAAATGTTATGAAAGACATTGATAAGCTGGAAACTCTTCAAAGTATGATGGAAGTCCTCAAGTCCATGAGTCACGAAGATCAGTTGAAAAATCCAGGATGTTCAACCCAAAGAAGAGAAGATTAAGTGGGGACGCAAGAGCTGTCTTGCAGGATTTGAAGGCTGCCACATAGAAGAGAAATTGAACTCATGTTGTTTGGTGCTAAAGGGGCAGAACCAGGACACAGGGGGAGTTAGCCCTCAGTGGGGACCACTTCAGGTTCCCCACCTAAACATCTGGTTTCTGCCAGGAAGAGCAGCTCTGGATCTCTCCTGGCTCCTCCCTGGGTTCAGAAGGACTCTGAGGGCATGTTTGACTTGGGGAGGGGCACAGTTCTTATCTGCCTTCCAGAATAGTGGGGCCAGGTCCCAGCTCCAACAACAGCCAGAGAGTGTGAAGTAAGAGGGCTCAGGGAAAGCTTGCTGTAGAAGGTGGGATTTCGGTTGGGGCCTAAAGGAAGCCAAAGAAGTACGGAGAAGCTCTTCCCCATTTGGAGTTCCTTGTGTGACTCTGCTGTCCATGGGCTCCCTCCATCTCCTTACTTACAAACAAAGCACATCCCTTTATAGGAGGGCATGCTGCTTGAGGGCAGGGGATGCTTACCCCTTCTTAATGCACACAGGAGGCATGTGGATGATGTGTAAAAATAGGCTTGACTAAAAGAAATCCAGCTTTACCCTCAGCTTGAGGTAGCTCAGAGAAAGAGTCCTTACCTTGAATCTCCATAAGCATAAGAGGACATTGAAGGGCAGCAATTCCATGAGTCTTGCTCTGTAAACCAGTCCCAGGAGCTCTTTGCCCCTTTCTTTCTTTCTTTTTCTTTCTTTCTTTCTTTTTCTTTCTTTCTTTCTTTCTTTCTTTCTTTCTTTCTTTCTTTCTTT